>JASFYC010000424.1:0-600000 GCA_030412335.1 Botrylloides violaceus
TGGAAGATTGTGAAGTGAGTCGACAACTGTCGTTGTATTTGAAGTATCATCTGTAGTAACAACTAATGGCAGTCTGAGCAGCAGGTTTTACGTGATTCTAAAATCCTGTTTACTGGAGTCATAGGTTCAAATTTGAACCCCAACCCTAACATGTCCGGATAGGAACTTGAGTCGTCATCATGAGCTCCTATTTATTAACTTTCGTCTATGACGTGGACCATCCTGTTGTTCTCTTCCCTCACCCTTCCCATCTGAGAGGATGCCAAAAACGGCAACCTATTCACCCAATTGTATTTACAGTCTCAGTCTGCATATTTTCTCACCCAGCAACTCTGTCATTCGGGTATTTCTTGTATTTTCACAGATCCATCATCTGGATGTTTCGGAGAATGCTAAAATGGATGCAAGAGGATGGAGCATCATCGGTGATATTGTGAAAAATAATAAAGTTCAAAAACTTGATTTGAGTGATTGCGGACTGACGTACAACAAACTGAAAAAATTCTACGAAAGTTTGGAAGATTGTGAAGTGAGTCGACAAGTGTCGTTGCATTAGAAGTATCATCTGTAGTAACAACTAATGGCAGTCTGAGCAGCAGGTTTTACGTGATTCTAAAATCCTGTTTACTGGAGTCGTTGGTTCAAATTTCGACCCCAATCTGTCGAGTTAAGAACTTGACTTCACTTGAGTCGTCATGAGTTAATTTAATAACTCTTGCTGAGGATTGATTCAGCGACTAGTATTTATTTGACTTTTGTCTATGATGTGGACGATACTGATGTTCTCTTCCCTCACCCTTCCCATCTGAGAGTTGGATGCCCAAAACGGCAACCGATTCACCACATGGTATTTACAGTCTCAGTCTGCATATTTCCTCACCCAGCAACTCTGTCATTCGGGTATTTCTTGCATTTTCACAGATCCATCATCTTGATGTTTCGTGTAATGTGGAAACTGATGCAAGAGGATGGAGCATAATTGGCGACATTGTGAAAAATAATAAAGTTCAACAACTTGATTTGAGTAGTTACGGACTGAATGTACGACAAACTTGATGCATTCAACAAAAGTTTGAAAGATTGTGAGGTTTTGAACTATTGTTGTCGGAATATATCTGTGATATCTATTGCAATAACGACCGATGGCTATCTGTGTAGCAGATTATGCATGATTCGGAAATTCTTGTTTATCCAGCCATGTTCTAATCATACCCACATTTCAAACTGGTCGGATTAGCTGAAGACTTCAATCCATAACCTGGATGTTGGAAGATTCCCTAGTAGTCAGGTATTCTGTATGGGGAAGGGGATCACCTCCAGTAGTGTAGTCCATAATCTGTACATTATGTCCACTACGTTTTGGTTTTTCAAGGATGATGGATCGCTCAAAAGTGTGATACATTTCATCATTTATGACCGATAATAATAACTTGAACTGTTCTGTTGCATCACAAATATTTTTCTTTACCTGCCCTTTAATGACAGCCAATATTTTTAGTTGACGAACTATGAACTGAACCACTGAATACGCTTAAGTTGATGTACTATCTATTCCTATTCTCAGATCAAAAGTTTGACTCTCAATCTCAACCTGCAGGAAGAGGTATTGATGGTTTTGTGTGAACTTTCGCTGAAAGTGACAGAGACACTTCAGATACGACACTCTCTTTCAAACATCCACCGAAAATGCATGAGTTTCGTTGTGTTGCGAGACTTCATCCACTTCCATCACACTAAGGTATGTCTAAAAATCATATCATGTGCAGTGCATCACACAGACCAGCGAGGGAGATAATTATATAAAATAATTGGACCCATTGTCATATCATGTCGATTTTATGGGTGACGACTGACGGGTGACCTGCTATCTACACACTCGGTTAATTTTTCATCTGTTGGTGGTGGCCAAGTTTTCCTCATGCCTGATAATATTGACCTTGCGGCAAGTGGATGTGACATCGCGAAGGAAGTAAACTTAAGTTGACGTATACCGGCGATCATGGAGAAGAACCATTAATTGAATACTTTTCTCCGTTTCAATCTATTTTCAGAACCTGAAGATCAAGATTGATGATTTTTCTTTTGATGCAAGTAAGCTGTTAGTCAGTATGTAGACGTAGAATTATAGCTCTCTTCGGACCTCTGGAGTTGGCTGTATCATGCCAAAGCGTGCATCTCAGGCTATCAACCCTGAGCTCTGAGGCCTCACACGCCACCGCACTACATCCTATTATCAGCGCCACAACTTCTGCAAATTGCCTGGAGAATTAAAAATATCCTCACATTGAATCCAGTCGAGTATCTCCTGAAGTTGTTGTCAACTGGCTGGAGTTAAAAGTTGGAAGTCTAGATCCTGCCGAACGATTCACATCGTCTATGGCATGCATGTCATTCACCAGCATTGTCAACTGTCCGGTAATGTCTATTTGTGATTGTTAGTATTGTGTGAGTTTGTTTCGCAAAGCAAGGATAACCGGACACGACCAATTAAGAATTTAATCCTAGACGCCCACCATCCGATGTCCATCTGGATTCCATTAGTTTTTCGCCTTTAGAGCAGAAGAGTAAAGAATTCATGAAACAAGTCAGACAATGGAGGAAGAGGGAGCAGCTGGAGGTTGATGATTCTTTGATACAGTCTGGTAAGAACGTCTCAGATATAGTCTTGATATATTTACACTCGGCTCCTAACAATTTATTGACAATCGTTTCTCAGAGTCGACTTCTCTCTTTGTGTCAAATCGTACAATATCCACCAGATGGGGTAGCAGTGTTTAGTTTCACAATGAATGAGGCAGCGAATCTTCGATGACAATCGCAATGTGATTCGTTAGTAAATTATAAACTTGATTCTTTCAGGAATATTCGCTATTCGTAATGGCAGACTGATTCTCAGTCCGGTTAAGTCTCGAGTAGAAATTTATAAGAAGAAATTTCCGCAACTTCATTGGAATGTGCCGCTTGACTTGAGCTCATCTGATGATTCTGTAGGAGACTCTGATGATTCTATAGACAATTCTGAGGACGACTTTGGTCCAATCTCGTCTGGTCAGTATTGTCAATGCATACATGTAATTCCATGGAAACACCATTGATATTGACGCTGTAACGATTTGCAGCATACATACTCTGTAATGGTGCATTTCCATCCCAATTCAGTTCACTGCACACATGATTTGATCATGGTCGAGGCATTGGCCTCCAAATCCTAAAAGCTGGGTTCAAATCCTGGCTGGGACAAGCCAATGACAATAAAATTGGTATCTGTATTTTCTTCGCCGAATATGGAGGGGCTTTGACAGTGTAGAACCTAAGTGGCTGTACCCTCACTAATCCTGTAGGTAAACACATTACGTTGCTTTAGGTGATGGGAAGATGTTTTCAGTTCGTGACGATTTTAAGATGGAGACACCATCTTTGAAAAAAGAAAGCTCAGGACCAGGTAGGCACGCCATGATTAGAACACAAGCGATTGACATATGCCATGGCCAGGCGATCCTTGTTTCGATAACTGTCACTAGAAAAGGAAAAGACATGTATACATTTGTCCTATTTCATTTTTACTGCTCATGCAAATGCAGGCTGGGCAAGTTGGTGACGAAGTAGCCAGGTGTGCCCTCGCCCTTGAAAAGCCACCTCGTCTGTGAAATTTGGATGATGGCAAACAGTGTGGCTGTATCACACTGTATTGTGGTATAGGAAATATCGTCATATCATTTGGCTCGCACGATGCCATGATGTAGAGAATGCCATACTAACATGAATATGTAGGACGATAAAATATTAACATCATTACTTTCGATGCAGGAATCGGGACCTCAGTTCAGTCAGATGTCGGAAGTCAATATTCCCATGTTAACGAGCTTGCTAAGAAACTGCTACTGGTCGTGGACGACGACGCAACCACCGTAAACAACGACTTGATTGAGTTTTGTAAGAAGGTACTGGAGTCCGGGTCAAAACTACCTACTGTAATAAAATCCAACATGATATCACCAAATAACTGTTTTGGAATTGCAATTCTGGCCAAACGAAGTGAGGATGATGTTCTTCTGCATAAAGTTGACGATTACATCACTGACGATGTCAACAAGATCACAGATAGTGACAGTTTCAAATGTTTGAGTGTGTCTAATTTGAAGAAATATCTGGCGATTTGCGATCTTCCTGATACTGTGAAACTGAAGCTCATTGAAGCAAGCTTTCAAATTACTGTTGACATTGAAGCAGCCGATGACCAAAACCTGCAGACACTTAACCTTGAACTTATAAAGATTGCTGCAGCGTTATCAACAAAACATCGGAATAACTTCCAATCACTGACGCTGTATTGTCATCGCGTACTGAAACTTCGTTTGTCTGATTGGAACTGTCTGGAGACAGCCATCTTCGCTGAGAACTGCCAACTCTATGAGTTGAAAGTGTGGGCGGAACACCACGTCATAGTCAACTTTGCCTCTGTTTTTGCGAAAACTCGTTCCGATCAGAAGCTGACAAAGTTTATTGAAATTTCCTCGATTCCCGATGAATTAAGAAACTTATTGATTGATCGGGGGGAACCAACGTACGAACAGTCTAAGCTTTCAGAAATGGGTTACAAATGGTTATCAACTCAGCTCAGAAAACTATCCTCCTTCAGAACACAAACTGTTGGCGTAGAAGGCGGGGCCATTCATCTTGATGGATGCAGTGTCACATTTCCTGAAGGAGTCTTTGCCAAAAACACGGACATAACGATGTCAGTCAAAACAGATGATGACAGTTGGCGTGATGACGGAATGGCCATCACACCGATTCTTTGCATGGAACCATCGTTGACGTTCGACGACTCCGCTGTGACTGTAACAATGCAAACCTGCTGTCGAACATCCGCAGGAGAGAGTGTCACCGTGAAACTGTTAACAAATCGCGGAAATGGTTGGGAAGAGGAGTGTGAAATCGAGTTAGGGAGCAATTATGAGATCAGTTTCACAGTTTCGCATTTCAGCAGAATGATAGCTTGGCTTAAAGAAACGATTAATGGAATATATCGACTCAATAATGACATTTTCATCCAAAAGAAGACCGGAATAATTTCTACACATTTCTTTCGGTTTGATAAAGATCGCAAAGATGCGATGAAAGTAATGAAAGAAAAGAAATGTTCATCTTTTTCAACCCGGACCTTGAGTGTTGAAGGGAGAAAAAATGACCAAATCAAGGTAAGGGTTAATCTAACCGAACCTGCTCCCATGGATTTATCAGGAGAATGCTGGAAACCGGAGCACGTTGAAATACAAAATGCATTCAAGTTTAAAGACCACGGGGAAGTCAGTTTAAATACCAATCCAAGTAAATTCGATGCTTCTTTCCGAGGATGCATGTCCTTTTTGGGGGAATATGAAGTATTTGTCGGTTGTAACCTAGTCGATTCGTCATTTGTCGGGCAAGATTGGTCACCTGAGCCATGTGAAGGAAGTGGTGACGCCACTACAGTAAATATTACTCAAATTGCTGGTGATATAATAAAGAACAGCGGACAAGTTCAAACTTTGATCACAGGACAACAAGAGAATCATAACGAACATTGTGACAGCACTATGTTGGTTAAGCAAGAACCACCCGCCCGACATCACAACACTTCAATACCATTCCTACATATCGTGATAACCGCATTGCTAAGTGCAGTGATTGCCTTTATACTAAAGTCGTTGGGACACCCTCTATAGTTAGATCGGGTCAAATATCAGAGTCATATTTGACATAGTATCATTTTCTCTCATTTTTATTCCGATCAAATTTTGTTTCATTTTTATTCGAATAGATATGCATGATCATCTTTTTACTGCTACCCGACGGACTCGCAAAATTTCTATGTAATCACAGAATTAGCCATTTTTTAGATCTAGAATCGCTTCTCGTTAGAATTGACGGCCTGCTATATATTTTGTCATAGCTTTAGACATAGTTTCATTTTCTTACATTTTCATTCAGCCGAGGTCTTATTTTAATCAAATATCTAAGCATGATCAAGTTATACTCGAATTGAAAGTGACTTCATTGCTGGTGATAGAATAAAGAACAGCGGACAAGTTCAAAGTATTTGAATAGATTTGCGTGATCAACATTTTGTTCGTTTTTATTCGCAGATAATGCTCGTTTACCTAATAATCTGCATAGGATATTGCGTAACACTCTTGTATTTTTCCTCGTATGTTAACGACAGATGTCACACTTTGAATTATTCAAATTTTTTCAGCTTCTTCAAATCAAGAAAAACTCTAAATCCATACCAACTAGTGTTTCCTATTTCTATTTCTAATAACGAGCTTTAAGAATTAATGTTTGAACTGAAAACACTAACACTGACTCATGAAAGTTCACGCCACGATATGCAAAACACTTGCCATTGGATTAGCCACTGTTAAGATTTAAATTCGCATCTCGATATGCCATAGACTTGCCCAACTTATCAATATTTTTGTGCTTTTATGCTGTTTCTTCATTTTACGTAGCTTATGATTTCGGTAGCTGCATTTTTATCCGTTTTCTTAGACCCTCCTATATTTTCTTTTGCATAAGAGATGTTTTGTGTATTTGCTTGACAACACTCAACATCCTCTACATTCCTATCAAGGATACTTTCTTCACATATTGAATCCTTGTGTGACATGAATTACCGCCATCGCTCATCGCATGGAATTTACTTATTAGATATTATCATGTTTTCAGAATTGTGACGCTCTTGGCGCCCAACATCAAGCAGTAGCTTACCACTCAGCCATGCTCTGATCACACGTTAGCGTAGTGCTAATCGAAAAAGTCCTTCATTTTATAACGGAGATGATTACAAACATTAGTAACCATACCTCCGCACAAACTGCATTCGATTT
The DNA here is from genome assembly GCA_030412335.1 of Botrylloides violaceus. NCBI lineage: Eukaryota > Metazoa > Chordata > Ascidiacea > Stolidobranchia > Styelidae > Botrylloides > Botrylloides violaceus. Next base: position 6,873 of record JASFYC010000424.1, read on the forward strand.
CCTACGCAAGCAGTTTCTGAAAACCGACTATTATTAGTCCGAACAAATGTCCGTACCCAAAAGCCTTGTAGGCCTACTGCTGATGATGAAGGCCACGATGACAATTTCCTATTCCTTCGTATATTAGCCCGCAGTATAAATGTTCATGTACCCGTTGTTATTCATTTCTACATATCCAACGTTATCGGTCATATCCAAATTTACGAGCTGATTTGTTTCTGTTGAAATTCAAGTTTGCCTGCCATTGTTATCGAATAATATCATTGGAATTGGTTCACTGAAGTCTTGCCAGATCGAGTGTTGGAGGATGTTCATCCGCGCATCCATGGGACGTGATCTCTCATCGCCGGTCAGAATTAGAACAACTCAGCGACTGCGTAATATCAGGCAGCTCAACAAACTCAACGTCGCGGTGACGTCACGGTGATTGAAGGGCAAGGAGAGAAGACAATATACAATGCACGGGTTTCGTTACGCTTGAATGCTCTCCATGGGGCGTGATCTCTCATCGTCGGTCAGAATGGACCTTTTGCACTAAGCATACGATGCTCACTGGAGCGGAACGTGGTGGCAATCTAAGGTCTGACCATAGAAAATAAATATTTTTTTAATCTGATTTTCACCACACACGACGTGGCACAAATGTCTCTTCTGACTTACGGCGTTCCAGCTACCAATGCCAACCTTAACCTGACCTGGCGGCAGATTATGTGAAATTTGGGCACAACATCGAAAACTTCTGTCGAAAAGATACCTGCTGACCAACTCGTGCAGCCCGTAAGTTAGTCAGTCAGGGGCGGCATTATGAACTTTTCCTCGCTCGTTAAGTTAACGTGCTCGCTAGCCGTTTCGCTACCGAGCGATTTACGAGCGAGGAACTCGGTAAGGATTCTGGTATTACGAAGTAACCTCGTAAACAACTCGTAGACATCTTACGCAAATCCGAGAGAATGCGTCAAAACGTTGACGTAACGTGCCGTTTACTCAGCAAAGTCGAGGTTTTTGCGATGTCATAGCTTTAGGTGTCGTGCCGTTTAGCACAGTGCCGCGTTGCAGTTTGTTGCAGCAGTCGTTTCTTGTTTATTTTGTGATGGTTTATGCAAGAAGAGATGAATGCTCTTGTAACTGGCGTAGAGCAACATCGAAAATATATATTAGGCTCTTTTTCGTTAGAAGTAGCCGGTTTGCGGCAGGCTGCTGCGTGGAAGAAAGTGACAACACAGGTAAGATGGCAAAGTTTACACCTGCTTGCTGCGGCACCTAGGATACATCAGCTAGACAGCTACAGTAGGGTAATGTTACTGATAGAGCTGCCCACGTCCTCAACGGATCCGACTCAATTTCAGCAGTACCGGTACTCCAATAACTTGGCCTATGGTTTAGCAATAACTTTGCATTATCAAGGTAAATTCCGTCAACATATCGCGAGTGACCCAGTCGGTGGAACAAGTGGTGGGATTTGCCGAGTGCAGCCAAAAAAGTGTTGCAGAATGGAAAAAATAGATGACAAAACCGGTGGTGGAAGCAATACCTCCTACTAGGAGGCTCCTAGTCATAGCAGTTCAAAAGTTCACTGATATTTGTTTGCATTGTGCATAGCTGATTCTGCCTGCTTGCAAGTTTACATGTTCATTTTCACTTATGGTGTTACTTTGCATATGCACTGTTTTTATGAAATCACATTTTGTTTCTCCTTCGTTTTGTAATAGAAATTGCAAACTGGTAGGCCTACACAGTATAAAATGCACATCATTCCAGAAACCAAGGTCTTTCGTGCTATAAAGACTTGCTTCTCTACAGAGCTCTTTTGCTGGCACTGTTAGGTTGCAAATAATCCTCGCGCAATAGCTCACATAACTCCAATATTACGAGTTTCGGCAAACGGTATTCGGCAATAAGTTCTCGATTGGTCAATTGCAATGGATTAAGGCGATTTCTGTGCCGCTTTCTGCTTTGCCGCACTGCTAGAATCGCAGCCATCATCAGCGGCTCTTCCAAAAACACGCATAGCGAGCAGTCACAGGCGCTCGTAAATTAACGAGGGCGTCTGCGAGGTTCGGCTACCGAGAGTGTAGTTCATAATACCAAATTTCGAGTTACCGAGCTCGTGCGTCAATAGCGAGCTCGTTAACGTTTGCGAGGAGTGTTCATAATGCCGCCCCTGGTCACACCTGCTGTGCCTTAAACAGAGAAACAATTCTATTGTCATCGTGTGTAGGGTTGCCGAATTTTTTTCTGTGTCTTATCGAATTTTCAATTCTAAAATAAATGGCATGATGCATGAGACTATAGTTATAAGACAGGTCTAAAAAATACCATAGAGATTTAGGAACATTGATAGAAGTGCCACGCATGAGCGATTCAGAGGTAGCGACATCGCGTGTAAACTGGAGGTTGCTCTTTTCCGACTGGCTTAGCCAACGTGCCGACGCTGTCATCAAAATGGTGAATGTTCCTAAGACTAGGAAAACTTATTGCAAAGGCAAGGACTGCAAGCGGCATCGCCTCCACAAAGTAACACAATATAAGGCCGGTAAAGCATCTTTATACGCTCAAGGAAAGCGTCGTTATGATCGAAAGCAAAGTGGATATGGTGGTCAGACTAAGGTCGTCTTCAAAAAGAAAGCTAAGACCACGAAGAAAATTGTCTTGAGAATGGAGTGCACGACTTGCAAAAGCAGGAAGCAGATCGCTATCAAGAGATGTAAACATTTTGAACTTGGAGGTGATAAGAAGAGGAAGGGACAGATGATCCAGTTCTAAATATATCTGCGTCATTGTTTCTCTTGAATTCATCATAAGAGATCAGAAAAACCTTTGCCGTTGGATCTTGAATAAAAATCGTTGGCAAAATTCTCTATCTGAAGAACTGTTTGCGGTAAATTTGTAATGTGGCAAGTGTAAGCTATATTAGACTAGACTGAGGCATCGTTTAGTATAAAAACGACATAAGAATGATAAGATCACTACGTTATTCTCACAGTTTGTCTTAACATTTACATATTGGCTAGTTCCTGCTCCGACGTGGAGAAAGGTATATACAATACTAGACCGCAATTGAATCATGCCTACGACGGGGAAGCCTGGTGTCCAGTTTGGTTCAGGTCATGTACTGACCATCACCTTGAAATACCATCTACCACTTATTTACAGACCACGACCACCTAAAAGGGACGAGAGGTGGAGTGGACTGCTTGACCCGGCTTGGGTCACAATGCCTTTTACATCTTAGTCTAACTCCCTCCGCCCATGCATCGCACATCACGGTACAGTGTCTGTTGAAGGCGCAGGTCTTGCTCTGCCTTGCACGGGCCAGCCAGACCTCACCCAACCCGCCTTCTCTATCACAGGAAATCGCTAATTATTTTATTGTCTGGAGGCATCTCACCAATATGGTGGTGGTCAATATTTTGAGAGGTTGCTGTCAGTAATTAGCACGATCGGTTTGGTTCTGTATTTTCCACATCAGGAGCCAACATAACTAGGTAGGTAATGGTGGTTGAAATATTTTGACATGTAGTGAAAGTGATCTTGCTGACATATTCCGACAGGATCTTGTGCACAAGATGACAACGAAGCCATTTTAGCCACCCTACTAAAACGAAATGTCACCGTTGAGCTGGCAACAAGGCTTCAAAGTATAAAGGAAGCAATTTGTAATTTAAATGTGCCGGCAGCTAGCACTAATAGGGTAAGAAAATTGATGAGAACCACCTATTACTCCTGGAATATTTCCAGCAAAAAAGAAATCAGACAGCTGCTGCTAGTTTGTCAGTCCATGCCGTATTTATGTGGCTTCCCCTCACCCTTGCTTCAAGGGGTCAAAAATAGCATTCCCATTCAGATAGATTCTTTCGTATTGCTGGCCCACTGCGTGTTACAACCTTATGATTTGGAGTAGACATAGTTACTGTCTCGTATGGTGCCACTTATCATCATTTGCAAACACCTGCTCCTGCAAAGAACGTTTTGTATCTGGCAAGAACCACAACGTCAAACGATCATGTAGCATAACCAACCCACTGACACTGCTCACCTTATCATGTGAGACACAGCAATCTTGGAGGAGCACGTGTCTCTGTACCTGCCCTTGTTGCAGGCTTGCTGTCTCGGCATCATAGACACTCACACCCACCCTGATATTCACTCATACAAATGAACAAGACTCTTCTCTTCAATGCTATCTTTGCTTAGTGGACACATTGTGATTGAAAAATGTGAAATGATTGAACATATTGATATGATATCTGACAGGTACAAATAGGCCAAAGTCAGCAGCGTTTGTCAGTGAGACGTTCTCTTTCCCTGATGAAGCAGCAGTGTCTGATAACTAGAAAAACGATCTTGTAGTGATCCGAATTAATCTGTTGCTTGATGTCTCATTTCTCCATGGATTGGATAGCTTTTATAGTTCATCATAAGCAGAAGAAGATCTTTTTGCTTTCGATTTCTTCGAAGACTTTTTGTAACTATATAATCGATCTTCCAGTGCCTTAATCCTCAAATTTTGATTCTATAAAACATAATTTCTGAAATTAGAATAACCAGAAAAGAGAGAGCGCTAATAGCGGTTTTCACAATAACACATAATAATACAGACTAACGCAATATCTAATGTATACACACTACCCATGCATAATACAGATTGCACACCACGTGGAAAAAGACAGACCCGGTAGAGGCTATTAAAGTCAAGCAGATATCGGTTGTAAATTTGGTGTTTTCTTTGACTCTTTTATTCACTATTTCTTAAACAATGGTTCTGTCATTAGTCGTAAGCGAAGTCTGACTAATGATTAGTCTAACTTAGTCGCAGGGATCGTGGTTGTTTTTTTCTAAAATGACTTGACATGCAACTCGAGTTTTCCAATTTTGAAAGACTCGGACTGGGCCTGACTTATGACTCAAACAGCTTGGACTTTGGTCTCGATTACTCGACTTGACTCGGTCACCACTACATAGAACCTGTTGTACTGCTAGTGCACAAATAGGCACCGATTAATCTGAATAATCCAAATTGCATTTAATAAACGACCGGAGACCTCTGCATTACCACCTGACTATCATTATTATTATAAAGAAGATTTTCAGTGGCGCTTTTCACCGGACCGCGTTTTGCACCACGATCAGGACAGGCTGGAGCAGATACATGGGTATAATAGTAACAGAAATAGTAGGACTAGGAACACGACATTGCATCACGTATCCACAGAATTTCTACTCACAGGACTAATATATAAGGCACACTTGGTACTAAAGTAGTTGGGAAAGTTAGGGCAACCTGGGAGGTCTTTCATTTTAGCTGGGATTATACTTTGGCCTCTCGGGTGACCTCTCTTAAGGATCACACAAACACTTCCGATTACGTCCCGGCAGTTTACATAATCGTGACTTTGGCAACTCCTACCTCCAAGTTCCATAGACATTTACTTGTTTTCTGCCTCACTATCTGTATTTCAATGCATTAACATCACCTATAGTCATGGTTTTCATCTTGAATATTTCTACATTGTGACATCATAATGTCATGTGATTCTTTATAACTCAAATTTTAAACGTCGCTCTTCATTCCATCTTTACCTGACAAAGGAGCGGAGCTCTGAAAGCTTGTGAGTTATATTCCAATAAACTGGACTGGACGTTAAATATGTGGTGACTTATTCTATTACTTATCTATTACTATTTGGATCATCTGCCATCGGCTTCACTATTTTTTGTATTTTATAAATGAGTAGATGTATCTAAGCGAACGTTACCAAGACAAAGAAAGTCGACATACCTCTAGTTCATAAATTAGATGACTGATAATTTTCTTTGAGTATTCGTCAATGACCATCTTGCCGAACCTCGCAGACAGTAGAAATGAAAGATAGTTTTTCTCAGCATGTAAAATGCATTGTTTCGTACTAGTGGACGACAATGTTGCAAATCTGTATTTCTTGGCAGATTTTAGAACTGTGAATGAATGTACCGTAGTTTTTCATGCACTCAAAATTGTTTCGTCTTAGTTCAGGATGCCGGCAGTCACTAGACGGACTTTAAGCTTCCCAACCCCACGAATAACAAACCAGTTCAGGCCTTGTAGGATAGTGCAATTTAATGGTCGTGCACAGCCATTTGGCCAATTCTGGTACAAATTTGATTTGTATTGACAAAGTCTTGTGCACTTCATAACCAGAAAGCATCAAAGAGAAATTCATAAAAATTGACCAAACTGCACTAAGTCCACCAAACACATGGACATTAGTTCATGGTGCATGGTTTTAAATCCATAGTCATGGAATCTGGCATGGTCATGGTCATGGACTTTTGCAATCATTCACTGTTTGGACATAACTCCACCAGTCGGACGTGGTGTAGTTTGGCTTTCAATATCCCTGGAAATTTGTGGACTTATGAAAACCAAGTTCTCCAACTACATTAGCTAGAGAAATGAAACTGGGCTCAAAATATGGACATAAGTCCACATAATCCATGTGTGATATGATATTACGATGTGATAAGCCAAGCCAGCATATATTTTTCACTAGGAAATGAAAGGACACTTAATTTTTGTCCACATTTGATTTTTGTGAAATTTTCAAAATCGGCAAAAGTGGACTCAGCACAGTCATTTTCAACCGACGATATTGTAAAAGAAGAGAAGCATCCGCGTGCGACAAAAAGAGAGTGGATGATGATGAAGATGATGAGCCAGACATCTAGTCGAAGATTTTTGCTTTAGTTCTTATGATGACTGATACTGTTTTGAAATCAAAAGGGAATTAGCCAAAGAGACAGTTCATAAAAAGAAAGCTTAAAGGAAACGAAAAATGGACGAAGATTGAGCACCAGTACTTATCAAAGCCTTCAATATTGGTAATGATTACAGAAGAGGATACTAGGTCAAGACGTGGAGGAGAGTGGTTCCGTGTCGCAAGGCGATTTGAGATGTCAAAAATGAAGAAGATTCGCTTACAATTTTGATTTATACCATCTTTTTTCCTTGAAGACTTGTTCAAATTTTTTGCAGCATTTTTCAGAGTGACGTCTGGAATTTCCGACAAAGGAAGGTGACTATGATGAAACCCCCTCGTGTAGAATCGAATTGGAGTTTTACTCCCTGATGGGTTGTACATTCCTGTCAAAACGATTCATGGACTATATGTTGGAGCCGATGGTGGATGAAAAAAGATATAAAGGAGATTCACGAAGGCTGGATGGTAAATCTTCTTTATGATACACAAAAATGATTCGTGAAATAGTAGGATAGTACTCAATTCAAAAAAATATCCTACTTGTAACCAATTTTAAAAATATTCGAACACGCCCTATTCCCTAATTGTCAAGACATTTGAGCATGTACAGCCACCTGTCTTGTTTTAATTTTTCAAGCATTAATTAAGTGATAAACTAAACTCTTGGAAGATCAAATTCAGTGCCTTTCATAAATTTGGGCCAGTGTGTGCCCCCCAACTAGCCGATCACGAACGAGAATTAGATTAGCTATATTCATTAATTGTCCGTCATCAGCTTCATTAATATTCTTTGCGAAGTAAAATTATTATAATGTTCTTCCTACCAATTTTGAAATAGGGTACTCTGTTTCCATCATTTCTGCCACAAGGTCCCTTCCAGTCCACAATTTTCTGTCCATTCATCCAAACTCTGATCAAGGCATTTGAGATGAGCTTTCCTGGGTTGGTGTCTACAACAATAACATGCTAGATTTACTCTAACTAACTAACTGGTGATCAACTGGGGATGGTATGAATCAGTGCTAAAATTCAAATATATCGAGTTAAATAGTAAGACATTTGAACTGAATCTAAAAGTAATTTGCTAGTTGTTGTTTTTTTAGCAACGAATACCCCCAACAACTTGCGAATGTTCTAGGCCTTTTATGGTGGACATAGCAAGGAAGAGTGTTTTAGGGGTTGAAGCACTTGTCTTCTCTGGAACTGAAAGGAGCGGGTTCCTTGGATTTGTTCACCGCTTTAACATCAAACCATTTCCGATTGATTGTCTTCAAAAACTTAGCGACGAGTAATTTCTTGCTCTATTCTGGGAATATTACAAATGGGGGTAGTCGCCATACCGGCTGCTCCTTGATTAACTTCCGATCATCTTTCAAGGGAATACTTACAATTTCCACCCGCTGAGTCATAACCGCTCCATTTTATCTCCCATTTAAATTTCACCCATTGATCTAATTTGAATTTTTCAGCAGGCAGACGCCAAATAACATGGTACTGAAAAATTAGATACACCTATTGCTTACTCGATGCAAGGCCACTAGAACATGCAGTAACTCTAGAAATCCGTGATACATCCCTCCATCTCCATTACTTGAGCACAGAGTAGAGAGGATTAGGTTGAAGTCAGATTTTGAAGAACATTGAAGGACCAGGATTGAAATGACAAAGCCTTTTTAACACTGAATGAGCGTAAAAGTTCTGACGTGAAAATCCCTATCATGCTGGTGTTTGCGTTTCGCGATCTCGTGATTCACACGTTTTACCAAGTCAACAAGCCTAGTGCAGAGGGGATCTCTCTGCGATGACATACTGGTCCTTGTGATATGGGATTAGTCAAATACCGTTCTATCCTCTTATTGAGTTGGATGCAATGTAAGTGTAAGTGTCCTATTGAGGTTCAGCCCTGCCCCCTACACTTTACTGAATGCGCTCGACGTGTGATGGAGAAAACTTCTAGTTCGCCCTCTAACCGATATGTCGGCGTTCTGGTCGATGACCGCTCCGGCAGGTCGGCCAGGTATATCAGTCATTCATGCAACCCAGTTCAGGACAGTAGTTGAAGTTGTTGTTCCGTAACGGCAATGCGTACAACTACGCAACTACATTACTGCTATAACTGACTTGTTGTCTCGGATAATCAGGGCAATGAACAGATTTCGTTCCAGACTTTGAGCAGCCGCCTTTCTCTATGAACAGTCTTTCATCAGATCTTGCCGTTATGATGAAGTATCCATCAAGCAATGACATTGTCAGCGGCGGATAACCACCCTGGTTGTAATTAATCCCAATAAATTGATCGTTGCCATTAAATACTTCACCTGTGAAATGCCATGCATTAAATCTCAGTCTACTCTAAACTTGGAACAGACAAATGAGCTGCATAGTCGAAGCCTATGTGCTAGTATTCAAGAACAGTACTGGTTGCTGGCTTTCCAGCTCAGAACATCCATTTTCGTTGGATATACCAGAAGAGCTCCGAAGGAAAATATAGTTTGCAATACAATTGGCTGGGGATTGAAAGTGTGGCGACACTCATATATTTGACCCTCGGACTATTTTCTGATTATGCTGAGTACAGTAGTGCTGTGACGACAAGTCACGATTTCTCTATGACTCAGTTGGAGTCAATTGGGGTGAAAGACACGACTTGACTGGCATACATGGCTTTAGTAGTTGAAAACACCATAAATCAAAAACAACAACACAATTTGAGTAAAGACTCGGTGAAATGAAGTGGAGGCTTGATTCGGCACTTGGGCCTACTACTATCATTAAATATTTGTAAGTGGTAAATCTAGTCGGAAATATCTTCTACTCGACTAGAAAAGCTAACAAATCCTGATTTGACAAAATTATTGGACTTGTGTGTTTTTAGGCAAAATGGCTCAACTTGACCTGTCATTCGAACATATACTACAAGCCCGTGGTGACTTGAACTGTAATTATTAAAATCTTGAAGAATATTGTGGAGCCGATGGCAGACGATTAATAGATATCGGAAAGAAAACTCACTACAGATTTAACGCCGGACATTGATAAAACAATGAAAGACTCAGACTCAACATGGAGTTCAAGCTCTCATAACTCAACTAACCCAGAATCAGTATCTTGGTAACAATGCTGTTGTGTGTATAGTGTACAGGCTCCGGCTTACGAACGATCAAGTCAAGTTTACCTTGTACACATAAACCTTTTGAACATAATCTGTGAATATCCTTCATAGAAACTTCAGCAATACATTTCTTCTGGTCTCGTAAAATTGTTGGGTCAGCCGACCCATGCCACTGTGTGATGATGTACTTGCCGTTCATGCTCATGTCATTTTTTGCGATGAATATTTCATAATCGTAGATGTGCATGTGACCGAGAGGCAAATGTGATGCAGGGCATGACGTCTTCATCAGTTCGCCTGAGAAATATTCAAATTGGTCTAATTTGGTAGTTTAGCAATTCAATTATATTGTATCAATGGATTTCATTTCTACATGACTAGTGTCTGTGTTGAATATTGACGAGTAGGCCAGTTTGCTTAGTTGGTAGCCAGCCCAGTGCATGCCTGTGAGGTTGGTGGTTCAGTTCCCACCAGCCGCATCAAACCCTAGGATGGAAAAATTGGTAGGTGCATTCACAGCTTCCGGATGATAGGGATAATGCAGAGCGGCGAAGCAGCACAGTGATATCCATTGTCTCCTTGTCAAGTCTACATGCTCACACAGTGTGCTGTACAGTGTGGAACACAGGTTCCGTGGCCAGTCGCAAGCTTGAGAAACTGGTGTGGGTTCTGACAGAGAGTTCATTCGGCACAAAACCTCACTGCTAAATTAATAGTGGCCACCCACAAACGGAGCATAGCCAAATGAATAAAGAAAGTGTTGACAAGTAGTAAAGCCAACGGCAGACAATCAGAAATAGATAGGAGTAAGTGTCAACAGAAATTATCGTCCACCCTCAATTATATCCAAAATATCTTCAGAAGTTGTAGGAGATCTGCTCCTGCATCCACCGGTTCGTGCAGTGTTTGTCAAACTTTCCTAAGTACCTGTACTTATTCAATGGCCTCTTGGCAATTTTTTTAAAGGCTCAACGCCCCTTTAAAAATCATCACAAATACACTGCATCAGTTGCATCTTATAAAATATAATAACAGCCATGGCCTACTTTAGTTCAGCAGATCATGTAATGATATTGTCAGCTTGGTGAATAACCACTTCGAATTGAAAGTAGGCCATGTGCCCGCTCTGTTTGTTTTTAATGCTTTGAATATGGCTGCCATATAGCCCCAATCCTCCAAATAACATTTGTTTACCCCTATATGATTGTGCAAAAAAATTTTTATCTTCGGGAGCATAGTGCTTTACGGTTTCAGAAAATTGTCTCACGGTTCGCTGTCTGAAAACCACAGCGATCAGATGATATGAATATGCGCAGTTCCAAAAGCTTGTGAACCTGTTTTTTGCAATAAACTCAATTCTGGGCTCTGCAGGATAAATTTGTGGTGACACTCTTCTCTTATTAATACCAAGTAGATTAGCCAAAATGAAATTTACTGATTTCCTCCGGTATTCCTTTGTACTGCCTTATGATGTCAATTTCACGGGTAAAGCAAGTTGTAAGCTCCAATCTTGACTTGCCACCAATGTTATTCGGCACAAAAGAAAATCTGAAAAAACTTGTGTTATCAATATCATTCATCTTCACCTGATGGAGGGGCGAAGCTCTTATAGCTTATGATTGATTTAATTCTCAATAGACCAAGGCTAGATATGAAATCTGTGGAGAATCTTCTTTACGATATCAATACTAGTGATCTTCAGCCATCGGCTCAACTGAGCCTATTCTTCAATAAATTGAATCCAATTAAAGAGAGCTGGGGTGAAAATATGATTGTTTGAATAAAAGATAAAATCACAGAAACAATTTTGGTACAGTGGTTCATGTCTCACAAAATTTAAAGAATATTCACCAAAGATAAAATTAACGTCCAGCCTTGGGTTATTGACAATTGTGACATTCACAAGCTTTCAGCACCCGTGCTTTGGCTGTGTAATCAGCTAGCCGAGGAATGGAAATTCAGCCTCTTAAGCTGTTGTTGTTAGCTATCAAACGTTCCTGTGGGTACACAAGCTTGAGTGCAGATGTAAAGAAATGATCATAGCTAAAATCAAACAAACGGGGCACAACTCACAAGAAGGATCATTAACAAGAAATATGTTTAAAAGGGGAATCATCCACAGCCAAAATGTTTTTCACGCTTTTATCTTTTAAGCCATCATCACATTTTAAGTAGGGATCAACTGATAATGGTTTTTACAAGGCCGTCACGATAATTGGCCTTTTGCATGACCCATGGCAGATATCGATATAATCTAAAAATCAAGAATATCGCCTTCGATTTCTACTTCCTTACTCGACTAAGGGCTGATACCTATAATCGCAAAAATACATATACTGGCCTCGATAATCAGTCAACCCCTAATTCTAAGCAGAGAATATAATATAGCTCAGTTGGCTGGGAGCCCAGAGTTCGCCTGTGAGGTTGGTGGTTCCATTCCTACCATACGCATCAAACCTAAGATGCAAAGTATATATTCCCTGCAAGGCTTCTGGAGTCACAGCAATAACACAGAAGCTGGAGCCACATAGCAATAATCTAGATTGTCTCCTTACAGCATGCTTACAGTGTGTGGAGTGTGTTTTATGATCTAGGACCTCTGATGGCAGCAAAAAGAGAATATTCCCCAGCCCAAACCTAAGCCCCAAGTGGAGTGAGGTTTTTACACCAAAATACAAATACAAAATACGCAATGATATATTTCCTCACCTGTAGATAACAGAGTTTTGTTCATCAGACTGATGAGCCATGTGAAGTTCTGTATCGGTTCCATTGATGCCATGCGAGACAACAGCAAATATCTTTCGTAAGATTAATCCTAGATTACAATAGTTGAATCTCAAATTAGCTGTAAAGAAAAAACCCATTGCACAGTAAAATGGGGTGTACAATGCATAGAAGAGTATGCTTGCCTAACTAACAAAGGACCTTCTTATGGAGCCGTGCTTTGACAACCACGATTCATCTAGCTCATGATGTAATAATGCCACTTTTCAAATTCTGAGACGAAAACAAGTTCAGCTGCTGGGCTAAGTGACCAAACAATGCTGTCACACTGGCAGTTCCATTGGTACTTTTTACTGCCGCTCACTACTCGGTGCAAGTCAGATAGTAGCCAAAGGCAATAGATAGATATTTGTCACTGTAGACATAGTTTCCAACCAAATCGGACTGGACGCTGAAACTATGGTGACACTGTAAACATCACCAACATGTATTGTTACATACCTTCATGCAATGGTGTAGCAGAAGGCACCGAATGCATATCTTGAGGTATAATTTGCCATTGCAGATTATCCATCGGTGTTGTTGCCCACACTGCCGAAAAAACGCAGATAGTTTGAGACATTTGAAACATTGAAATTTATGTGTCATGTAGGCCAATTACTTGTCACTAGGAGTCAGGCCATGTCTCTAGTGATCAAATGCAATTTCTAAGTGGGCAGAACCAAAACAACTACAGATTGATGCTCGGACTACTGATGAGACAATGCCCAAATTTTTTTGCCGATACTAAATAAATTAGCCAACACAGATACCGATAATTTGATACATGAATTTACATCCGCGAAGCCCTTCGTAATAATGATAACTTCGGCAACAATACATATAAACTGCTGTATACATATTTTCCTCAGCGGGAAAGAGCGGCGCGGATCACCCCTTCACATTACCCTTATGATTCCAGAAGCATGGCAGGGAATTGGCGAATACTTAGGTTTGATGCAGCTGATGGAAATCAAGCCACAAACCGTGTCGGGCAAGTGTGAGGCTTCCAACCTTTTGAGCTATCTCATCCTTTAAGTTTATAATGGTCAAATGCAAAGTAAACTACAGTTCTCAGTCTAGTAGTCTATACCTTTAGCTGAGTCCTTCTCATCGTCAACTCCAATTACTATATTTTCTGAACATAACAGAAGACATGAAAATTTCTCCAACATGCCTAATGAAGGATGCAGCACAAAGGTAAGGCCTCTTGTGAACTATTTGACTTCATAGAATGTTCCAATTTCTCTTATACTAAAACAGGTAGGCTATGCACAATAGTACACTAATGTGCTGTTCCATCCGCCAAAAAGGGTCAATAACCGTACCTTCCATGATCAATTCCCGGCTTCCGCTCCCTACATCTTCTAAAAATGAGGTAGTATGGATGTAATGTTTCTGACTTTGATTTAAAGCAAGTCATTACACTACTTCTTCGTGATATAATGGTTGACCTACAGTCATCAGCAACAAAAATGGTACATGGGTAAATCCCATGATCGAACCCCAACCCAAGTCATAGTGAATCTGAATTAGATAAATAAATTATCTGTAGCTTACCTGCTTCATGGTCAGGGCAATGGGGACTCGGGGACATTGTGTATAAGCAGAGGGCATAGGTAAGATTAACGCCCACAGTCATGGGAAGGGTTGCATCTATGCAGTAGGATAGGAATTTTTGTCAACACAGCCAAATGAAGTGCCACCATATCCATTGTGGTAGTCCAAAAATGGCAAAGTCACGTTGAGAAGATGGCCTTACTTTCATTACTAGATGTCTCACTTCCACTTGATTCATCTCCTGTAAACATGATACAATGCATAAGCTGTTCATAACCACACTTCAGCTTCTATCTATATATTTTTCTGGTACAAAAGAAATTGCAGAGACAATTAAGAGAGAGAGAGAGATAGAATGATTTATTTCTCAACCAAGGCGTAAAAATGAGAAGGAAATATGACCCAAGGCCACCGACAATATAACCGGTACGTCACAGATCGAATCTCAGTCAAATGAATAAGATAAAATACAGTAATATCGGGAGCTTCTCTGATAGAAGGTCAAGGGAATGGGGACATGCAGACAGGGTGCATGAGCAATAGCAGAGGGCATTACGTATGGTTAAGACACACAGTCATGCGGAAGGTTGCATGGTTGCAGCAGGAAAGGAATTGTTGAGTCAAATGTACCAGCATTTTTGCTGTGGCTTCACAATTTTAAATGGACAGTCAGATTTAATCAGAAGATGACATACCTTCATTACTAGGTACCGGTATCCCAATTCCACTGGATTCATCTCCTGTAAGCAAGATACAATGCATTCATAATCATAACCAGACTTCAGCTTCCATATTTTTTTCTCATAGCACAAGAAATAGCTTTATAAGACGGAGACAATTGACAAAAAGGGAGAAAGAAAACCTATTTAATTGTCAAGCAAATCATAAAAATGATGAGGAAAATTTACAAATCTAACTAATATCGGTACCGATATGCACAAAGTGTCTCCGCTATGATATAGTTTTCGAGTTAGAGCCACCTTGGGGTATAATGACTATGATATTATTGGCGAAAGACAGTTGTATAATAACAAGTAAATGTAATACATATATAATAAATATGTACCGGATACAGGTAATAAATATATAGGTCTGACAGATAATTATATTATAATTATTAATTATATAATTAGAATAGGAGTAGGCAACACTGTGAGGACTGAAGAGTACAATGTAGTCACAGGGGCCAGGAGGGTTCGAACCTAATTAATGAACATACAGGAAGCAAGCTCTGCACTATTCCCAAATTGTGATATCTGCGGTCAAACGAGTACAAATGATTGGAATTTTCCTGTCTAAAAATGCTATAACATGAACATGTTATACCTGTCTGGTCCCGCGTGTGCTCGGCAAAATTCTCATCCATCGTGATCACTGTCATAACAAACGACAAAGAAAAAATAGGTTTTAAAAGCACAAAAAAAATTTTCATCTTGCAATAATAAGCACCTTTTTTTCTCACGGCAACAAACAGCCAAACCTTGTGCAGTTTAAGTCAAATAGGGCAATGCAAAGTCACCGGTTTCCATCGAACCCATTCGAGTTAGACGACAAATAAGCCAACTTAATACAAAGTCTGCAGCTACAACGCTTGGTGCTCAGCACTAACACTTAGTTTGGCAAAATAAAATAGCGCGTATGTGTTAAATGTGCAACGCTTTCACACTGGATTCCATTCTATTCCCACCGACCCTGTAATTTTATATGAAATACGGATGCCAAACAGTTTGAACTAGTGTCAACGTCAATGATTCCAAGTCGCAAGTCAAGCCAAGCCATCGAGACCAAAAGTCCATACCCGGGTACAGAGTTTGAGTCTTTCAAACATTTTAATGGCTGGCTAGGTGTTCCAAGACTCCAAAAAGTTTAGACACCTATTGAATCATTTTGGATAAAAACAATGTGAGCCCTGTCACCCAATTAGATTGATGATTTGTCAGTATACCCAGTAGCCTACAGTAGGCTATATATTGTGGCTATTGACAGATTCCTGGGTTAAAAATAGAAAGAGCTTACGACAAATGTTCAAATTGATTTACTAGTGCAAAAATATAATCATGAGTCAAGTCTCCACTGTCATTTCCTGAGTCCCAAGTATACCTCTAGTGACTCGTGCTGTCACAACACTGGTTTGAACATTTCTTGTTCTGTGCAAGATTGCAGTTGCCAGTTTTCACTACATTATTATGTAACACCATAGTTAATTACATCCCTGTCAACAAAGCATACTAATGCCAAAGCTGTCACTGTCAGGTCAAAATAGAGCTGGGCTGAACTATACCAGAGTACCGAGTACAGAGTACCAGAGTACGCTAGAGTTTTTTAATAAGGCCCATTGCCTTTGAAGTTAATCAAACTTACAAGTGTCGCACTTCTCTCCTGTATATCCAAAATGACAAATGCAATTTTCATGATATGTAGGTACACCATTGAGGCATTGTCTATCATTTGCAGTGATAGGCATACCAAATTGATCAACATCAACATTTGTCTCTGTTCCACTTGACTCAGTTCCACTTGAATCACTTCCGGAATAAGACATGATAATATCTGCAATTCATGCAATTCAAGGCAATTTGATTCAGGTGTTGTACTGGAGGCTATGGGACAGAGGTACCAATACCAGCATTGCACCAGAGCAAGACAGACAAACCCCAATCAGTTTGTATTTGTTTGTTGAAGGAATTATAAACTAGTAAGCTATGTTGCAAATGATACAGCATTGGATTTTCATGTTTCAAAATATAGGCCCTACGACGGTGCTGATAGATCATGGGCAGACATTATGGACACTCCTCAAATCAAGTGATGTTCCACTCGAAGTCGATTTTGTTCCGTCAATGAGACTAGCCTATATTTAATGATTTACAAGCTTATTAACTAAATACTAGCCAGTTTGATCTTCCACATTTTAAAACCATATCCTTACACCACCTCGCCATTAGAAAAGCAGCAAGAATTTAGTGTAATGAGTAGGCATATTATGGTGCAACAGCTCACCTGCTTCACAATATTCGCCGGTGTACCCGTAGTGGCAATCACAGGTCACGAACGTGTTAATGAATCCGTTCATGCACAAGGCTGCAAGTAGAAAAGTTTGCATGATTCTTTTCCAGTAATTCCATCTCATCTCAATTCTCAACGAGTCATTGCTTTGTCCAGTACCAGTCTACTCTACACATCTCATCGGAAGCCTCCGGTAACCCCCGTCAAGGGTTTAAGGCAACGTTTTGAATAATTTACTCTTCTGTAATATTGAAAGGCATTTTAAGTGTCCCTGAATCGCTTATTCCAAATATCACTCTCACGAAGCATAGAACGTTTCGGTGCTTTCTGACACTGGTTATCAGGACTGGGTATTCCCCTTCGGTCTGGCGGTTGCCTCGCCTCGGGGAAACGACCAAAGCAACAGATATGCTACCGGCTACAATTCCTGCGTCGTTTCTATCATGGTTTGGTATGTGGCTCGCAGGCTTCTAGACCAGGACCTACTGAAAACTTTTTCCTCCCTTGTCATAAAGTTAGCCTACTCTTAGATTAGATATAGAGTGACGAAAAAAGGTATGACGGAGTGGTGGAGATCGGTGAGCCTGACTAGCCTACAGGTTTGAAAGGTGCCTTGAAGAGTCCCGAAAGGGGCTATGCGAGACGGGTAGCATTTTAGTGGTCGCTCTTCTATTCCACAAAAGTGTAGGCCTACACCTGGGGAAGTTGCTTCAGACTTCAGACACAACGGGAAAACTGGACAAAGGCAGAAATAATAATGCGGGGTTGGCTACGCTGGGAGAGGATGTTGAAAATGGAGATAGGACTACGCTCGATGATCACACTGTTCGGAGCCTATGGTTGCCTATGACATATCCTTTATTCCTAAACAGATTATGCCTCAGGCTCTTCCCTGAATTTGATTAGTCCAAACTAGCAGCAGAGAGGGGTCGTGAAAAAATATCGTGAAAAGAAACCGTGTAGGCTAGCGACACTACCGACTACCGTATTAATAGGCTATGCTTAACAGCGAGGTGGATAGCCTATCCCATTACCTAGATGAGTTCGCCCACCTAACTGTTCTGGTCCTATTGGAGTATCTGGGACTTTTGACATATTCTGTGGTGAGACCTCGCTCTCCGGTGAATGTTCAGCGTGTTCCTGTGAAATCAAAAATTGTGTGGAATGGCGTGTGGGCTGAACATCTTTAGGGTAAAGGTCCACCGATTTATTATCGAGGCCGATATTTGTATTTTTGCGACAAAGTATTATAGTCTACTATCGCTGTATAAACTACGAATATAATAGATAAAAAATTAAGCAGACGGCTCATTGAGTAGATTACGTAGGCAAAAAGAATATTACACGCAATCATTTCCTATATTATGAAAGTGGCAAATTGCGCTAAATATGTTTGATCGCCCCAAGTTGTTGGTAAAGCGGGCCTATATTGGCTGTTCATTCGAATTTCTCACATGACAAAATATTCTGAGCTGATGCGTGCCCATATTCCGGGTAATGGTGTGATGTCTGCGGAGGTGCGCTTTACTTTCACGCTCTTCCACAGAAGGCCTCAATGTGAGACCTCTATGGCTAAAGTCAGCCTGTTACGGCGATTTTTGAATGATCAATAGGCCCACGCGCTTAGCATGACCTACCTCGATAAACGCTGATGAGAACTCAACATCTTCACCACTTCCACCGGATCCGAACGTAGATGCGTATTTCAAGATTCGCTCATAATCTCCGGATAGTTCCGCTACTGCCATATATGTAGGTCGAAACCTTACCTGACCATATTTACCGCCATCAGGCCGATGATTGTTGTAGGCAGCACTAGCTTCAGATATAGATGAGATGAGATAGTATAGGATATTATACCCATAATTATTAGGCACGCTTCAATGCTGTCTGTTTACTGTATATGTCCATTTGACGAGGTGAGTTTTACGCACACGATCTTTCTATTGCGGAAGGCACTAAGCTTAACCTAGGACCTGTAGGCCTATTCCGCTATACCTGGCCACTTTTCCAAGCAATCTTTCCACAACGTAAAGTACGGTAAGCCCATACTTGAACGATCTTATCAGCACTAGGGTTTCCAATTCCCCGTCATAATTTTCTACCCAGGGGATTTTCGGGGTAAACAAAATGGTAATCGGACTATATGAATATGAATATGAATATGAATACGCAGGCCTTATATGAACACATCTCGGAAGCGATGGGTAGCATTGACCACTGACCACTACTGTGTATCTTGGTTCAAAAAGTTTGCTGAGCTGTAGCCAAACGGAAGGAGTATTGCAATATTGAACTGCATTCTCAAAATATCAAGCGTTACAGCAAGGGTTTCCTGTACTCGTTGCAGGCGATGTATTGTCCTGCAGAGGCTACACGCGGGCTTAGTTTGGCTATCGCGCAACGGGCGCAATACGTGTATAAACACCCAAATCCGGGATGATCTTCTGCACCTCAAGTGATGGTTAATGCCCCGGGTATAGCCTGGAGACCACTCATCATAAGAGACGCAATAAGATCAAATAACGAAACATACCTAGATGATCACAGAAATCGCCAATGTAACCTGGGTAGCAAGTGCAATTTCCAGACTTCTGCAAAACTCCATTTTCACATTTCCCGATTCTGTCGGACCTCACAATTGATGTAAGTGATGCGCCTTGAAATTTCTGAAATTTGATTGAAAAGATTTCCTAACTTCATTCTGTTGTTTATTTTTCTCCAGATGCCAACACTGTCATTGCTTCACGTTTACAGTAACTGGGTTTAATTATGCTAATATCTTCTTTGTATTAGAAGTGGAAGTGAAAGTGTTCAATTAGGTTCCCCTAAAGGCCTAAATCAACAGTCTTTTTCATTCTAGTCATCACGAATCGAAAGGTGGCACGAGACAAACCGAGGTAATTGCATAATAGCTTATCAATTGCAGTGCCCCTAACAGTGAGCCTGCGTTGGAAACCTGTCTGCCAGACATAACAAAACTAATCAATCTGATATCGATATGACATCAACTCAGTTCTGTAAGAACATTGCGTTTTCTTTATGCTGCGCATGAGCCGAGTTCATGGCAAGATATGCAGTAAGGTCATTTTCATTTTTTTGGAATTTATGGCGTGTTTGACCTACTATAAGGTCATACGCCAGGTCGATGCTCACGGTATACGTGTCAATGCTTCCCGCGCATGGCCCGGATCACTATTACAATCACGATTCTCCGCACCCTCCCTGGATACTGACTGCCAAGCGGGGAAAGAACGGATAACAATTTTAAAGTCTTCGATTTGACTCGGTCAGGAATCGCACCTCCCGATCAGAAGGCGGACAGTCGAACCCACTCGGCCAACTAAACGGTGTCATTCTCATTTATGTCCATACGTTATCAAATTATACGGCTGATCGTTACATGGTTTATTCTATGGGCATAATCATGGATGAAAAAATGGTTTGATATCTTGGTAAGCTTGTTTGTGACATAAACTATCCTATAGCCTATAGCCTGAACGTAGAATGTGTCGTGACTCGTGACATTACTTCATTGACTTAAATCTAATCCTTCCATGCCCACAACTTCTGTATAAGACTACCTTTCGCAACGCGGGAAATAACGCACCTGAAAGCAGAAGATTATTGTGAAAATCTGACTAACGTGAATTCCGCCAGCAGTTGAAAAACTCTTTAACCATATATTGGATGACTTCAACTGTTGTGCATTCTTTTTTACAACCACAGTCATATCGCAATTGTGATATTTATATAAAGAGTACCCTGGACATTCAACTCCACGGATGTCGTAAAATATCATAGATTCAAATCAAAGAAATCGATAGAAAGTCGAAGGTTAGCTCAGACCCTGTTCCAACCATCTCGTCTAGGCTAGTCTCAAGACTTGCACAACGCTGACCCTACTGACAGCGGCAATTGAGGTTCAATAGTCCGATAAGCACCACTCCAAGTAGCCTACAGCAGCCTTCTAAACTATAACTAATATACAGGAAATATGGCTTCCTGCATCGAGAAAGCTTATTACTATTTCGTATCAAATTTCCAATTATACCTAAACACGACGTTACCTGCACATTGCATTTGGTGCGATCGGCATATGATAACATGTTCAAGCTTACAACCTTTGCATCTATCTATCATGTGGAAATCTGGAGAGAAAGCCTTTTTGGCGGGCGCAAATGTTGTAATCCTCTGTCAATTCGAACATATAACCATTTGAGTGATAGTCGTAGTCGTAAACATAGGAACCCCTGGAAAATCTCTTCTGTTTGTTTGACTGTTTATAAATATATCTGGACCTTTTCTAGGTTACGGATATTTCTGAAAGTAAACAGTTACTCGTGTAGGTCACTAAGTATTATTATTATTATTATTATTGTTTAAAAGATGATACTGACACCTCTTTTTAAAATGACCATTCAGGAATCGAAGCAAAGTTATCGCTGCAATATGTAAGCTACATATCGGCCAACCTAGTTCGTCCGGCAGCATTGCAAGTCCTTCCAAAACCCTGAACGTGAACCCACATTGTATTCCTCATGCTCGCTAAGCCTACACATGCTGGTGAAGAATGCTTGACTGTTCAGTTTCGTCATAATATTCAGGTTAACAGCTAACAAGTTAATGAAGCTTATACGGGCAAACTTTGTGTCGCTGGGGTTTCAGGTTTACCCACCCTGTAGCAACCGGCAAATTTTATACTCCTCTCAAAACCCCACCATCACCCGCGTAGCGTGTAGGTGGGTTGGGTTTCCTGCGTGAGTTTATTTATGTGTATACCAATGCAACATTACGTTAGACTGCTAAGAATAACTCGATTCGACCGACGTGTTGGAAGCACTTGTGCTGATTAATCCTTTTATTGCGACTATATCGACATGAACCTTTGTAGATGGTATTGCTTCTGCTTACGACACATTAGTAACAACGGTCACGAAATCCGGTGATTTTTAACTAATGACGCTTTCTATTAGCATATTTCAAAGTTTTTAGGTAGAGTTAAGAAACGGGATTGGTCTTAAGTTGTTTATACCTCTCATGTTGCCGCTCCACACTGGGATATAGCCTACCCTGATGGTGCGGGCTAACATCTTCTCACCGCGTATTCGAGACTAGATGATCACCATGATTGTAAATTCTATCCCCATAATGTCAAATTTGCAATTGAGCCAAATACGGTAAATTGAAATCTTTCAAATCCAATCGTGGTATCGGTTTGCTGTATTAAGGATTGCTCATCTACATTGTTATATAATAAGGATGAATACATTAAATATATCGATATGGGCTCTGCTCGTGAGTCATGACATGACACACAGTAGCAGTAGCCTATTGCTAATTACTGTAATTAGCAATTAGCTTAGCCCTACCGATTGCGAACAGACATTCGAATAACTCTTCACAACGTAGCGTATTATCCCGTACCCAAGACGAAACCGTACAACACAATTTTTAATCAACCAATTTCATACCCGATAGCCGATGCGACCATTATCCTCATTTATACGACGTTCTATTATAATTAAAATGCAGGCTCTCTCAGCTCAGCAATGGGTCAGCATCTCAAAGATAACCCGACATGCGCTTTCCACTACAACATCGACCTTTCTTCGGTTATTGCCAAAGGTCAGACTCTAATCAGTCTAATGTTTCCATCGGGTCATTGCCTGCAATTGTCAGAGAGGTTGATTCTACCAATAGCGCTTCCATGGTTGATATTCCGAAAACACCTCACTC
Organism: Botrylloides violaceus; assembly: GCA_030412335.1. Classification (NCBI taxonomy): domain Eukaryota; kingdom Metazoa; phylum Chordata; class Ascidiacea; order Stolidobranchia; family Styelidae; genus Botrylloides; species Botrylloides violaceus. Next base: position 29,793 of record JASFYC010000424.1, read on the forward strand.
ATGATTGCTGTGTAAGTGAAACTTGATTCCGATTCCGCTTGAGCTGTGGTCGATTTTCGATATGCAGCAATTCGAAATAGCGAAACGCTGTGCCAGCCACGCGAATAACATGGTGCATCTGCACAACAATACTTCAAAGCAAATGTAAGGGTTATATATCTGGAAAAGAATGTAAGAAAAGGATGCAGAAGTAGACCTACCCGTAAAATTATCAAAACTATCCTGTTTTGCCGCCATTGCTATTAGTTGTTAACTTCCTTTATTGCTGTTGCTTGCTGCTGTCATTGGTTAATTACCGACCGCGTACTTGATCTCGCTAATCGATCAGATCTCGACTTCGATAGCCCGCCGGCTCCTTCGACGTCTCCTTGTCCAGCATGCATATGCACGCGTGATGTGCATATTGTACCAGTAGTGTGTGTGCATCTAATGCAAGTCTGTGTAAATGCGAGAAGGGTTGGGTGACAATGTTGCAAATACGGCAGGTCATGTCGGAAATACGGTAGGTGTAATGTCGGAAATACGGTAGGTGAATGTCGGAAATACGGTAGGTCGCGAAAATGTCGGAAATACGGTAGGTCGAAAATCCGGGAAAAGTAAAGGGTTTGTGGTAAGTGGGATTAGGCTTGAGGTTGGGGTTGGGTTTGGGGGTTGGGGGAGAGAGAGAGGAAAGTATTAAGTACAAGGTACATGAAATCATATTATTTGTATCCGGTATATTGACAGGGTGACCCGATACACCACCACCACCACTACCAAATTACGATAAGGATGCGAGCGACACCGTTAATCTCGCTGAATTTTGGAAAAACGTGGAAAATACCGTCTTATTGCGTACGGCTTACGTTACGGCTTTCTCGGAGTGAAAACACCTGTGCTAAGTCCCAGCCTTTTGCACTGGGCTCCGTATATTGGCAACTTTACGAGAAAATCGGACAATGCATACAACACAGAACACCGAAAATACACCGGCCGGGATCATCATCAATTGGAGGACGACTGTCGGAAAATCACTGAGGAACGAATGGTGGAGCTGCTAACCCAATCGTCTGCTAAAGAAGTCTTTGCTTTTGCTAGAAAGCTTGGAATAACCCGAAAAGGTTCCAAAGTCGACGTTATAACTTCAACAGCGAAATCTCTTCATAGCAATACTAATAATTTTAATAAAGCATTTAAAAAACTATGGGGGTGTTCCGGGTGTTGGCTATCGGCCACCTGTCCACACGGGATCGTCTATGCCATGAAATTTGTATTGAGAGCAGAAAGCCCGCGTGATTTTGTGGACATTTTATTATCAATGAAATATCAGCCGAATATTGTAATCGTTGACATGGCTCACATGGTGGCGGCCCATGGTAACAAAAGGAAAGCCAACATGTTTCAACCTTACAACGGAATGGTTGCGGAACCTACTCAGAGAAATATTGACCTAGCTACGTCCGGATCTCTGCGTCTTTCCTTCCCGTGGATAAAGACGAATAAATTACGTCAACCCGCGGAAGATACATCAGCGCATCCTGTTACGGGGTCCACGATTAGACTTTGCCTGTTTGACCGGTTTCACGAAGGAAATTGTTCTAAAGAAAATGAGGTTCTCCGCCGGATAAATAATATAATAGAGCTGAAGGCATCCATAAACACCCAAGGAGCTGAGCAACTGTTTTCCTACAGGAGGCACGACACTAGATTTTTGAACCAAATGAAACCAGGTAATCATATATTTCTATTTCGTCTTTTGATCAACTTAAAGAATATCGAAATAAGTGAACGACAATTGCAAAGATTTCAAAGACCGTCTTGGGAGTTGTCTCACGACGAATTGGGCTGTATCGTGATTTCTCGAGGTCGAGGTGATCCTCCGTTAGTAACAGAACCTAGTCAGCCTAGCTCTTGCGAAATCGTCCATTTCGAGGATTCCATTATTCAGAGCGGTGATGCAGTCCCACCAAAAACAGTCATTGTTCAGAGTAGTTATCCACCAACCGAAGCTACGGGAGTAATTGAAAGTGACCGTTCGATTCAGATAGAGCCTGTTGTTGATTCTGTTACTACCATTTTGACCGAGTCCGCAGTTTTGAGCTTTGGCAATCCGCCCACCAAGCCGGATATTCCAAGTAAGGATCCGCCGATGTCAAGAGATCCTATCGTTTCCTCCAATGTTGGGTTGATTGTTGAGCCACCCCCTACCGAGTCGGTCATTCCACGCAATATTCCCACCAAGTCTCCAAGTGAATCTGTTTTCTCTGCTGATATTTTGTCTGCGGATGATGAAATAGCTTCCGTAATATCTAGCGATGATTCTCTTCCCTCCAGTGATGCACCGACAGAAACTTGGATGAAACGCTACAATATCAAATATAATGAAGTCATTGACTTTTTAATGGGACATTGGATGACGGACAATTTCATAAATGCCGCAATCGACCTCATGAAAAAAGACGATATAAACGGTTTCACGGATGTCGTCACGGCTCAGTTATTCGGCTACAAAAAAGACCCAAACAATGCAAAATTCATACAGCCTCTCCTGATACATAGTAATCATTGGATTTGCTTGTCCAACGCTTTCTCCGATAACATCAATGAGGTATGCATTTACGATAGCTGTCAGACTTTAAGCAAAAAGACTAATGACCAAATTTCGTATCCTTTACAAGTGGAAGAAATAGCCTGTGAGTTCATCAAGCCTCCTAAAAGTATGATTCTGTCTGTGGTAAAAGTACAGCAGCAAGTAGGATACGACGACTGTGGGCCTTTCGCTGTTGCGTTTGCTGCTTTACTTAGCCAAAATGTTAATCCGGCGGGTGTCAGCATCATGCAAAACAGCTTGAGGAAAGGTCTTATTGAAGGACTACAAAAACATGACATTTTTGTCTTCTTGAATCAAGTTTATCGAATCAATGAGAAACATTCACCGTATCCCATTGCTTTTCGGTGGGTATGCCCAATATTTTGTCATTGCAGGAGGCCAGACGATGGAAACCTTATGGTCACGTGCCGAAGGTGCAACAACTGGTTTCATAGCAAATGCGAGACGGGTGACTTTTCTTTACCTGAATGGACGTGCCATACCTGTCCGCAATCAAATGCCAGAAATCTTGAACGACGTTTGAAAATATACCTGGAGCGCTGCATGTCCAATAGTGACGCCCACATAATTATCGAAATGTATGAAATCGTCAGAAAGCATGCATCACAAATTTCTTTTCCTCCCGGCAACGAATGTGTCGGATGCGATACACTAGAGTCATATCACAAAGAGTATAACAGGCGTAAATGCAGCAAAGTAATGCTTGGAATATGCCAGCCGCACAGTGGGTTTCCACATGGATTTGTGATTGTGGTGTTTAAGGAAACACTCGAATCGAGAGGTAAGGCATTCCGTACACTTATACATGAAATGGCACACGCCGCAATTAAATTACTTATAAAAGATTATGTTCCACCGCATGGAAACGAATTCGCAAAATTCGGAAGATCAATTATTCGTGACTTGAAAAGACGTAAGAAACACTTGCCTCAGGAATTTCAGAATGAACTTGACGATAAATCCATTTTGAAAGCGACGATGACGGAGAGGATGGACTGATAATGGGACGGATGGACTGGATGAGATGGATGGACTAAATGGGAGTAGGCATATACATAGGCGTAATTTTGCGCTTCATTGTTATTATGATTTCGTTTTTGCATATAGTTATTAGTTACCATTTCATTGTTTTCATGCCGTTTCATTTGACGCTTTTTTTGACCTATGAACTAGCCACTGATGGGGCATTTGAGTGGTCGAGCATATATGGGCTACAGAGGCCTGACGATTTCACTTCTATGCGAAAAATCAAATGTTTGAACGTCAGCAGTACAGTGCAGGGACGGCGATTGGGGTAGGCGAGTAGAAAGCGGTCGCCCGGGGTCGCGATCCCGTGTATTGAAGCTATATACTGGAAATTCAGGCAGAGCGGACGATTTTTGCAATATAGCCTACGGTCGGGATTTGATGATTTTTGGCTGTTTCGTAATAGGGACACGGTGTATCGGTACATGGAGTTGATTGGCACACCATCTAGCGAAGGCACACATTTCACTACACATCTTGCTCTTAAATATGCCCAGCAAGTTCACATGGAGGTTTGCAATTTAGCAAAGTTATTCGATTCTATCCAAGGCCTATTTTCGATAAGATTTGCCAAAATTTTCAAGTTCTAGCGATGCGCTAAATATACCCCAATCTTATGTTCCGATATGATATCGGGCCACCCTGTCAATATACCGGATACAAATAATATGATTTCATGTAACTTTGTACTTAATAGCCTTCCTCTCTCCCCCACCCCAACCTCAAGCCTAATCCCACTTACCCACAAACCCTTTACTTTTCCCGGAATTTCTGACCTACTGAATCTGACATTTTCGCGACCTACCGTATTTCCGACATTCACCTACCGTATTTCCGACATTACAGCTACCGTATTTCCGACATGACCTGCCGTATTTCCGACATTATACCTACCGTATCTCCGACATGACCTGCCGTATTTCCGACATTGTCGCCCAACCCTGGTGGTAAATGCAGCGAAATCAAATATGGACTAAAACAAATATTTGTCCTTTGATAGAACAATATCTTACCTAAAAGCATGTCAAAGAGGCATAACCTATAGAACATCGCTGAGCAAGCATTCAACAAAACAGGGCTCCGATTGTACTACACGGGATTCAAGATGGAGGATAATAGTGAAGCTGTCCAGCTGGTAAGTCCAAGACTATTCCTGCGTATCTATAAATCGGCTGCCTTGTTGTCAACAGAATATCTGAGTCTAGGTAATAACACTATAGAATTTGAATGGAATGAAGGGTGAGCGTTTCTGGAGCCCGCTTTCAGGGATTGATATTTAGTCTATACTGTATATATAATGGGATTAGTATAAGTTTGAAGTGATTGAGGGATTGATTGTCCATCATAGGCTTCACCATATTTTTTGAGTAGGCAGTGAGAACTCCAGCAGTAGCGGAGATTATCTCTTCGAATACTTCATGAAACTTTCCCGCTTCTCGCAGGAGATTTTCCTTTATGATTTTCGGGATCGATAGAATAAGCCTAATGATGAAATATGACTGGTACATCTATCTAAGCAATATCGGCTCTGCACTCCCGCCCATGACTTTGAACGTTGTCAACGCTTTTTCCGTGGACGCTGTCATTCACACATGCAGGTTTACAGTCAAAAAGGCTTTCTAGATTATGCATATTGCATGTCATAGATGAAACACCTACCGGATAAGCATTTTTTTACAAAGGCTGCCTTTGAGTGACGTGTCTTCGGATATCACGAACACAAAGCAGGGACCCTGTGTCTGAATCCATGTATGTCGGCAAAATTCTGCCACGGAGTGGCGGAGGCCAACCTACCTGATCCATACCGATTGGTGACTCTGGGCGAAGTCGATGCCTCGCTGTAATTCAGAAATGGGTAATAACGATCGCAATTCGTCAACTATGTATGCCCGTAAAGTAAAAGAATATTTTCGAAAGTGTTCCATGTGCATATTTGACTCGTTGAGTGCACTTGTCTCCCAGAAAGCAAATAATATGCTAGGCATTCTTTTACACCTAACGTATCCAAATTAGGTCAGGCGGGTTTTAATTTAAACGGAAGAACTTATGCAATTGCAGAATTCTGTTCTTCCATTTCGGGAATCGAGGAACTCGGCGGAAAGTTATGAAACGAAAAAGCCGTCGGCACTTTTGTACGAACTGAATGATACTCCAGTATGGTATACAAGCGTCTTTCTTGGAATTCAGGTACCGGTTGATTTAACCCTTACCAAGCTAGTCACGACTCCCGCCGTTACGGTTGTAAACGAATAAAGATACCACCCTAACCATCGAATATGATGAAATATTTGGAACCTATGATTTTGGCTGGAACGGGTTGCAAATGCAAACAATGGGCGCAATCCTTTTTATACAAAGTTAAATTATAGACCAACATTTTTGAAACATATTACTAGCTGTATACACGGCGTTATTGCCCTCGAACCTACTACGTCGTGTCCGGTAAAGAGCGCTCCCATAAGGCCGCCCGGCAGAATAACAGTAAACGCAATCTTCTTGACACGAGAGGTGAAGATATGCGTATAGCACTTACCATATACTATCGACCATCCCAAAACGGCAAATCATCGTAATAAAATACCTTCGGTGGGGCAATGACTAGACAACATTTCCGTGGAATGATGAGAATCGGGCGAAGGATTACCTTCGTCAGGCAATGATTGGTGGCAGTAGGACAAATACAAATCATTTTCCCATGACCTACAGTGTGCTTACAGTAGAATGAGTGATCGGGAAAAGACAGCGGATGACAATTTTGTCACAGTCGACATTCCTAAACGAAGTAGGAAGCAAGTCGCGTTAGAAAATGCCGACCTCATCTTCTTATGTGATAGAAGTTAATGTAATGCCAATTCGCTAAACAAAAATTCTTCAACAGCGGGTGACTAACTCACTATGCCGAGTAGGAACCACAAACATCCTCTCAGAATACGCGTATTATACTTTAGCTGAATATATACGTGTAATTGTAACCTCATTATACGGATCAGCAAAGTACGAACCATGGAGTTCTTCTGATTAAGAACTCCATGGTATGAACGCATATTATGCATGAACCGTGACGAAAACGTTGCGTAACGTGTGGAAAACTTTACGACCGATACATCCCGTTGCTCCAACTTTGTCCAAGTCAGTCCAATATGATCTAAGTGGGCAATATTATTGCTACAGTGGTTTTTCCCTACTTAAACACCTGACCATTAACTGCGACCTCTAATCGTTGAAACGTTGGTATCTCTCTGAACTTGAAAGGGTCCAGAAATATGCCTATGCAAATATTTTGTATTTTGCTCTCATTCTTTTGCTTTACACTTTACAGCAATGCTTCCTCGCCCTCGGTGGACTAATGGCAATTCCATTCATCTTAGCCGAAGGATTATGCATTAGAGATGACGACGTGGGCTACCTTGCTCGTGCGATGACACTCAGTTCGCTATTTTTCATCTCAGGAATAGCTACATTTCTCCAAGTTACAGTTGGAACAAGGTAGGTAATGTGAGCGCAGTAAGATATTTAGCAAGACTGTTTAGAGGACGAAGACGGAATCTGTGTAGCTTGTACAAACTCCAGAATAACGAATTGACATAAGCTATCATATTTGCATGATCATTTCAGAAATGAGATCGAGAATTCGGGATGGTTATATATACATATTCAGACCCACATCGAAAGGGAAACGAAATAGCATATATATCCCAACATTTTCACCCACGTCACGCATGATAGACGACAAAGCGCAATTCGATAGCATTTTGCCGCTGTCAAGTCCATCGTGACCATACCCGCATATTCGACCAGATAGAATCGGTGTTCTCTTCATATTGTTGTGCATGATGACGTGACATATCAGTTAAAAAGTTGTAGCGCCAAACGCCAAACTTTCCACTGGTAAAATCTGGCAGCTGGCAAAAGGACCGGTTAGTGGGAAACTCATTAGCTAACCAGCGATTACCACGCCAATGTTTCTTTCTAGACTTCCTATACTTCAAGGAGGCTCCTTCGCGTATTTGCCCCCAGCTTTGGCAATTTTAGCGTTGCCTCAAAACATATGTCCGAGTGGACCAGTGGCCGAGAGTAACGGCACGTTGATGTATAACGATACCGATGGTAGTTTGATCGACGGCAGCGAACTGTGGATGAGACGAATGAGGGAGGTATGATACATCTTATTTATATATTGTTTCGTTGGAAAAGGGCCAATTCTGTTGTGATATATATAGGGCCTGAGAGTGTCATTATAGTTCGCTGACTTTTGGCTCCGGTTAGTTGACTATATTACAATTCTGGACAGATACAAGGCGCTATCGCCGTGGCCGCAGTTGTGGAAGCGCTGTTGGGTTTGACTGGTGCCATAGGATTTCTCACGCGATTCATAGGACCACTCACCGTTTCTCCAGCAATTGCGCTGTTGGGTTTGTCGTTGTTTAATGCAGCATCGCACAACGCTTCTGGTCATTGGGGAATCGCATTCTTGTGAGTATGTTTTATCAATGATATTTCCTAAAGGGTATGGGTAAAGGGTCTGGTGTGTCGTGGGAAATTATGAAGTATGTCTGCGTGTGGTAAGCTATAAGCCTACTGACTGAGGTAGAGTAGATAATCTATTCATGCGCAAAAGTACAGGTTGGCTACTAATTTGTATCAATAGTTGGCAACAAAAAATATATAAAAGCTAATTTGAGCTTGGGGACAAATGAATTAGTGCCGCATGGAGGCAGCGGCGTCAACGGTGGCAATGTGGAAAGGGCTTTTTTCAGATTATCTGTTGGTGGTGTACCGCGGAAATTTTACAATGAAAGAATTGTATCGGGGCTCAAAATAGATTGGAAGACATTGCTGACATACGTAGGCTATAGGCCTAGGCCTAATGCACTCTTCTATTTATCTTCAGCACCATCGCAGCTCTTGTTTTGTTTTCGCAATATCTTCGAAACGCATCATTTCCTGTACCGGGTTATTCGAAAGGTAGAGGATGCCACGTGCTAAAATCTAACTTCATCAAGCTATTTCCGGTATAATATTAATAATACGTTGTTCGATAGATATCGTCATCTTCACCCTTGAATTTCTACAGGTACTGATCGCAATTATGTTGGCATGGATGCTCTGTTTGATTCTAACGTTAAGTGGAACGCTACCCGACGATCCCAACCAAGTTGGCTACAGAGCAAGAACTGACATTCGCATTGACGTGATGTTCAGTAGTCCGTGGTGAGTTGACTATACGCGAGTCTTTATTGTGCGGCCCGTAGTCTTCATCAATCACTGAGTGTAATTCTTTTATCTGATGTCTTTTCGTTATTGACATGCTCGTAAGGAGATCTCGTGAGTATATTTCCCCAAAAAATGCTTTATTCTGCTGAATATGGGCAAATAGGCGTCACGATGACATTATCATATAATAACCTCGTGAGAAGTGGTGTAACCAGTAACCACTGATATTCACACTTTGCGTGCCTAATCCGCTTTATATAGCATTAGACACTCTAATCGGTTATACCGAACAAGAGATAAATAGTAGGCCCCGCCTACGTCTTTCGTGATCGTTGGAAAACTGCTTTCCGTCTGAATTTTTATACCCGCTAAATGTCACTGGTTAGCCATTATCATGTATTTAAGGATGGTTACACCTAATTGCGTAATATTCGCTTGCCGCCAAACCGATATTTACTGCTTTGGGGAGGAAACTTAGGGTTGGAGGGGCGGAGTTGAGTGGGCTGATGAGTCAAACGGGATGTGTTTAGGTACGGACTCAGTCGTAAACTCGTAAAACATTTTATACGACTTTTTGATATTAGGCAAAAAATTTCCTAACATACGCCAAAAATTAGGTAGGGTGGGGAGCGGAGGAGGGGCGGAGGACATCATGCATGAGGGATGATGCGGATTGCACTGGTGTACATTACACTGTGTTTTATGCTACCATTGTTACCCAATATAACAACTATCATTTCAAAAGTGTATTGGAGCCGATATGGCGGACAATAAATAGATATTGTAAAGAAGATCACCACCGATTTAGCGTCCAGCCTTAGTTTATTGAGAATTAAAATCTTCACCTGATGAAGGAGCGAATCTCCGAAAGCTAGTGAATGTTTTAATTCTTGAGCAATAAACTAAGGCTGGACGCTAAATCGGTGGTAATCTTCTTTACAATAATTATAATTTGAAAGTATTGTTAATTATGATTGACATCTCGGCGAAAAATGGCGTTGTTTGTGGGCGTGGTCGATAATAAAATAGCTAAAAATGCCTGAATCCCATGAATGTTTCATTTTTTACGTATCTATATGTCACACATCTAAAACTTTGTTTTAAAGTAGGTTTCCTGAAGATATGATAGGATACCACATTCGGCATATTCCTGGCATTGAATGTTATAGGGCAGAAAAACATCTCTCAAGATTTTAATTTAAGATCGCCTTGTGCTATAACCATAAAACAAATTGAATACTCCAAGGATTATTTTTCAGGTTTCGGATTCCGTATCCTTGTCAATGGGGTTTACCTGTAGTATCGGCAGCAGGTGTCGTTGGTATGATAGCGGGTGTACTATCCAGTATCATCGAGTCTCTAGGAGATTACTACGCATGCGCAAGACTAAGTGGCGCTCCACCGATTCCGCGACATGCTACCAACAGGTGGGATCTGCTGAAATTTGTCCAACACCATCTTAAACTAAACTTCATACTGCATTTAGAGGATTTTTTATAGAAGGCGTGGGAAGCGTAGCGGCCGGTTTACTAGGAGTCGGTTGTGGTGTTACTTCATACAGCGAAAACATTGGCGCCATTGCCATTACAGGAGTTGCTAGCAGACGGGTTGGTTGCAATTTACATGTTGCTGATTATGTCAAACGATCAAGTGAATTCTCTTCATCATATATGTAGGTCATGCAAATGGCAGCTGCATTTCTTGTTGTGGTTGGGCTGGTAGGAAAGTTTGGGGCTATTCTGGTTTTGATTCCTGATCCTGTAATCGGAGGGTTATTCTGCGTTATGTTCGGTATGATAGCTTCAGTCGGACTTTCAAACCTGCAGCATGTCGACATGAATTCATCGAGGTAAGCTAAATGTAATGGTTCATTCTGGTTTATCCTAAATCCTCCGGAAGGAAGCGTACTATCTTGCCATTTCGATTCGTGCTTTGCTGTCGTTTTTCCCGTCCGCATGTAACCACGACAATGCAGCACAAATTTGTGATTTTTGTTATTCAACGGCTCCAAATAAGGAAACGGCTGGGAGTCCAGGCTGGCTAATCACACTATATCTCAGCACTAGTGATACAACCTGTCATAAAGCGCAGATATAGGCCAATCTTGAGCATCCTTTCCCTATACTGTACGTAAGCAAATGATAGGCCCACTACGTACGATTACTATATAATGTCAGCGTCCCGCAATTTATATGAATAACACTGTGCCCGTCGTAAATGTCCTCAAAGGTAAGCAGTCCCTATGTGGGGCCTGCACGAACTAACTGTCAGTCGCGATATAAAGGTGCCTGGCTCGATTCCCGACCGAGTCAAGCTAAAGTAACCTACCGCTACCGTCCAGTCATATCCGGGCATGATTGTGGTTGTTACAGTTAGAAAATGAGAGTGTCGATCTCGCTTTCTTTATGTATTTGCCTGGCACCAAGGCGATTAAGACCTGGCGCCAAGCCGGTTGCCTTGATGTAACACAATGCGATCTGGAACGATGTAGCACGATAGTCGTATTCTTACCGTTCATCTGAAAACAGTTTAGGACAAAGACAGAAGTATACAAAGCACAAAATACTAATAGTTGTATATGTCTACGGCTTCTATACATACGACTGGCTCTAGGCCGGCTAGCCGAACTAGGGCGTTGCGGTTGCTATGATTAATCAGGTTAATACTTAATGACTGTCCCCCACAACACTTCTCTTTTGCTTGAAGGAATCTTTTTGTAATCGGGTTTTCCATGTTCATGGGTCTTATGGTACCAATCTGGGTACACGGCAACGAAAACTTGATCAAAACTGGATCAGAAAACCTTGATCAGATAATCATAGTCTTGCTTGAAACATCAATATTTGTCGGAGGAGCAATAGCAGCATTTTTTGACAACACATTACCAGGTAGGATGTAACATTTGTTGAAAAATCTTTCCTGACCTCATACTATAAAGTATCAATAATGATCATCCAATCACATGCCCTAGTATAACACGCCCTGTCTCTGTAGGCATACTCACTATTTGCCTAAGCTTGGGACAGGGCTAGCCTTGTCGCTAAAGTTTCAGTCTTCTTCACCGAACCACCACGTGCATGTGGGAGCTTGCTGGCGGGCATGTTCGTACTCTACAGTATGTGTCGTGCTAGGATGCAAACAAGAAGCAGATACTACTGTATACTGTTACGTCTATGGTTTGACGCTGTCGGGATTCGGTCTCACCTCCTACGACGTGTGCTGGCTTCGTGGCGAACGAACCACAATACTAAACAATATCATTAAAAAAGATCTGAACCGAATATACACATGTCATTAACTGCAATCAGGGACCGATAAAGAACGCGGAATGATCAGTTGGAATGACAGGACGGTTGATGACGAACTAATAAAAACAGGGAGCGTAGACCGCAAACAACCTATCCGACTGGCTTATGATCTACCATTTTCAATCAATTGCAGGTGGGCCATCTGTATGACCATTGACCATGATCTACTACTAAAGTAGGCCATGACAGGTATAGGTATAGGAAGGTATAAGAAGGAATTGAGGTAGGCTATCTGATGTCAGTGAATCACTGTATGTCTATATTCTTCAAGCAGCACTTGTAACATGCGTCTCGATTCCTCATACTAGCAGCTAATATGGGCCTCGGTTATTTATGCCTAGCAATGGCACAATCTCGTAGGAAACGAAGCCATTCGGAGTCGGCTGACACTGGCGTAAATCTTGTCTTGATCTTGACGCTTCATGATGTTTTCAGAAACCTTATGATTTGTTCGCTCTTATACTGTGGACCGTCAGTGATGATGTTAGGGTCTGGTTAAGGGTAAGGAATGGTAGTTTAAATGTTGCGGGACGAGCAAACGGAGCGTAACCAGAGTAGCCAAAAGTTTACCCAACAATTTAGGCTGATTAAACGAATGCCCCATTAATTTGAGGCCCACATCACCAAACGCGGAAATATGCGAAATTCCCGCTTGTTACTATTTCCAGCCAGTGCAGGTGCACCCATCTATGTATCATGCACATTTGTTGACGAAATTGAGTACATTTGGAATTTTTTGTCACAGCCCAAGTGACTGAGAATGATGGTGTGATAGGAAATCCACCCGACATAATATATAGCCATCTGCCCTTCCATCTGTGGAGTTCAATTTTATTTTCTGAAAGTTCTTTCAGTATTTATGCTATATGCTGTTTAGATTTTCCAAGTATATTCCCATTCTACCACAATTCGACGAGACCAGGAGCAGAATTGGTGAACAGAAATGAAGCTTGGATTTTTTACTCGGAAGAATGTCAATAACTTTCCAATGTCCCTAGTTCTTCAAGTACCGCGAAGCAAGAGGACCACAAGGAAAACATCCCCTATTTTACCTGAGTCATAATGTACGTTAGAGCTTGCAAATTCAATCGAATAGTCAGCAGCAATTGCAATTTGTAATCTCATTCAAAAGATCCCAAAACGGCCGACATGACGACTGCATTCCAGCTACGACTGACAAGACAATCGTGGACCTATACCCGTAACTGACAATCACTAATTGGCTTTGTCACGCATATATATAATGATATATATGTATATATTCCATACTAATAAAAGCTGTATTTGCGCTTGAATTGGTTATGTCTCAACAGAACGCGATACTTTCAGAAATAGGCACTTTACCATACGATTTCCGTAAGCAAAAGATGGTACTGGAGTAAATTACTATTATCAGCAACTGAGTTAATCGCTGAATAACACATTGCAGACTGCCCATCGCGGACTGCGGTTTCGTACGTAACCGACTGGCCTTCGTTTACGCCGTGCTGAAATCAAAACTCCGCGAGGTGCGGTTAATGTATAGCTAAAGGTATGCATTGTAAGATTGGCCCAGCACCATTTTTTTGTTGTCCGCTTCTCCTGCGTTATGTACTGTAGATTGCCATTTAGACTACATATTTACAAGTATAGACTATCCTGAAGTCCATGAATTGTCAAGCAGCTGCAACTGCTCTGTTCATTCCATCACTCCGCACTTGAAAGACGTTATCTCGCAGTGGACCCGGCAAAGATGGCGTCTTTGCAGTTGAACAAGAAAGAGAGTCTTTTGCTGTAAATATCACATTTGCGATCAACGCCGAACTGCAGTCAGAGTTAGTCCTACGGACTCCTACCACTCCTACGGCTCACCTGCTCGATCTCAGAACTGGTGAAGCCGAGACAGTTATTTGTCGGAAGGTGAAGACTTGCGTGTCCTCTGCGAGTATTGCTATCACGGGCTATAAATACAAGATAGGCAGAAACCTAGAGACGGTAGTTAAATAAGCTTGTAAAATCCATAGCACGTTTCAGAAAACGAAGTAATTTAGAAGCCGGCCGACAAACAAGTGTATATACCGATGTTGGATACGGCCGTAAGCGCTCACTTACCTCTGCATCTAGCAATTGCATCTGGATCGCCTACGAACCCCCCACTCCATCGATGTAGACTTCTTGCGCTGCAAACTTCCCAAATACGATAATATCGCTGTGAGTTGATGAATTCGTAATCCTGAATATCGTACCACGGATATCAAATGCAAATATTCATGTCTAATATAGATTATGCAGTGACGTACCGACAGGCACATCGGTTTGCAATACACCATTTGATCATCTCCAGCACGGCCAACGTTCGCGCAGAGCAAAGCACCGTTCACCGGAGCTGATGGCTCGCCACACTTGCCTAAAATCAATTCGCTAACTGAAAAACAACACTCAAAGACCAAACGCAAAGTAACAGACCCATGTCTTTGCACGTGATTCTTCGGTTTTGATTGCAGGTACATTGAAACACCAAGTTTGGTATGGTTTCATGAACTCTTTTCCATTGGTCACCTGCTGTGCGGATTTCACCCGCGACATCGTCGATACAGTGACGAGCTGAATAGTGAATATATATAGAATTAAGAGTAAAGTAAAGCCTTTATCTACTCTATTTATCCTTATCGCCCGCCATTGGCTGCTACGTTTTATCGTCAATGTGTAGAATCCGGCAAGTCCCATATTATACCTATATGAAATTTGGGCAATGCCAGCGTAACCGGCGATTTATATATCACTGGCCGTGACATAATTGCATTGCCTGATTCTACACAGGACAGTAATATGCAGGCCTATACAGTATAGCCTATGCATCGGGCTATAGTCAAAATATCTCTGGTGAATATGTAGGCCTATACACACCGTTGCATTAAGTCACCGTGTGACGAGTCCATGGAGAGAGATGAACATCAAGTAGGTTACTAACCCTTGGTGGCCTGGTCCCACCTCCAAACCTCAATAACGCCCCGAATAGAGTACAGAGGTACCGGATCAGGGCCAAAGAGACTCGTGGATAGCTCCTAGACTCGGTAGGAAATTCAAATTATACGTCATCTATAGCCTACCCCCTACATAATTGTAGGAATAGGCCCTACCACGTTTTCATCACACTGATGTGCTATGTGTGTGTGAACCAATCGCTTTGGGGTTATGCTACAAATGGTTTTATATCGCTTGGTAATGGTCCCTATTCTAACTTTGTTGTATTGTTATGGGATGTTAGCTAATCGAAATTGAAAGCCTTTGCAATGATGTGCGTGTATTGTCCAGCTTGGTGTTTACTCAATGCACGGTTCTATAGAGGGTTATACACTATTTCGACACGCTCAACGGATAACTGGATAACCTGTTGTTGGCAGGCATCGGTGAACCATGTGTCTGTAACATTGACATATGTACTGTTCGTTTGGATCGTCCCGGTTTGCACGTAGCCATCTTTTTCCAACAGCACGCAATTGACCATCCAGTGACACACAGTGGGGCTCTGTGAAACAAGAAACCAGGCGAGTTGAATATATACCTGAGGTGAGTGCATTGTCGGTTCACTGTAAACAGGCAAGCAACCAGCCTTCGATTTCGAGACGTGGAGGGGGGGACGATGACGTCACCGTTTACAAAAATGGATAAAAACGACTGCAGTAGGTGTAGTACACTATGGCTATACCCGACACATAGTCATCAGTAGCAAGATCAAACGGGTTGCGCAACTATAGGGCCTTGTTATTCTTATGAAATCCCATTATCTTGCAATAAAATTGGTCACGAGCCAACGGTATGTGAACTAATTATGCCGATCTCAAAACCGCATTAAAGCGTAAATGAATGACGCAAGAAACCACCGAGCTGCTGTTGCGTCCCGTCCATACCTACGACATACGAAGCAGTTTATATCGGTCACGTAACCCAACAATTTTGGGGGCAAATCCATGCTGGTTGCGCGCCTGACTGTAAATCATTCGCCGAGTTTTAGAGCCGACCAAAGACTTTAAAATTGCTATCCATTCCTTCTCTGTATGGCAGTCAGTATCCGGGGAGTGCGAAGGGTTATAAACTTGTAATAGGTAGGCCTACATGATCTAAGTAGGCCTAGTTGAAAACGTCAAAAATTCACAACAACAACAGCAACAACACAGGACTGTACAGGATTCCCCCTCATCCGCATATGCTACGAGGTAAATTGTGTGGATAAAGATAAAGTGAAGACCATTATAGGCCTACTCTGCTAGTTACGATAGCCTTATACGTTATACCTATCTCATCGAGAATACGAACTGTTCTACATCTGACAATTGCGTCCGCACAATTGCATTCTTCCAGTGATTTCACTCCAAGGGCGTTAGTGGTAGTTTGATTCCAAACTGCTCCACTCGTAACGACCTTACAAATAACGATATGAATGGAGAAATGTGATATGAAAATTGTGCACATTGTAGTTTACCCGTGATCCGGTCCTGCATGCTTGCAATGTAGTTATGCGAGGATAATGTACGCGTCCACCAGTAACTATGTAATTGTTAATCCTTTGCGGACTGGTCTCTTGGGCTGGCAGTCGCTCTATATGAAGAAATCGATCTCTTACTTAACATCTCGAACAAGCGAATGAATATCACAGACTCTTATTTGCATCTACTATACTTAACGGGCAAGCACCGGGATCCTAATTCGGCCAGTTACATGTACATGTCTATAGGTCTATACCTTCGTATTCACAAGACAGCTTCTTCTGGCCTTGGCATTCACAGTCCATTTTTCTTCCGGCAGGGCTTCTCGTTTCAAATTGCGCCCCTTTCTTGTAGGATATCCCGTTGTAATGGCAACGGTCTACATAAGAAAGACAGTTACAGGATTGCAAATGGCGTCTGTTGCTAGGGAGGATGGTCGATTTTAACGTACTTATATGATATGCCTACGTTACCATGCGAGAGCTGTGGAACGATAAGAAACCTCTATAATAATCAGAACATAGCAAAAAGTTGACAGCAAAAATTCAACTCCACACATTTGCCTCCGAAAGCTTGTGAATTAAGTTATGACACACGAGGCGTGACGCTAAATCTGAGATGTCAACTTCTTGTATACTATATTAATCGCTTGTTATCGACTCCAACACCATTATTCGTCGATGTAATAATCAGGCTTTAGTTGTTAATTTGTTTGGTTGAGTGCGAAGAACGGTAACATGACGCCATATTTAAACCTTTTGGCAAAGGTTGACGTCGCGTGATGTGCCCTAGATGAAACCTCAGTAAACTGATAACCGCTTTGATTTCTCTGCAATTCATTCATAGTGATAATATAGGACTGTTGATCTGTTGCCTTACTTTCATCGGTGCAATTAATCTGCATTCCCATCGGCCCTCTGATACACAGACAGTCCAAAATCTTCCCACGCCGAATTCTTTCCCAAGTCTCCCCTGGGTATTTTAGCGTACGAGTAACTCTGTCAAAGCATTTCGTGCTTCGAGAACCTGTATGAATGTACTGTAGGTTATATATATAATTATATACTCTATAAGTTAATGTCGCATGCACAGTGTGCATTGCACACCTATTATGTACACTATTCGATGTCTCCATGCTCAAAAAACACCTTCGAAACACGTAGACGTAGACTGACTAAATACCGTGTGTAACAACATACTTGCAGCCGTCCAAGTGCAGTGAATTCGCGAGCCAGGCTTGCAGAAGCAATGAAACACTTTGCTCGTGCTTTTCAAGATAAAACTTTCTCCAATGCCGTATTCTGAATCTCCAGCGCGGCAGATGTTTCGCCTTGAAGGCTCCTACGCAAATTCGAAATCGAATCAGCCGTGCGTGAGTAGGCCTATAGTAGCCTACTAGCCTACGTAGAATGCGTAATGTGCGACGTTCAGCGACACAAGCGGTGTCTAATGATCAGGGCTGTACCAGATCCCCAATTGAGAGGCAGGTGACACATTGCATAAGTTCGTACGTTTGGTTCAGTCGAGAACCTGAAACAATGTAGACCTTATATAGGCCATAAGGTTTATGCCAGAAGACCATGGGAACGAAGTAGGTCATTGAGTGCGATGGAGGCGGTAGACAACTAGGCATCCCCTATCACATATTCAAATGCCTACCCAGGGGATATAGTTCAAGCGACCTCGATGAAGGTCCAAGCTGAATTCTTTACCAATCTTCGTGTTAGCTTATTAAAATGGACAAGTCGCACCGCGGCTCTTAGATTACTAAAGTTAAGCATTAAGAATAAAGATCCTCGCGTATCCCGCGATATCTCCTGTTCATATATAGACCGACAACGCGGCATCAATAGATATGCATGCGCGAAATTAAGTGATTCTCACCTGATGCTGCCCGAACCGACGACCATTCTGGAGCCTGACCGGAGTGAACAAAAATGCCACAAGAACAAAGCTACTACAACTCAACCAACGTCGATGCATTTTAGCTAACTGTTCGTGGTATACGCCTTCAAAGTTCAGCTAGGCTACTACTGTGTACGACGCATGACCGATACATAGAACTTTTTTCACCCAAGCGCAGTAGACCAAGCAAAAATCCTGCAAACAAATTTTGTACAGTCCTGCAACACAACTATTTTTAGAACGCATACCTTGTGCAGTAACACGCAGCCTTAAACAGAACATCGCAACAACAAATTGACTGCAATGCGGCGTCATCGTAGAATTTACAACAAAGATATGATGGTCGTTGCGTGAAACAATTCGCGGAATAACGGCTCAGCATTGCAATCAATCTATACCATGTTGACGTCTGCGGTGCCTGATGATCCGTGGAATGTAGGACTACCTTATAGGGCTTTTCTTGGATATTCATGAAATACGGCATCTATAACTTTCATACGTCCAACAAAATAATTTAGATTTAGTCTATCCATCGTAATACTGCTTATCCACATATCTCACGCACACCGTAGGTATAAACTGTATATGCCGAATATCATAAAACGCATATGATGGAAGAAGCGCCAGAAGAAGTAATCAATCACATATACCGATATGGGACGAACGACCAATTGTGGTGACATACCGTCGGACTTGAGACTGCTCTAGAATGGCCAACGTTTCCCGAGACACAGCCTCACAGGAATGTGTTGTGACCACCTACCCTGGTTATTGTAGAGGTGGCTAACTATGTAGACCGTCGTACAGCAGACAGGTTACTGTATATACCAAAAGTAGAACAATGTATTTGTCAATATAACGGACAACACCCAATATAGATAGCGATAAACGTGGTACGGTTGAAGAGCGGTGAACGACCTGCTTGTTCAAGAGGACAGCTAAAAATGCTTGATGATGATGAATAAGCCGTTTTGGTTGGTGCACCAGCTACTCAGGTCTTTTACACCATTCTATAGCCTACTTATTTAAAAATAAAAAATTGTAGTGTTGTAGCCGAGCGGAGGCTTTCTTCTGTCTAGGAGGCTAACTATAGCCTACGGCTAAGAAGGCGTAGACTTCTTTTCATATGTATTACGATACGAGCGTAAACCAAGAGTGCCACCGAAGATCACGAGCACGCGTACAGCGGCATCGGGTCAAGGATCATGCGTAGTCATGCATATCTCCACAAAAATATTAGTCATTTTCCATCACCTGTCTAAACATATCTGCCTGTCGAAGTTGTAATCTATTAAGTGAGAAATAAGAAGAGGGTTAGTTAGGATTTCTTTGATAGTGAAAGAAATATTGAGTTTGAGGGCCTGTTGTCGGACTATGAGTCTTTGACGGCTGTATTTGTGGCAGTAAATGAGGAAGTGGTTGACGGTTTCCCTGGTTCCACAGGTTTGGCAAAAACCATCCCGGTGGAGGCCCATCATGTGGAGGTGTCCACCGAGGCGACAATGCGCGGACTGCAGACGACACAAAGTACTTGGTGCCTTCTTGTCATTCTGACTGGAGGGTCGGGAGAACTCTCCGGTGAAGGAAATGGGGTCTTGTACTGGAGCGCTGTATCGCTTCCTCGTAATGTTGGATCCATTCATTTTTACCGAGTGTAGTAACGAGAGAGTGGGTTTTGCGTACGGACAGCCGTATCTGAGCATCGACGAAAGATCTTTCGGATGCATGAAGGGGCTGGTTTGTCAGCGGACTAGTTTCCAGGTATTCCAATGTGCCCTGGAACCCAAGCAAAACCGTCGTATTTGAGACTTCTCTAGAATGGCCAACGTTTCCCGAGACACTGCCTCACAGGAAAGATTGACTTGTAGGCCTTTGCTATATGTAACACGGATCAGCCAGTTCACGCATTAATAGGCTAACACCGTACATTTGCGAAACGTGTATGTTTCATCTCATAATCGCCGGATGCCATGTCAGTACGCCAAAATTTGAAGCACAACAGTGGTATTGGCATACTATGTATATATACATTTTTGTAAACGTTTGCCGTGGCCATTGATTACCACGCGCTCGTGTTTTCTTGCAACGAACCGATGATAGCGATGGATTTCCTGATGTTGGTCAATTCGGTCTCGTTACAAATACTCTTATT
The DNA here is from genome assembly GCA_030412335.1 of Botrylloides violaceus. Lineage (NCBI taxonomy): Eukaryota > Metazoa > Chordata > Ascidiacea > Stolidobranchia > Styelidae > Botrylloides > Botrylloides violaceus. The sequence continues at coordinate 50,454 of JASFYC010000424.1, forward strand.
ACTTTATTGTAAAGAAGATCACCACAGATTTAGCGTCCAGCCTTGGTTTATTGAGAATAGAACCATGACCTACTTTAGTTCCTAGAGTAGGCCATGATAGAACCTCCTGAACACAAATATACCCCTCCCACATCTCGGTCGCAACTATTTACGGAAATATAGCCTGTTGAAAATCGCTCTTCCTTCGCCTAAAAAAATAGCTGTATACTGAGCTCACCGGCGAACTATTGAGATATTGTTCTATTCTCAATAAACTAACGCTGGACGCTAAATCTATGGTGATCTTCTTTACAATATCTATTGATCGTCCGCCATCGGCTCCACTACACTTTTATTACTTGAGTACTGTACTACACTGCTACACTGTGCAGCATTATGAAATGTTTAGATACCAGTAAAGTATGCAAAAAATCACTGGAAATTGTCAGAAGCCCACCGCCTAGGATTTCAGCTACAGAAGGTAGATGTTCCCAAGTAGACCTACAGACACCAGAACAATCTCTGCATTCTGCACTCAATGGTAGTGTCTTGGAAATGGACATTGAGAGTAAGTTTTTCACAATACGATTGTTACATAGCACCGCAAAAAGCATTGACCACTACTTTCGCTAATTATTATTGATTGCCGCCATTCTGAATATTCTGATTCTTTGATTCAAGTCAAACCAAAAACTTAAAATTGTTTTCTAGATCATGGAGTGACATCAACTCCTGCAAGGGCCGGTGCCGACGGCGATTCCAGTATTTCGCATTGCACGCATATCCTCCGAAAACTTGAGGTAATTGAGTCTCTAATCAATAAAGAACATCAAATAAATCTACTATTAAATCTACTATTAAACTATTGAGTCAACCAGGGTTGCCCTCGACTACGACTATATTGAGGACATAATACCTGATCCCAACGAAGACAAAGAAAAGTTGCTTGATCTGGACGATAGGCTGCGTGATGACACGGGGCTAAGGCGGAAATTGGTAAGTAGCCTGGTATCGTGGTATGACTTACCGGTATTCCTGTATATACCCCACGTAGTGACTTGGATAAGGAAATTTCGCTTTGCATTTTTGCTCAACGTGATACTGGTACTATTACTGTGATTGGTCATAGTACTTTAGCTTGGTAGTTGGCACAATAACATAGCGCTAACCGCAGGCTAGTCCAAATTTAGATTGCCATATTGAAAGATCTCACAAAAATGACTTTTGGTATGTATCTATATCTCCGTCTATTTCCAGGTAACTGCATTTGCCAAAGTCGGTGGAAGTAGTCACGGCAATTCCATCAAACGAATGATGGAAAAAATTGCCGATGCTGTGTGGAGTCAATGCTGCCTGAAAGTAAGAAATCCTAAAGTGGGGGATGATCAGTCTCAAATTATGCAAGGCTATTCATACTGAGTCTAAGTTCACACTTTCTTGTCATTCTTATCTCATTGTTCAATGGGATTAATGCATTTGGTTACTTTACAGAGGCTTGCCGGAAAATCCACCCACACCTAAAAGACAGCGAATTTGAACAAGCGTTGGACAGCATTTTGAGACACTAGCTAGAGCGGAAAGGTGGACCAAAGTCCAAGGTATACTGGCATCTGTAATTTAACTGCATGTCTGTAATTTATCCATATCAAACACCCAAGCATTATTATTTATGCATTCCATATTTATGTAAGTATTAGATACCTACTTTGAGTGCTTACAACATCGTGCGAGATATGCCAATTACAATATTACTCATATGGTAATCATATTACCATGCTGATTTCCTTGGACTCCTGATCACTCAGTTGTGATAACCTAGAAATTCATCCCTGCGGAATAACACCTTCAATAGTCACCCGCTGAGTTAGCTTTGGTTTGAGTTTCCTGTTGTCAAGTGTGTGTTATGTTTTAGTAGTGTAGTATGGTTATGAAAGGATAAAGAAATTGATTGGTTGAGTTATGTATATGTAGGCATTCCTGTGAACACTGCATATACTGCAAGTGCAAGCAAATTCATCATCAAATACACGCAAGACTGATTCATCTGTGCTTCCCTGCTACAGTGTAAGTGGAATTAACTTGATCGAATCTCAAACTGTTGAGCTCTGGCTGGTACAGATCGCACTATATCACCAATTTATGCCTCGATCTACAAAATTAGTCATTCTCTTTCTCTGTATACAGCTTAAATGTTCGACTACCTGCTATTCCCCTTTTCTTGTTGTAACAAGTGTAGAGTGTTGACGAAGCTTTTCTCGTTTCAGGAAGGCAAATGCCAGAATAAGACGACACGTAAGACAATTTTCTTTTTTCGGAAATTCTTCGTCAGACGATGAATATTGAACTATTGGTGATGTTGTTGTTAATATAATGTTACTGTTTATATTTGGTCAATTCGCAATATAAAATCCGGTTATGCAGAGCATGCCACCAGTTCTGGTTCATTGACTACCGAACGCTGAGGTCGCTAAGCCTACATAGTACATATTTTAGTTATGCATATCGGGTAGCAAAGCTATATCGTGCGACGAGCGGTAGGAAAACTATTACGTCGGGTTTCGGTACGATACGACATCGTCAGAACCGTCCGACAATTGTGGTGGGAACCGTCCGACGAGTATCGGGATTTGTCGACAGAATGACGTCGCGGGTACGCTTTGGCTGACGGTCGCGGGAGGTCCGAATATCGAACGCAGGACGTCCCTACTACGTCATGTGTTTGCTGGGTTTAATATACAAACAGTAGCGAAAAAATGCAAGAAAGAGGCCCACAATAAAGATATTTACACATTTACACTTGCAGCGATTCCCCTCTCTATCGCTATGCATCAAACGGCGGTTGAACGAACCGGGTTTGGATCTTTTTATTTGTGTATTTACGGCGATCGCTGGTGTTGCAGCAGCCTGCCTTATTTGACAAATGCAGAAAAACAGACAAATGCATTAGTACGTAAATACTACATGTCTGTTCAAAAATTACTGATAGTAGCGCCTACTAGCCATACAGAATTAGGCCTATGTTTTGATTATTTGGACATCAAGATAACATGACAGTTTTCAAGAATCACTATAGTCTCATATGAGAGAAGTGCTGACTGCTGACTGCTTAGGAGTCTCCAATAGGCCTAGCTTTTCATGTGGTATTTATCATTAGCCTTCCTTACGATATTCTACTGCGTAAAAACCAAACATGGGTATGGCATTGGCTTATCTAGCGCAGGTGTAAAACTTATTTGCAAAGCTAAAGCCCATAAGGTGGACCTTCAAGTTTACGATTAGACCTAAGAACGGCAGACTTATTTCAGGGATGCACAACTCAAGAGGACCGTACAGGGCCCAATTACGTCTGCAACTGTACTTCAATAGGCCGAAAGAGAGCTCCCTATTGTGAGAAGCTGTAATTAGATAAAAGCACTCAAAAGCGATATCGCGCTTATTAATATGTGTACTGAAACTAAACGACAACTTTTAACGCGACAACCAAGGCTTTTATTTACTTTTATTCCAACACGAAATGAAAGAACGCACGTGAACAGAGCTTTATAAAGGAAAACACAAAAACAGGCAAATTGCATCAACCAATAATCACATTGATATAATTGGACGTAGGCTTATTATACAGCCCTCGTAATTCGAACGGTAGGCCTACTAATCCGCTTACTGCAGCGGAGCTCACCACAATATGTAAGCCTCATACAATATTTTATTTGACCTTTGTGTGGCTGCCTACGTGCGTGAAGCTTTTCATTTTATGAAATTCGTATATGGATGACATAATCTGGGGATAGAGAGTGCATATAACTTTTATGTTTGGAAAATTTCCAGAATCGTTCACAAAGCTCATTTCCTGAACCCGCCGTTCCCGAACGACTGCAGAGATAGAGCTGTCATCAATAACCCAGTTTAACAGCCCTTCTAGCTTAGTCTATATACTGCTAATAGACCTCACGACATACTTCGGAAAGCCAATGTATTGTGAATTGTATTCAGTTAGGCTCCATCTGAATAAAGAAATAGGTAGGCTGTAGGTTAGTCGATTTTATTCTTTGCTATGTAATTGAACAGTGAAACATTGGCCTATTGTAGACATATATATTATATAGGCTATATGAGAAGAACAGAGCTGTGATTGACCTTAGAATCCGCTCCAAGCTTATCAATGTGCGAACAGTATCTCAACCCTATGAGACGAAAAAGATTTTGTTACAGAGTACACATATTCAGGATCGTCGTTGCATTACAAACGCTGCTGCTCCCGCGCACTACCTTGTGTCAAAGTCATAACGTCTTGTTCCCAGTACTATTGACGGCGTTATCACATTTCCACGGCGGACGTGGCTACAACTTGGATGTAAATTTCTCCACAATCGCCACTGATTCAAACAATAACTCATATTTTGGGTTTTCAGTTGGTCTTTCAACCGCTGACGACGAGTCATGGTGAGTAGCCTATGCTAGATAGGCCGACTTATGGTGGTAGGCGGTAGCCAAATATCTTTGGCATATGAAGTAGGCCTAGCCGTAGCTAATTGACCCTAACGTCGGGCTAGGGAGAAAGACAACAGAGATAGGAGTAACATCTGGCTGCACCACACCTGGGGATCTCCAAATCCAAATTCCAAAATGTGTTATTTGTTTGCCTGTCTATTGTTCTGCTTGTATCCTACAATAATTGCTCCCAATTTCATGGGTTTGACATGGAAACTTCGCATGTAGGAATTCTGATAGCACGTTCGATAAGACGATCTCAAAGACGCTAAGAGCCTACGTCAGGCAAAGCTTATTATAAAATACACAACATGGCCTACTTTGGTACCTAGAGTAGGCCATGTACACAGCCTCATCTTCCCGTAGCATCTGGTGATCGCCGATGTTTGGCTCCCTTTCGCTCTCTAGCGGGAAATTGTCAACCAAAGAAAGCGAACAGAGCTATCCAGTGTCCTAAACGCAGAATGACGGTTTATGTTTATATATCCTCTAGGTTTAGGCGGTCCATTAATTCGTAGGGTATTATTCTGACTTTTGGGGCTCATTCTCAGATCCTTGCTGATTGTAGAGTTATATTTAAAATGCCTGTACCTTAATGAAACCTTCCGTTCCTCTCGTCCGTCATCTAGCCTCCGTCTTTAGAGAACTATAACCTACCCGTAGACTCAGGTAAAGCAATACTCAACCAGCACTTGCCTAACAGGTTACGTTTTACCCGCTACTGCTTTTTCTTTTCTTAACCGCAACTCTCTTAGCGGTTGCTTATCTACGCTGAAAATAAAGACAACAGGGTTTTCCAAACAACCTTCTATTAAATAGAGGCAGTCTCTATACTTCTAACTTGCTGATCTTACCGATCTTGCCGACGATGTTCTCCCTGCACCATTATGACGTCACCCACCATTGCTGATTCGTCTCTCGAATAGATTGTACTGTACGTGTAGCTGTAGTGTAGGCCTACAGGTGGTAATTGTACAGTGGCAACCGCAAAAAGGGTACCGGTAATGAGATTGTGAAAATATAGGAAGAATATAATACGTACTTGTGCGTCCACAGAAAGTAGGATTTCGGTATTGGATTCACAGGTAGGCCTACATACGTCTAGCAGACTTTGTGCAGTACCAAGGCATAAAGTTAGGTGCGGTAGGACCTACCGATAAAGGTCTAGCCTAGTACAAAAGGATATCTCTATGGGCGGTGGGCTCCGTCTATGGATGGAAGGTCGGTGCGCGATTGTTATTATGCATCTCAAATTAAGCCAACTTTAATGCTTTTGCAGGTTGCTGGTTGGGGCTCCCAAATCATTAGGAGACGGACAGATTTTCAAATGTCGATATGATGTGGGTCGAACTGCAAGTAACTGCACAGTAATCGACCTAAGCACAAGTGAGATCCTTGTCAAGTAATGGCTACGGTACCCATATTTATTTATGCAGCATTTAATAACAACAGGCAGGCCAAGTCCAGCCTGCCATGCAAAATTGTCTGCCCTGAAAGGTATCAATTAGTTATTGCAGCTATCCGGCCCGCCGACTGCGGTTTTACAAAAACGAAAGCTTGTATTGAGTGCATCAGCGTTTACAACATCCGATCTCAATATAAATAGGTATTAAAGAGTATTTGTCCCGAATATCTTTATGAAACTCGCCGCACATTCACTAGGTCCAAGTACTAGGACATCTCAAGATTATCAACTCTCTTAAGCTCAACTGACTGCAGCAAAAATGCCCCCACTTGGGAAAATTTTGAAGGCATCAACGTGTATGCAAACCACGCCCACTTAGTGCAAGAGTGCAGCCTACAATTCGCGCGATAACGATCTAATCCATAGCAGTTTAGTAGGCCTAGTAGTGGTTTTAGTTTCGGCTTACTGTCCGGTTCCCACATTCACCTATGTTTCAGTTGCCCAAATCTAAGTCTACTGGTGTTGTGGTATATACCCACTGCCACCGATACCACTGCAGAGCGAGGCATGATAAAACACAGTCAGCTACTCATCAGTGTAAAGCCTTTTGCCTATATATTGATCGCATCATTCTGAGATACCAATCTCGGATTAGCCACCATTTTTTAAATATAAATGTTTTATGAACTACTATGTTACCGATGTGAAATTTAGTACTGGTCGTGGTCAAAGCCGAAAACCGAGTCTTCTGTCCAAAGATGTAGTTAGCATCAAGCTATCCTAAATTACTATAAACATAGCGTAGACTGCTCTATTTTCAGTTTATGGTACTGTTTGAAAAGTAGGAGTATGGCTACCCATGGAGAATATTCTGTAAATTATGGACATGTAAATTTCCTTGTAAGCTCAGTATCGTCTGGACAAGTGTGTGAATTCGAATTAAATCACAGTAGCATTAGCAGTTCTCCCGATCCCACTCCATGCATGATTTCATACTGAGTCGACCGTCAGACACCGCAGCTCTCCTTGAAATTTATGATTAATCTCATTCATCCCTGATGCCACAGCCGGTTCCTCAAGTATATGAAAATGAAAGTGGGAGAGTTGCGACAGGAAGGGCTCCCGGTCAAACAATGTCTGTCTATCTAGAAAATACCCCCTCCATCCTTCAGGATTATCTTACCAAAACAAAAAACAAACACACCCACAATACCAGACGATCCTCCATTGACCTATTTATTCCCCCAATCCATTGCAATACATCCAAAAAATCCATTTATTACCAGGGCCCCTACCTTTGGAATAACATCCCCAACAGTATTAGGCAGTCGAGTTTTCCCTTGTTTAAAAAGAAATTGTTACATCAATATTTATCTTATTATTCTTGAACTGATTTTCCTTCTTTATTTATACACTTTAGTTCAGTACATTTTGCCTTATTTTCGCTTTTTCACTATAAAAATACCTATTATGACAGCTAACCTATCTTGCCATTCATATATTATTTCAAGTTAATTATTCTTATTCTGTTGCTCTATGGGCTGCAGCTGACTAGATGATCACCCGATCGCTTCGCTGCAGCCCAGTCGTTTTCCTCTCATTTTTTTTCTACTAATTTATTCATGAATGACTGAATCAATAAATCTGTCTGTCTGTCTGTCTGTCTGTCTGTGTTGTTAGTTTTGCTGACCGATTGACCAAAGAGCATGATATGCTTTCACATGCACTCCCACTTGTGCTTACGCATGGCTCTTCTCTGCTTAGAGGAAAAAGGAGGCACAAATGTTGGTGCTATGCTTGGATTCACAATGCTTCCAGGGCCCAATGAAAAAGAGTTGTTGGTGAGTAATGCTGTTTATATCCAGGATATTTCATATGATGATGAAGTTAATTGAATCAGCTTAAAAGGATTTTTGAAGCAGTAGTCGTACCTTATCGTTATTGTTGGACATCTTTAGTTGCGTTGTCACATTGAATCAATCACATTCATAAACTCCTTGGCATGGTGTCTTCTTTGGTTGCTCAGGCGTTCCTCATATCGAAGTGTATTTGCTAGGTCTGCACCATCTTCTACCTAGGATAGGCCGATGTAGTACCGGTACTTTCCTCCTCCACCGCCTGTCAAGAGGTCATACAGAGGCCTGGCACATCAATGTGAAGCACTTTCTTGCCGAGTTTACATACTCACAATATGCAGACTATTGGTTGCAAGTGCAACAAAAGCTAACATTTTCCCTCAGTCTACGTCCGCTTCTCAGTCGGGTTCAGGCAATGGGAGAAAGTTGCCATGAGAAAGGCATCTTACATAAAATTAATAGACGTTGAAACTAAAAATTTTGTGTTGCTCACTGGAGAGGAATGTAGTGGCAAACAGTTTGTGGTCCCGTTTGGTATCTTGCAAAGCAAAGTTTTTTGCCATGAATTTAATAATGAAAAATATTGTTTAGTGTAGTCGAAGTACTGGAAAATTAATTTGCATCTCAAATAGTTGTAAACTGAGCTCCAATAATTTTGCAAGCATCCTGACTGAAAAAACCATGCAATGAAATTTGACAACTATTCTCGTTTTTGATGCTGCACAATTTAAGAAGTCTCTCAACTTGCGACTGTTTGATTGAAAGCACACAAACTATAAAACTTTAATATAGACCTTCCCAAAGCAAAATTAGACTGCGTTTCTGCATATATCTGGGAAGCCGTCTCTACATGAATGTCACAAGCCATTGATGAACTGAAAAAAAAGTGGCAAACTTTCGGCTCCAGAAGGGAAAATTCGTCAGACGTCGTCATGCAGTATTTTCAGTTCCGATTCTTTACAAATATTGTTGGAATAATGCAAGATACAAATTTGTTTTCCAATACTTAGCTACACTAAACAATCTTTTCACCCTTACACTCACCGTACAAAATAGCGTGTTTCGCATTACGAGAATGAGACGAGGGACAGCTTACTGCCATGTTCTGCTCCAGTGAGCAGGACAGTTCAGTCTATTCTAACAGCCTGGGTCAATTTGATTGACAACAAATGGAACATCGCTGAATGACATACCGGTACAATAATAATAATACGGTACGTTTTAAATGCAGGTGTGTGCACCACATTTCACTGTGAAGAGCATACCGCAATCCCACACTGTGACAGATATAGAAAATTATGATCTGGTTGGGATATGCTATTTACTCAAAAACTTCAACGACTCTGAAGAACCTCAGTACAAAATATACCCTTGTGTGTCAGACAAGGGAACAAATCATGATGGTGATGCATTTGGACAATGTCAACTAGGATTCAGTGCTGCATTTACAAAGGTAGGCTTATAATATATGACTCTCAGCTGCCTCTCTCAGAAGATTCTTGAAAAGCTAATTAGACCAGCCCATTCGAGTTCGCACATCCCGAGTGTCAAAGTTTACACAGCTGACGTAGAGAGTATCTAAATGCAAAGTAGTCAGAATTTTTTCTAAAGCAGTCTCTGGAATATTAAGAGTACTCTCCTAATTTGTTGATTCGCTGTGCGTAATTTTATAGGACGGAGAAGGACTTTTTCTTGGAGCTCCTAGAGTGAAGCATCAGGGATCTGTTATTGTGTTTAATGGTCATGTTACTGGAGACATGAAACGCATTCCCGTTCATTTGGATTCTGTCATCCCAACTATCCCTGCAAGTTGGAATGAAAGTGACTTTCTGGCGCAATCATTTGATGAGAATTATGTTGGTATGTTGTTTAATTGGTGCTGGTGATATGACAGCAATACCATAGCTTTCTTGTATACGAGACTGCAGCAATGTCACTATGAACAAAATTGAAGAATTGTGGTGGAGCAAATGGTGAATGATAAATTAGTTAAGGAATTGACACCATGGATTGAACGTCACTATTCACCTGATGAAAGAGTGAAGCTTTGTGCTTCTGAACTACCTGAGTTTAATAATAATAAAATCAAAACTTTGGGCGGGTTCTTACTACGTTCGCAGTATAATCTTGGATTGTAGCCGATGACTTACAAATCAATGCAATAAATATAAAGAGTGTCACCACTGCTTTAATGTCCCTGTCAAATATTTTGGAAAATTGATTCAAGTCTAACTTCCAATAAGTTTGCCTGCAAGGTAAAACGGTGGTGACACGCTCAATGTTCGTAATGCAAAATTGTGGAATTGTTGATCCAAATGTAAGTCTGGATTCAAATCATAATGCATCAAACTGTTATCAGTAAAAAGAAATTTCTGCTATCTGTAGCCTACCTATGTCATTTACAGATAACCTTCCCCGCATGTTACCTTAATTCTGCCAACTTCATGTATGTGTTCCTATTCTTAATAACCCTCGTAATAACCACGGCTTCATGGTGTAATGGTAGGTTTTGGCCTACCAAAACCACTACGTTGTTGATTCAAGTGCTGGCCCTGACCGTGTCACTTTTAGGACCATAGTCTCCTCACTAGGTGGGCAGCACAACAAGGATAATGCGGAGTGGGGACACTTGACGTCTATAACCACACAACTCCCTCCTTGTCCATCCAGCATATAACATGACATGCATAATGAACCGTAGTGTAGTGTTTACTGTATATATTTATTGTGATGTCCGAGTCCGCAGCAGAAGCGTAGAAGGACAAATTAAAATAATGTCCTTGTCTTAGGCCTACTTATATTCCAATTTATGTTATATTGATATTTTCATATACCGGTACCGCGATATATATTTTATTCAGGATATGCTATTGCAACAGCAACGTCAAAACACAACCAGTTGATTTTAGTTGGATCACCAGCACGACTACGAAATAATTTACTTGGAATGGTCCAGGTTCTGTACGCCGCGGATCTTGGCCTAATTAACAAATTCGTAGGACGCCAGGTATGATATTCACCTACTCACTTATGCAACAGGTGTTAGAGGCCATGCAGATCTCACATTGGTGCCTATAGCCTCAGTAGACATTGCATCACTAGACTTATGCCTACTAGTATTGGGACGTTTAAGTGAAAGTGGAAGCATGAATATTTTACCGCTTCTGTTGCCAATATGCCTGTGCATTCTGATGGTTATACCGTAATGCTATGATATATAACAAGGGTAGCGGCTGTATGAGTCTCTTTTTATCTTTTGTCAAATGCTGAAGCGTCGGGCATAGTCTGAGCCTCACCTATCCAATCAGTTGTTGTTGTTATTGCTGTTTTGAATTTATGGTGTCTTCAACTACTAAGGTTACTTGCGCCAGGTCAATGCTTGCGGTATATACATGTGTCAATACTTCTGGATTATTCCCCAGATCAATATCGCGCCATCGCCTGACACTGACTGTCAAGCAGAGAAGTTACAAATACCAATTTTAAAGTCTTTGGTTTGACTTGGTTGGGAATCGAACCCAGAACCTCCCGATCACAAGGCCGACAGTCAAACCACTTGGCCAACTGAACGGTCGATGCAATCAATTGAAAATGTGAAAGTGACACAACTTGGCACCTATTCACGATTAAATGGTCATGTCGTGTGTGGTTTGGTGGAACCAATAGGCATGGAATCGAAACCTTTTTCTGAGTATCACCTCTTACATCAGAAGAGTGTAGTGAATGTTGTATTCTCAATAAACTAAGGCTACACGCTAAATCTGTGGTGATCTTCTTTAAAATATCTCTTACATCAGCTTATTTATATTGTGGTCGTGGAGGATGTGGAATGGTGGGCATGGTGTAGAAAGTGATAACGGCATCGTACAACCTACACCACATAATTTATTTACTGCTACACATCAGGAAATGACTGTCAATTTCTTAGATGGGGGAAAATTTCGGCAGTGCCATTGCAGCAGTAGACCTGAACAATGACACGTTAGAGGATATTATCATTGGAGCCCCGCATTACAGCTCCCACAGGAAAATCTACGAGTCGGGAAGAATTTTTGTGTACTATCAGCACATTTCGAGTGAGAAATTGATTTCGCTACATTCATGTACTGTTTTGGGTTAAAGGGGCACTAAACCCTAAATACACTGCTGACTCAAAATAATAATAATTAAATTATATTATATGGTGCAGTGGCATTATTTCCGCCCAAATCAGTTCCGTATTCGAGATTTGAGCGAAACAGTAACCGCCGAGGGCTGCTTTTCGGTATTTCCCCGTCAACTACACTCGAGATTGTTGCTAGACGATGAAGCAAATTTAGTGCAGATCATAAAAGTGATGGTCGTTCAATTGGGCGTCACGCTTCACAGTCGCGGGCAGTACTTGGTATGCCCTCACTTTTGAGCTCTGCACTAATGCGGTTCGTCGTCTAGCAACAACCTCGAACAAAGTTGACAGGGGAACCACGGAAAAGTAGCCCTCGGCAGTTACTGTTTTAACTGAAATCTTTAATACGGAACAGATTTGGGTTGAAAATAATGCCACTACACCATATATTATAATTTCATCTTTATATCGAGCCAACATTGTATTTAGGGTTTTGTGCCCCTTATTAAGTCCTGTCAAATGTAGTCTGGATTCGAAACAAAACAAGAGTAGAATCTATTGCTAAAATAATATTTTCATTTTGTCACTCACAACATTTTCGGAGAGCTACATCACATTCTGCTAAATATTTTTTGAGCCAGGCCTATTGATTCACAGGAAATCAGTTCCTTTGATGACTTACTCTCCCTGCGTTGTAGGTATGAGGAGGTAATTTTCACTCTCCCTTCTAAGGCTACTGATCCTGTCAATATCAATCTTGTATCCAGGCTGGGTAATCCGTTATCTTGGGAATCAGTGGCATGACTCCAATTGATTTGGGCCTGTTTGAGGACCATCTAGCTGGAAATAAAACCAATTTGCCAGGGCAGATTAGTGCTTTGTTAGTGTAAGACATACCTCTTGATTTTCGACTTTTGGCCGACGGACATTACTTTACAGGACTTTGCGATTGTTAAGGCTTGGTTAGTGGCGTCAGCAGTGGAATGATACAGAAAGACAGAAAAAGCAATCATTGCTGAACCGGAGTCAGGGAAGGTTTACTGTACCAGCAATTCATACACATGCCTATTTTACTGAAGGACCAAATCACTGTCCCCCAGACGGTTCGCAAACACCATGTGGAAAATGAATTTTTGTGACAACCTTGATAGGAACAGTTTAACAGAGAGTGAGAAGATATGTTATTGATTTATTTTCAGGTGAAGGTAATATTGTCTTTTCTGAACCAGTCATTATATATGGCACAAAGTCAAGAGGACAGTTTGGATACGCTCTTGCTGCAATTGGTGATATTGATCAAGATGGTTATCCAGGTATATGCTTGAATGATATTTTGCATTATTATGCCATTTGCCTCAATGGTATCTGTTTACCAAATCTATCTACCGGTGTCGGTAGTTGAAGATGTCCAGTGAAACAGTTGTCAAGAAAAATCTCGCCCGAGGGGATTCGACTCGTGCTAGCTATCTTCTTGTCAGCAACCTTCCATAACACCACAAAATCGGTGAAGCGTTGAATTTATGCCTGATGCCCTCTCTGCCACAACCCCATTTATCCAGGCTTGGGACCGACCGGCCGTGACTAGAGAACTTGTAATTCATGAGTTATGATCTCTTTGTCAAAGATATTGCCGTAGGAGCACCTTATACCACAAATGTTGATGGTTCAGAACACGCCGATGGCTCTGTGTTCATTTTTAATGGAGGACCAGATGGGATTGTGCCTAAAGCCTCACAGGTAAATTCACAACGAATTAGTTTGCGAAGTCTGATGGTTAAAAATGTTGTAGACTAGTGACTGGACCCGTTTTGTCTAGCAAGCATTCATTGCTCTGCTGCTTTGAGCTGCAGCGAGACTACTGGCTGGACCGCCAGCGCGATAAAGGTATTGTTTTGTGACTTTGCCCAATGGATATATTCCATACATGTAAAAATAAATTCCTGGCTTTATCAGACTGCTGACGCTTAGCGTGTTCATTCAGTTACAAAGATGGAAGGGACTCGTACCACCACAACCTTTGCTTAGTTCAAAGCACTCCATTAGAATTGGAATGTACAAGCAGAAGCGGCGGAATTTTCGCACTTCTTCTTATGCTTCCGCAGACTAGCCTACAAGGATCACTTCCAGCTCCGCTTCCACATGTGTCGAATTTGAATCTATAATCCTTTCATCACCGCAGGAAATCAAAGGAATTGACATTGATGATAGCATTTCTACTTTCGGTTTTTCAATCTATGGTGACAAAGACATGGACCGTAATTCATATCCAGATGTCATAGTCGGTGCCTACGCTTCTGGACATGCCGTCATGATTAGGTAGATTCGTAGATACCTTTATCTGCTAATTTGCGAGAGTGGTATTATTCCAGAAATGTGACGGTACAAATCATAAGCTTGCCATAAGAAAGGTTTGAAAAATGGTATTTGCAGGTTTCCCACTAGGTGGGCAGTGCATTAGGTAGGTACGGAGGAAGGACACTTGACTTTACCAGCCTACCTGCTCCTTTGTCCCCTACCCGTCCAGCCTGCGTATTAAGATCATGCAAGGATATGCAGTGCATACTTATGTACCAGTAAGGTGTGTGTGACGTTCTATGTAACATACAGCAAAATTCGAATGATGATAAAAATAAATACCGTCATATTCAATTTTTATTCAATTTAAATGATGTTTTTTCACGAATTCTCTGACACAAGCATCCTCTTGCAAAAGCTCATGTCTGAGATCTGAATTTGAATTTGATCTGGGAATATACCGGAACCTGGTCATTGACTCAAGTCATCACAACAGCATTGTGATGCATTTTTAACGTTGACGTTCCTGGTTCAGATCTCGTCCTGTTGTAGTTATTCAGAGCAATGTTACTATGAAACCAGGTGTTGTAGATTTGGATAATCCAACTTGTGATGCAGAGGGAAGTTCTCCTGCAACAATCTGTTCTCACGTCACAACTTGTTTCAAATATGCAGGAGAGAATGTTCCAGAATCTTTAGGTAAGGACGCGGAACTAGCGGCTTATGAATCATAACTCCAAATGTTAATACATGATATTGGTGTGAACGTTGAAAATGGATCCCTGGCTAAAATTCAATTGGGAAGGGGGATGGTCGTGAAAAAAAATTATTTGATTGAATCGAATAATTGTGTATCCGGATAATTTTCCGCGAGATTCAGATTAAATCAAATTGAATACTTCATCAATATTATCAACGAAAAGTCAGCACCTTTATGACTTAAAATGATGTCACAATGCCTAGACTGCTGTTTCAGCGCATCGCCTTACTGCATGGGATTTATCTCTTTCATCATACTATCGATGATACTATATATATGACAAAAGAATGAAAGTTCAGTCCAAAAGAAGGCAAATGACGTTTGTGCAAGTGCTGGCTTCAGATAAATCTGCATCCGAATCGAATGAAGTAGGAGAGTCTCTCAGTCTCTCTTCTCGCGGGGTGATTCCAATCACAGGATATAGGATATCTAGCGATTCAGATTAGATCAAATCAGCCAGTGTGCAGATTGATCCGAATGTTCGATTCAAATCACCCATCAATAATTGGAAGAGCTCGTTGGGTTATTCTGTACACTTCTACTATCAATGATTTCTTTCTTTGCTTCGTCAGATATTTTGTATTCCTACGATGTTGACTCTGGAAAATCCGAGGACAAAAAGAATGCCTTTATTTTGAATGAAACATTGAAAACCACAACTCTAACTCGATATAACGGAGCATGTGTCTATGAATATGTCTATATCAAGGTAAAATCTAATAATATGTTTGTACTAGTGTTTAGATGATATATGTAGCAAAAAAAAGTTGTCACTATTAGGCAAATAATCTGATGCATTAGAACGTTACTGGCAATTCGTCGAGGTAGTCAACTGTGTATCCCAATATGACATGGATTGTAGAGTCTTTGTAAATGGTGCCACCGACAGGCGTAAAACGATTGATTTTAAATACCGGTACTATTACTACAATGTGAAAGAATATGGTTTTGCTGATGACAGATGAGCGAAAGATATCGTAAATAAGATAAACCACAGAATCAATGTCCAGCCTTGGTTTTTTGAGAACTTACATTCTCAAGTTTTGGAGCTCTGATACTAATTAAATCTGTAATGAATCTTCTCTACATTGCAATATTAATAAAGACATGCATGGAAAGATTAGGACTCTGAATTAAGAAATTATTCTTAATTTAAAAAACGGGCATGTTTATCATAAATTTATGATGTCTATAAGCAAAATATATGCCTACAGATACATTAGATTAGTAGTTAATGGGAAGCAAAGTCAGGGTTACAGTTCAGTAACAGTAATTAATGATGAAGGATCTTTCTATATGTGCACTTTGTGCAGTCCGAGCTCACTTGTTGCCATATGCGTCTCACTGAATTTGAAATTTCACAAAAGTCTGTATGATTTTTGAATACCGTTTAAAAGTCCATCATGCTTTAAAAATCAGGCATGTTCATCACAAACAAACATAACAAAAGATGGACTCGGATCCATACCGGTACTGGAAATTTTGTTTCAGGTTTCGGGGACTGACTTCTCTTTCATTTAATAGTGTAGAGTGTAGTGGAGCCGATGGCGGACGATCAATAGATATTGTAAAGAAGATCACCACAGATTTAGCATCCAGCCTTAGTTTATTGAGAATAGAACATTCACTACCAGCTAAATCTGTGGTGATCTATTTTACGATTTATTTAATAGTGTATAACAGTCACAGTAAATGGCAATGACGGTAGGCAACAACGTACGTGTGTAAGCGAGGTCCTTATGACTTTTTGACTAACAGCATATTGCAACCACCATAAATGGGGTTCTGTAGGTAGACAACCCTACGATGACATACAAAGAACCACCTCTGCCAAAGAGAATTTAGTAGGGCCTAATGCAAGCATTGGTGTAGAACAGCTAAGAAAGTGTTTGAAATTAGGCCTAGCGGTAATGTTCAACTCTGTAGTAAGCAGTTAATGAAATTTTCAATTTCTTAATATTTTGCAAATTCAAAATGTAACTTGTACAGAATCACTATATATATTAGAAAAGTGGCCACGATAGAAATCTGGAGCGTGTTGCCACGCAGACACAGATAGTGTCACTTCTGCATAAGAAAATGAAAACTGAAGCAAGGCCTAATGAAATCAAATAACAATGGCATGAAATCATCAAAACAAACAGAAATCCAGGCTAAATGGATGTAGCCTAGTAAGCGGCGTAAAGAATACCAAAGAATATAGTGGACCCGATGGCAGACGATCAATAGAATTCAATTCAATTCTCAATAAACCCAGGCGGGATGCTAAATCTGTGGGTATCTTCTTTACGATATCTAGGGAATAATCGCATGGTTCATAGAAGTTCTGCGAGTCAGCATCAGTTGCTGTAGCTTTAGAATTTCTTGCAGAGGTGCTTTTTCTAGTTGGACTCGAAGGAACTGAACAGTATTTAACTGAGTTTTGTTGGAATCTTACTCCAGATCTCTAGTCCACTGGAAAGGATTTTAGAGTGTCAATGTATCTCTGTGCTGACATGTAGGCCCACTTTATGCTTCACTTATCCTTGATAGATCAAAGGCGTCTAGTGCATTGCAGATTACACTTTCCTTCAATTTGCAAATTTTCATAGCCTGATATAAAGGATAAACTCTCCGACATTGTATTCACCGTATCTCATTCGCTGATTCCAAAGAATAAGCCTGTTCAGCCTGTGTTGGATCATACTGAGCCTACATATTCCCTCGCAAGATTGAAGATCAAAAAAGACTGTGGTGAGGATGATATCTGTAACGCCGATCTAAGATTACGTGCTAGTCTGTAAGTAACATTCTTTGCTTGCATTGCTCTTCTGCAAATTGGAAGGATTAGTGTGCGAGCGACGTTAGGTTGAGAGCCTAGTGCTTCTTGTCTGTAAGGTTGGTGATTCGGTTCCTACCAGCTGCACCCAACCTAAGATGTAAAAATAGGAATTCGCAAGATTGCAGCTTCCCTGCCGGACTTTCATCATCATAGCAATAGTGTGTGTGCGAGGGCTGTGCAACATGGCAATGTCCAGTGCCTCCTTGCCAGAGTCGTTATGCTCGCATTTTGTCTTGTGTGCTGTAGGCCTACTGGTTGGACTGCCTGGACCAGTTCACTGAAGGCCCAAATCGCCACACTTTCCTTTGGCCTCTTAGAAACAAGGTCACCAATGTTCGACCAACTGAGGCCCAGGACAATGACGGCCCAAGTCACCAGAATACCCTACCGTCTATTAGAAACAGGTTATCCTGATGAGGTGACTATTTATCTGTAAAGGGATGTAACTGAACTGTATGCTGGACGAATGTGGCCATTTGTAATGCAACATCACATTCAAAACAAAGGAGAAGCTGCCTTTCTATCCACACTCTTTGTCTATTACCCTAAAGAGGTTGAGTACGTTGGGATACTAAAGAACTCGGTAAGAATAATATACATTTTGTTTCAAATATCTACGTAAGTTTTGCTGCGTATACACAGTATACTACCAGGGCATATTCAATGCATATCAAATGCAAGGTGTTGTAAAGCAGGTAGACTATCAAAGTCAAAAGTCGCCCTCCTCTCATGCTATCCCCAATACCTTTCTTTCTAATGAGGAAGCTTCGGATGTATACCATTTCTAACCTGTTTGGTAGGCTATAACATAGTTGGGATTAGGAATTGGCAAATTGAATCATTTTTGATTCCAAATATGAATTGAATAATTTTCTCGAATCAAATCTTTCAAGTTCTGTCTCAAGTTTTCGCTGGTAAAGGTCACGCATAAAGTTATCGGCACATACTCATGATGTTGTCATGTTGTTTGCACAAATGATGAAATAACAGCCACTGAGGTACTGGTACATGAATTTAGCATGTCTCCATGCAGGCCTGCTGTGTAGCAAACTGTTGTGATGGATGGGGCCTAATATTTGGTTCACAACTGAAAAAAATTCAAACACTAGATGCCGCCATGGATCCCAATTGCCTTCGAATCTTATGTGAATCTAACTGATTTCAAATATTTACTTCAAAGTGCCCATCCCTAGTTAGGGCTCCAACCCACGTCACATTCTACCAGTACCGTGACCATACCAACAACCTTACCGGTTGAAGTTGGGGTAAAGAGTGAAGGATAACACTGTTGTTGTTTATCTTGCAGAAATTGGCTTCGACTTTATTGTGTGACAATGGTAATGGATCTGTGACCTGTGAAGTCGGTAATCCTCTGAAAAGTAATGCAGATGTGAGAGTAAACCTGAAGTTTCAAACAACACTTCTCAAAGGAAGAGTATCAAAATTGACCTTCAAGTATTATATAATTCTTCAAAGACACTTGAAATCAGTTTTTAAACCTGTTGTTTTTTAAAGCAGACTCCTTACTCGCATTCAACTTATTTTCGCCAACTTTTGAGATATGTAATATGCATGAACCTTGACCCAATGCTGATCTACGTGTGTTCGTGGTCTGCGGGACAATATTATGATGCTTGTATTGGAATGCATAGATGAAGTCTGTGTCTTGTTAATCATATAGCGAGCCTCCAAGAGATAAGCATGCCTACGTTTGACTGCAATACTACACCAAGGCACATTAACTCAATTGGAAAATCCTGCAGCGCACTACCAACTAGAAAATGTGATAAAACAGTTGCTCTCTCCTGCTACCCACAATGCTACCCCCTTCAGCGGTGCCTGCTGCTGCATTAATTGCTGAAATAATACAGACTTTTACATTAATTGGGCATATTTTTTGCTTATATACGGTAGAAATCACGATAAACATGCCAGTTTTCTATAACTGACCCAAGCACCAGTTAAAGATGCCGGTAATCTACGATCCGACACGGCTTTTTTTTACCAGGTCATTGGTGAATAGCACAAGTTCTGGTAACAACGAAAGCGGCATGAAGAATTCCGAACTTGATATTAAAGTCATGTCAAATATCTATATTGTCAATATATCACGGTGAGACCAATAGTTTAAAACGAGTATGTGGTGAAAATAAGATGCTGGCTTGAACGAAATATAAACAGAAAACTTTTGACACTGGTAAGAGTTAGAAATGACTTGAAATTATCACTATTGTAAAAGGGGTATCCACAGTTGTTGCTTTTCCATGAGTATGGTCAGTTGCAATGTGGAGAGTATTGCCAACTACACTTTGGCTATGATTCAATCACATAAAGTGAGTGTGATGGTGTAGACTTGCGAAAGAGAAGTCGCTGGGAAGAAAAAGGTTAAGACGGTGGATCCCTGTTTCTTGATTATGAAACTTTTGAACAGCCAGAGTGTGTGTGGCGCAAAGTATAGATACAGCCAAACTGTTTTCCATTCATTCATCTTTTATTTAAGCCGTCGTATTTTCCACCGCACCCCATTTACAGGTATTCTATATCCGCATGTGTTGCTTAGATGGCATATATTTGAGCTGTTACACAGGTTCGTGGTGCAAATGGTGCAGTTGGCCAAGAATTCCTGACCACTACATGGCCTGCGCATTGGGGACACTGTAGACGGGGTTCGCTTGTTGATAGCTGATGCGGCGCCTCCTTGTGTTCTTTGTCTAGCCTGTGTTTGCAGATTATGCACTCATTGATTGAATCGTTTGACGCTGAATGTTAAATTCATTATCTTCCAATTTGCAGCCCTGGAGTCTTTTACTTGGAAAATCAGGCGACATCTGGATTTAAAAAAAATAAAACAACCGTCTATCATACATACGAGGTTGGTTACTTGTGTTTGCTATTTATGAGCGTGTTTTATTTGTACTAAGCTGCCTGTTTGCTTACACCAGCCACCTGCCTGGCATCCCATTTGTAGCAAGATTTATTCAACGTTTAGTTCTCTTTCATAAATCGAAATTGTGACTTGTACAGAATCACTGATTAAAGTACCCAGGATTGAAACCTAAATCATGCAACGCGTTTGTCTCGCGGACAGTAATAAATATAATAAGTCACCACAGATTTAACGTCCAGTTCAGTTTATTGGAATATAATGCACAAGCTTTCGGAGCTCTGCTCCTTCATCACACGGACAGACAATAGTTGAATACCACCTTTACCTGGGAAAATGAAAATAAAGTATGACAAAAAGAAATCTGATAAAAATGACACGCAAGTAGCTATGACTAGTTGGCTACGATGAAAGTATTCAATGACAGAATAGTTGAAATATATTTATTTTACGCATTTTTACGGCATTGGAAATGTTGAAAAGTCTGCGTCATGTTTGTCCTTCCACAGCAAACAGCACATTACAACAAAGAGTACATAAATAATAATGTCTCTCTTTCAGCTTTATCCAATTTCAAACATTTTTCAAAGCACCCCAGTAAACCACTCGGGCATGTTTAAAACACCACATGCTGATATAGAACCGTGTGTTCCCCATTCTATGGGATTGAAGCATTCAGATATTCATGATTCAAGATTTATTACTACCCGTATATTACTTTCTCACGTATCGAAAAATGTCAGGCACACACAATCTAAATCTAATCTAATCTAAAGCATGTTGTGTGTTGCCACGTAGAAACACATGCACTGCCCCACCGACCTCTACATGTAGTCTGTATCTACTATGTTGTAGGAAACAGTAAAAAACAGCTGTAGGGCATCCCGGTGAATGCCAAACAATAACTAATTTTCAGTATTTCTCTCGATGTGGAGATTCATCCTTTATTACTGCCGAGTTATAATTATTTAGGTTATAAACAAAGGACCAAGTGACTATTCTGAGGCCAGCATTGAACTGACATGGCCCATGAGGACTAAAGATGGCCGTGAACTCTTACACTTGGTTGAAATCAAAAACCACGAGAATATTCGCTCCTGTTCACAAGAGGAAGCACATTCTGGCCTTCACAGAATTAATGCGATAGGCGACAGCAACAGCTATGTATGTTTTTGGTACTGTGTTGCCACCTGCCTCAACTATCTTTCGGCCATGTTTCAGTTAGAAAAGTGGTTCTCAATCTTCCAACTGTGGTGGCAATTTGTTATATGCACTGTTTCCAAGGACTGGCGTTGGCAGATACCATTCCCGAATCGCTTAATAACATCATTTTGCCGTATAGCCTATTGTGACATTTGCACGCCACTATAAATATGATAACAACATTTGAAAATTATGATGAGCAACATGCCACTTTGGTACTCCCGGTATCCGTTCTGTTTATTAGCCAAGAGACTCTGCGGATCTGTGGTTTAGAACCACCGATTTAAGAGGATCGAACTACCCATGACTTTGCAGTGATATTTAGGCTAGATGCTCTCCCTGTCATAACTCCGACCATTTTTGAACTGTACCTCTGCTGATCCTCTTTCTTTCGGTCACATTCATTTGTGGGTAGACAAAGCATATTGCAACGCTCATGATTTTATGCCGATTGCCCTTCCTGTGTCACAACCCTGCACACTTGGGCTATATCCAGTTTTTGCCAGTGCCATGCATCCGCAGACTGAAACAGCACATGCGTATACACATGCAGACTAAATCAAGGAAGATTTGGATGTTGTCCTGTTGCACCACTCCTTCGCAATATCTTTATGATGCCTGGAGCCTGATAGTGAAGTTGTGAATTCTTTACATTTTGGTTTGCTGTGGCTGGTAAGGGATACTGATCGAACACACTAACGTGACAGGCAAAACGACTGAGCTTACCAGTTACTTCCCAACTCCAAATAACATGACCACATGAGTTATATCTTCTCAGTATTGTGATGGACGAGCCGAATGTGCCTTGGTCAGATGCAGAGTTCAGGGGATACTTGATCACCTTGAAGTCAATGCGGAATTTTATCTTTCCTCTTCTGCTGCTGTATGGGTGGAGCATGATTCGCACGTACAATCGGAACTACACTTTTCAATTGATCGATATCCATACACTATCAAAAGCGAAGGACAGACCCACAAGTCAACGGTATGAAATTAATTTTTGTAATTGAATCTATAGTGCAGAATTATTTCATTCGGCGATCAAAAGTGTCGAATTTGCACAAATCTAAGCATAAATCAATTTTGAAACATCCTACACCACAGTCAGTAAGTTTTACGTCTGTGTTTCTTATTTAACGATAGCGTACTTTTAGCTTCTTTAGCATCAATTTCCGCGAATCTTTTGAATTTTTCCGAGACTTTCTCAGATGGGAGGGTGATGATTATTATTATTATGATGGGGGTAATGATTGGCACACCTCGAAGACAGACTGACTGCCCGCAAGCATTGGCGCACGCGAGGACTTGAGGTCGAATCGATGTGCAATGGTGAGGGTGCCTATGTAATCAGAAATTCAGGGAATCCCCAACTAATTCGTCCCACCTCCATATGCTTGGGTCTTTTTGGTATCACTAGTTATTATGGTAACGATATATTTTTTGTAAATGATGATCAATATCCATGGAAAGAATTTTTCACCTAATATATTCCAAGTTGTGAAATTTCTTTTTTGGGAGGGGCCATTTTACCAGGTCAAATCACCATGGTGCAATCATTTTGGGATGGCGGGCTACCATGGTAATCAATTATTTTTAAAAATTAACCAACTGTC
This sequence comes from Botrylloides violaceus, assembly GCA_030412335.1. Lineage (NCBI taxonomy): Eukaryota > Metazoa > Chordata > Ascidiacea > Stolidobranchia > Styelidae > Botrylloides > Botrylloides violaceus. The sequence continues at coordinate 73,863 of JASFYC010000424.1, forward strand.
AGAAAGGCTGTGACAAAAATTGAGAAGTCCCCGGCTGCGACCTGTCACAAGTCTACACAAATGGGGAGCATTGCATCATGCAGGCCATGTGGCGCAAAATTCACAACAAACATTGTGAGCAGTTCGTTCCGCTGTAACTTCCACAAAATTACCATCGCGAAAACAGAGAAGAGAATTTCCATTGCCTTTTAAAATACCTTAATTTTCCAGGCGACTACTGCGTTCTTGTATAGGCGGAGCCTACCTCCAAAGGAGTTACAGTGGTGGATCATCGCGGTCGCTGTAGTAATTGGAATTTTTTGCGTGATGATCATGGTTCTGGTATTTTGGAAATGCGGTTTCTTTAAAAGAAAGAAGATACCCAAAACCGTCGAGGAAACAGATGAAGTTGGAGATGATATGAAAACAGAAGTAGAAGTGCTGCATGACTTACCAGAGGGTTAAACATCGTTGACATGTCTTTAAAAATAATCCGATTGTTGAGTTTATTGGCACATTTTTTAGGACGCTGTCACTATTGGTTCGAAAAACAGTTATATAGGCCTACTTCCGATTCATTAGACACCTGAATTCATCTATGCGACTCCACACCCTAAGATCTTGGGCTGGTTTATATATCGGCAACAATCTTTGGTAGAGTCTGGACCCACCTATTAAACTAAGGGCGGATGAGGTGTTGTTTTGCAATACGCCTAGTCTCTACGAATGCGTTTTGAGACCCAAGCAACGGTAATAGCCTACGACCCCATAGCTGAGGTGGCAATGGAATATATATATATATGCTCCTAAGAATAGTAGATCTTGAATGTATTAAATACTTTGGGTGCTTATGACACTGTGCCACTTATGGGTTTAATCACATTAGTTACCAGACCTCTAAACGTCTGGTTCTCATGCTTACTGACCTGTTTGTTATAATGTGATTAATAGTCATCTGCTGAGGTTGTCTAGACTCAGCTTGTATTGTTTCTGTATATATTGCCTGCATGGTCTTATGTTAGGGACACACTGAAGACACACTGACTACAACTGTACTTCTGAATATACTGAAAATATTGGGTGAAGTCGTGTCGTTAGCTGTAAGGACTGATTACGCTGTGCTACACTCTGCTAGTGGAAAGAGGTGATAGGATCTCAAGCCGTTGAGCCCCGGTACAGATTGCGCTATCATATCATCAGATCTGTATGCCTGGATGACAGACTTTTTACGTAACTTGGATAAAATTCCCACCGATCTAGCTAATTTGAGCATGGACCAACAACTATTTTTGGCTTCTATGACTTCTCATTGATAACTAGTCCGACGTAGTTCGCAGTGGCTGCATAGTGGACAGTGATACCGTTTAACGCTAGTGTAACCGCAGAAGTCCGGAAGAGATACATCAAACTGTTGCCTAACCACCGCACGTATTTACCCCGCAATATTACATAGCCACAAACCCGATCATTTGTGATCTCTAGATGCGATTTGCAGACATCTACAGTACTTCTCTGATTGGAGTTTCGATGTCACGGTCGAAGTCAACTATATACCGCTTATCCTAATTAGCCTACTTTACTTTAGAGTACGCCATGGTCTACTCAATGGGAATAAGGATTAGTACAAAGTCGATATCCCCATTCGAGCAAAGACATTCAAATGGATGTGTCACGTTGTATAGGCATCAGTGTGGCATACGAAACTTCTTAGTTTGCATGAAGTAGGCCTACAAGCGTTTTGTCAATGTATTTCATTCGATTCTATAGAACTGTTATAGTTTTGCTGTATAGGCAAGAGGATAGGCTACTATTCAATACCGTGTGGTTCGGATCAACCTTACACCTACAATAAACAGTACAAAACCCAAACGACGAATGAAGAATTGTTCCACGAAATCACGCAAAGTGACAGAGCGCTTTCCGTATACCGCGTTTCTGCGGCTACAGTTTGAAACAGAGAGGTAGGCCTATTGGAGAGACTGTTCCTATTATTGATTAAAAGAATTTGAGTTTTACTAGGTTAATAATTAGCTTATTTATATTCTTCCAGTTGCAGACTTTAGGCATCTCACTTGATACCAAAATGTCATCATTGTCTATGTATCAACCTAGGCCTACTGTAGGCCTATTTCCATCGCCAAAACACGATCTTCAACCTGAACGATGGCGAAACGCAGCATGTATGCTAGGCCAATCGAATATATTGGCTACTCATCGTAAACGCCTCACAGATAGGCCTGCTCTGACTTGAAGCAAAAACGGCGAGACCCACTCCATTTCACCCAACTGCGTTGGCAAGCTTCTTTTGCTCTATGCGACTGTATGAGCGAAATCATTTAGGCTAGTTCCTTCCAAAGCAAAAACAATTCAAATGTTGCGGAGATTCTATATATATTCCAATTACATAGGGCTGCTATTAGCTGTTTATTGTCTTCAATTGGTCCATGGAGGCCCTGTAAATACATAAAGTACGCTATCTTAATTAAATATCGACAGATAGGCTTATTGCTTCTTTCAAGGCAGACAATCATATCGGCATTCCACGTTGCTTCAATATCGGTCATCAGTCACGACCGATATTGAAAAGTCGCGAATATCGGCCTCAATAATCGGTCAATTATCGACTTTTGGTCGATTATCTGCTGATTATTGAAGCCGATATCCAATTTGGACTTCCTTACTCAACTAAACGACTGACACTGGCCTATCGATAATCGTAAAATACAACTAGAATATATATATTTGCCTCGATAATCGGCTCGGGCGATCGGTTGAACCCTAAATCTTAATAAATAGGCTGAGCGCAACAATGTCTGGAAGTCTCAAATTTGTAATATTCCAGCGGATAGGATAGAGTGTCAATCATTGTAGAAACGAATGTTGGGGTGTGGTGTGTGAAATCATTATATTCAGATAGACGTGCAAGGACAAAATAGCTATAGGCTTATTACACCATTTTTGGCACTCTGCTTGGTAAGAGAGGTTTCCAACAAGACGACTAAATGTTACCCTTTAGTTTTATCTCAGAGTTTATCAAAACGCAATGATAAGAGGTTACTATAGGCCTATAAATATATGTAACCTTTAGCTTACCGTTATGCCACAAATGCGGCCTTGTCCGATACTCTTCTTCAGTAATCTCTCAATCCCGGCCTGTCTTCTTTCAATCCCGGTGCCATTTCTTCTCTCAATCCCGGCCTGTCTTCTCTCAATCCCGGTACCATTTTTTCCCTCAATCCAGGCCTGTCTTCTTTCAATCCCGGGTGGTTTTCTCTCAATCCCGGCCTGTCCTCTTCAATCCGGTGCCATTTCTTCTCTCAATCCCGGCCTGTTTTTCTCAATCCCGGTGCCATTTCTTCTCTCAATCCCGGTGCCAATTTTTCTCTCAATCCAGGCCTGTCTTCTTTCAATCCCGGCGCCATTTCTTCTCTCAATCCCGGTGCTATTTCTTCTCTCAATCCCGGCCTGTCTTCTCTTAATCCAGGCCTGTCTTCTTTCAATCCCGGTGCCATTTCTTCTCTCAATCCCGGTGCCATTTCTTCTCTCAATCCCGGCCTGTCTTCTCTCAATCCCGGTACCATTTTTTCCCTCAATCCAGGCCTGTCTTCTTTCAATCCCGGGTGGTTTTCTCTCAATCCCGGCCTGTCCTCTCTCAATCCCGCCATGTCTAAAAATAATTTGATTTGAAAACTTTCCTATCTTATCTCTAAGCACGCCAATGTCCTTACCACTTTTGGCGAGTAAGCTCGTAATTGTCAGAGCAATTACGATGAGGATGCCAGATATCTTCATTTTGTATCGTTGATAGAGGTAAACCTGGCAAAATATACAAAATTCGGCCACTGTGCTTAGATAGCAGTATGGGGTAGTGGCGCAGCCATGTCGTTGAAAAGGTACATGTGTTGGCAACCTATACGGGCGGGCAATACTTGGCTCAAATAAATCTAAATTTAAGTTCACTTTAAGACTACAGATTCTAGTGGTGCTTACAGCCCTACGACCTACGCCTGACCGCACTGAAGACACGATTGTCTCAGAGATAAACCAGCGTAATATTCGATTCGCGTTCAGTTTAGCTCCCCTAGTTGCTCAAATTAGAACGTTCATAATAAAGTTAGCCTACGACCAGTCCAGAATCGAGTAAATATTCAAGAATCCGCGACATCCGGCCCGCATGCGAAATTGTACGGCCAGCGACATCATCTATCAATTAGTTATTTCATATCGTAAAGAAGATTCAACATACAGACTCTAAAACGTCTTAACGATATCTATGATCGTCCCACATCGACTCCACTACACTTAAGTATAACAGGAATAGGGCCGCCGGCCGACGTCGTTTAGAATGCACTGCAGAGACACCGCGGTTTTATAAAAATTGTTACGCCAGACCGCGAAGGAAGACGGTGGGGTGAGACTGGTAGATTATATTCTACCCCGAGATTTTCAGGGTGGCGGGTTCCGGCATTCGATTCGTTCGTGTGTGGAACTTGACAAAGTTCGAGACAAATGACGGCGAATCGGATTTCAAAATTATTTCGGGTAAGAAGGCGTGCGCGACGTTCCTGGTATTTAGGGGTATACGCTTTTAGCGTGTCTGTTTAAATAAAAACAGATTTTGTGGCGTTACGGGTTTGACTTTTAATTATTTTGGTCGATAGAGTTAACTGCGTATGGATAAAAAGTGGCCGGATATTTCATATAAGCTACCTAGCCGGATGCGTACCGCAGTACCGAAATTCAGTAATCCTACATCATACATTTCACGCGATGCCCCCATAGTATATGTAATAAGCTTACGCACACGCTACGATCAAGGTGACGTGCGCTTTAGTAACGTACAAATTAAACTGCCACCAAGAAGTTGTACACATTCAACATTCGACCCGTCAATTGATATACCAGAAATCGGACAGATCTCGCTCAAAAACTCATATATCAAGGAGAAATCGCGTTTTTGACCAAAATATGACTGACGCCGCGGCGAGATGAAGCAGACACGTGAACGCACATTCCAAGCTTAGGCCCAATACAACCATCCCAATACCAATGGTCACGCTCTTATTTATAGCCTGCGATAGTAGCTCTGTCAGGGTTCTGTGTCTCGCAAACAGTGCAGACCCTATATATTTGCGCGCTTCTATGCTCCGACATATCCCGATCGATCGCTCGATTATGCTCGCGCAATGACGTGCAGAAACGAAATCAACAGAAAGGAAACACGGTGATAGCATAGGTATATCGATTTGGAGGATTGATGCAAACCGTTTTTCAGTTTCCCGTCTATATTATCGTTCATCTTATGAAATTATAAGGTATAGTGTGTACTTCAGCATCTACTTATCCTTGCAGAAATAGTCCTTTTCTCTGTATATTTAGACCTATAGCCTAACAATTATAATATACTACTGTATATATTCTGCACACTTTACAGTCGTCAACATATCGCAGTAGTAGCATAGATTTAGATACGCTTACTGTTACGTTATACGTAGACGGCTAGACCAAGTATTTAGAAAACTATTTTATAATGATTCCGTTAGTAGGCTACCATGGAGTTCCTAATTAAGAACTCCATGGTTAGTGCAGAACTGAGCACTCAGACGTACTGGACTATCAGCATGCAATAGGGAAGACCCCAAGCGGCCAAACGAACACCAACGAAACACCACTAATGTGGAACCTTCACAGCAATGTGCAGGAGCACGTGCACGAACGAATACACAACAAACATAAACACGTGATACTCTGCCATTCGTGCTGGAAGGCATGCGTAACATTGCGAGTATTTAGGAGAATGCGCTCATATTACGTCGGGCTTGCCTAAACAAGGTTTGTGGCGTTGCGAGTCCGACTATTTTTCTTTCGATGCAGATAACCGCGTATGGGGGAAAAGTCGCAGGATATTTCAAATATACCTCCTAGCCGGATACGTACCACTGTAACGAAAGTCAAGAATCCTTAATATCGTTAAATTCTCACGATGCGCGCGATATATCCGTAATGAAATCACCCACACGCTATGAGCAAAGTGGTGCTCTTTAGTGACGTACAAATTAAACTGTGCACTATACTAAATTTGAAATGAATCAAGGTGCTACTGAAAATTCTGGCCCGCTAAAAAGCAGTACATCGATTTAGGCCTGTAATTATATACTGTATATGCTCTGCCTGCTTTGTAGCCTGCACCATTGCAAAGTCCGTGGTGGAACATATCGTCATATACGACTCAATGATCGCATTACGCCTGCAGGCTAGAGTAAGAGGATCAGCAACGACTTAACCTTTGCTCAGCACGGAGGACGATATGCCATGATTGATTTATCGACGGATGTTCATGACATCCTCCTTACATAATTATAGGCCACAGCACGGAGGACGAGATGCCATGATTGATTTATCGACGGATGCTCATGACATCCTCTTCCATCGATAAATTATAATCATTTCAAGAGACTTTCTGTTGCAAGGTTGCTGCGAAATTGAGCAATGCTCGACTTAGCATGATCTAGACCGGCAGCCCATAGGCATTTGGTTATTGTGAACGAAATACTAATGCTCACCAATGTAAATGTTTGTGTAGTCATATGAACACCATGAAAATTATTATTAGTATTATTATTATTGTTTAAGAGAGAGAGAGCGGCGCTTATCACCGATGAGGTCTATGGTGCGCCACAGACAAAGGGTTAAAGGGCCTCAAAATCCTGTAAAATAGTTGGAGGAGATAGGCTACCACATAATTGCAACCCCAATAGATGGCTATTGACATTCTTTCATACCCTAGCCATCAGCCACCTCAAGGGGGAGGCCGAATGCAGTCCAATGCATAGCACATAACAGACACTAAAAGTGTGTTTAAAAGGCCTGTCCGGCACTCTCTAGCTTATGCTAGCTATCATCACCGGCAAAATAATAATAACCGCATCTTGTCAAAATCGATCTAACAAGGCATTTAAGAATTTATAACGACCTACAGCTACAGTATATCGAATCGTAGGCCTACGGCATACTCGACGGTTTACCAGCGAAAATGTAGCGTCATTCTCCCGACAGTGCAGGGTTCATGCCTGTCTATAGCCAAATACGCGTGGGGGTTCTTGTTTCACGAACCCAAAAACTAGAGTCTCGCAATAGTTTTACCATGCAATGGACTGCCGAGAGGAGTTGATGTTTACTCATTGTATACTAGCTGGTTATCCCGGTTTCACACGGAACGAAATGTGATGGAATTGTAATGTAATTGCCGAAATACTGTAAGCGAATAAATGCACAGCCGCAGAACAGCTAAACAATTAAATCAAAGAAAAGTACTTGTAGAATTCGAAACGTTTGTGAACACCACACCACATCAAAAAACTTCAAGGAACGCTATAAAAATGAAAACCTGCACAACAGTGAAGCAGCTGAGCATATAAGAACGAAGAAAATAACCTAATGGGCTAGATACAATAGTGAAAAACACGAACATTGCAAATCCTCTTTAGATACAATGTTTATCGTGTAATCTGCAACCTTATTGGCATGAATGAACAGATGATTTTGTTCGCAAGAAACTCTAGAGCATCTGACATAACATTGGCCAAGTCAAGCCCAGATAACTCATCGTTTGGCCTCGACTTTTATTTATTGTCATTGCATTTGCATAACAACTTCGAAAAATTCCTTAAATATATGACGTAACTGGACTGCTCTGCTTGCGACGACATTTGTGCGCTGGCATTCCAGGTGGGTGTAACGAATTCAAATTCTCAACTGGGTAGTCGACAGCTTCGTCTTTATCAAGTGTTGAGTCGATGGAGGAGGACATCCTTTTATCTGCAAATATTCGGTCAAGAATATCCTGATTAATTCTGTTTACGGCATCATTCATTGGTGCTCTTACATAGCCAGCCGCGATTTTTAAAATTTTGTAGAAAATTTGGATAAACCTGATCGATGAGCTCATTGGCAGAAGCCACCATAATTCCAACACGTATGTGATGCAATTGTTGTTCGGTATCCAGTGGCAAATATCCATTACCTATTTCGAGAAGTTTGCTAGTAAATCTTCCTGAAGAGTTGGTGTGCTTCAGCATATTTATCCTTTGGAAAAGTCATTTTTGATGCATATTTATTGCACTTTGGTGGAGGCACGGCACTGATGTATGTGAACATGCACCCTAATGTGTTTCCGTGACAGATAACTACAAATAGGGTATGCTTGATATTTCCTGTCAAGAGCAAAGCTCAGGCATATTCTGAACATTTGTTGTGTATCGAGAAAAGAAAAGATATCGATTAGTGGAATGTATAGACGTGACAAGGCATGAGAAATCAGTGTCGGCATCGCCTTCTCTAAACAGACGGGTCTCTTTGTGAAAAAGCGACTGTCATGTTGTACGGTGCTAAACTTGCTGCTTATTTCAGGCGTGCAGGTGTTTTGACTGCCCAATTCCTACAAAATAGAAGCCTAAACAGTTGCTTTAGGATCCAAAACATACATTTGAGAGGCATATCATGGGTCGTAGCCCAATGTCATACACTTGCGTGTGTCCCGACGGTAAGATAAAGTATCAAAGTCATTCCGTATGGGAGATATGAGAACAATTTACGAGATTGGATGAGTTTTGGAAGAGGTACCTCTGCGAATGGCATGACAAAAATTATTTTGCAAATGGCACATTTCCGCTACCAAAAATTCCAGACTTGCCTGTAAACGGTGGGGACTTTGGTCTGATTGCTACCGATTCAGAAATAATAGCGATTGAGCGAATTGGATGTTTGGTAGGAATAATGCTTGCTTTGGTTCGATTGGTAGCAGTTTATTAAGAGGATGATTCCCTGAACCTACCAAACAATCGCAATGCTCTTATACAGCTTATCAACAGAAAACGTTTTTAAATCGTAACACAAATACTATAAGGTAAACTACATTCGTGGAACGAATTAATGGAATTCAGCCGTATAATATTGACGAAAATAATAATAACGTAACAAATGTTTGATCATCTACCAATATTAATAGATTGTTAAGTGAAGTGAAGTAATTGTGAAGTAGAGCAGGCTGTACTTTTATTTGGTAAGCGAACGTCATTGCGTTGGGAGACTATACCCTGTCCCGGTGAGGTGTACCAGTAGGCTACTGTTGGCCTACCAGCATTGCAGGAGTACTGTAACTTAATTATATCCTACTTACAGCTCAGTGCTTTAATGTTAGGCGATCTTCATACATAGTCAGTGTTGCATTATTGTATAACAACGAGTTCGAAATGATCTATCCCAAAGTCATTCTAGAACACTCAAGTGCTCGGTTCACTGCACCGACGAAGTGAAAACTAACCGCTATACTAACCAAATCGCCCAACCATCACAACATGTGCGACGTATAAAGATGGAATGATTCCATTCGTTAAATCTGTGGTGAATCTTCTTCGGAAGGTTAGCCCATGGCCTACTTTAGTCTAAAGTAGGCCATGGTTAGCCTTATATGTATATAGATATATTCAGATTCTGCTGTAAGAAATAACCATTTTTGTATGCATTGGCAAGGGCTATTCTTTATTCCATATAGTAACGGGTTAAAAACATCGTAACGATTAATTTCCCGCCTTTCAACAAAATGTGCCCTGACTAGAAATACGTAATTCGTTCCATTGCCACATCTTCACTAATCTTCAATTTGGAGATTAAGCCGACTCCACCTTTTAGGCGGTTTGCGAAAGTGAATGCTGCAATACCATTGATGCTGACCTCAAATACATCAGCCTTGACTGAGATCGTTGTCTGAAAAACAAGAATTGCGCTATCACCCTCGCTTGTCTCAGAGTAAGTCCTCAGCTGCATTCACACAAAATATATTCAAGTTCCGTATTCACATTTTACAACACGCGCTGACAGCTCGAATCCAATGAGCGGGTCATAAACGGCGAACCTCACGGAATTACTGATAGGCCTACTTTAGTACCTAGAGTAGGCCATGGGCCTACTAAACGGAGCGGACTTGCGGAAATTGAACTTCGACCCTACTGATGTTGCAGGCCAAGGGGTAGGTTTAAAAAGGTTAAGCAAACATAAAATGCATATTAGATTCTCAGAAATTCGGGATTCAGTCTTACTATAATAATATGAATTATAATCCACGATTCCACTATTTGTCGTGCACTATTGCTTATTTGGAAAATCGATCATAAAGTCTGCAAATCTGCAACACTTAGATCACTTTCCAAACCCTAAGGCTATAAGCTTTCATTCTAAGTATATTTGAGATAGAGAAACTCAATTTATTATTTCATAAGCATGTCTCCATCACGTTCCGCTTCAGTGAGCAAACATCTATGTTGCAAATAGTCTAGGGGTCTACTATACTACTAACACCAATGCGAAATACTGAAAACATTTAGCTCTACCGGATGTACTGATATGCATATGTATAATCAATATTCATACCTGAAATGGTCCCGCAGCAATGAAAGGAAATTCGAATCTCAGGTCACTTTCTGGAGCTCCCCACTTACCGCCAAGTCTAGCGTTGCGGACAATCTGCTTTACGTTCAATCTCGGATTGTAATGAAAAAGGTTTTGATCATCCTCAGTCAAGAGATTGAACGAAAAACTGTAAAAGTACGTTTATCAAAATAAGCAGGAACTGCTGAATGAGGCAGTTAGGTCGCCTAACCGTGAAACATCATGGAGACTGAAAAAAAACTAGCTTCCCATTGAGTTTTAAGTTCTGATTACTTATAATGACCAGAGGCAGCCAACCACAATAGCATCTGTTTGTTATATAGCGGATCCGCGACTATTGCTTTTATATCACATTGACCAATCCTTCCCTTAAGTTGTTAATGAAAGATGCCCAGTGCATAAAGAACTTGACGCTCAGCGTTGTTTCTTTTAGTGACCTACGCAAAAAGCAAGATTCTCTCTTTCTCTCCGCGGCTTTGCTCTGCGAGACCTTTAAGGAACCGACCCTATATCAGAATTGAATCTATGAACAGTACACACCGTCCATTTGCCTTGGCCGGCATTCCAACAATTTCAATTTTTCGTCCTTCAACGCTGTAGAATGGTATGTCATAAATACCGACAGACTGTAAATATATTTAATGACATGATACATATAATCACGCAGGCATCGTCTTTTCGTACTTACTGGTTTGTCGCCAAGAGTCAGAGCTGGAATTTCCTGAAATTACAAAACTCGATTGAGTCGCCAACTCGCTATGGTCTGTACTTGAATGTTGCCTGGACCGTCGAGCTAACATAGTTGGTCGACGAAATTTCAAGTTCTACCCAAACCGGCCGTGACATGGATATTAGAGATCGATCGACTTATCGGTGCGCGACTACATCTAATTCAAAATACTGGGCCGGTCTTCATGCCGGTTAATGTATTATCGTCGCCTAGACCGGAGGCCAACAAGCCAAAAATGGTTGGAAGAGCCCAATTCAACCAAGAAACATTAATAAATGGCCTGGAGTCGCAAGAAATTCAGAAGGCAACATATGCAGATGTTTTACTATCATAGCCTAATATCAAAATTACCAAGTTTGCTACAAATACGTGATGAGCCTAAATGATTAAATGCTGTGTATCCTGTAATTTGCTCCCCCATGAATTTGGCAAATCTATTGTAAAAGGTCGAGTGAGGCACTAGAACAGCACTAAAACGGCGCATACAGCTGTAAACTTTCAACATTACATATTAATCGTCACCGTCTACTATATCTATATGCTCCAATTTATCCCTATTGATGAAAGTGTGTACGACATTCGTGAGTTATTGCAGGCTAACATACCGCTCCATCGATCTCCGATGTTACGAGGATGGTCTCACACTGTCCACGGACGCACACATGAGTGATCGAACCAAAAGGGAGACGATGTTTGTAAGTGGTAAAGGAAGACTCGTTGGCGGCAATCTAAAAAGGTAGGTAGAGATTATAGTACAACAACTAGACTATACTCCCGGATTACACAAATCAGTCACGCTCATTGCATACTCGGGAATGTTAGGAGGCGACTGTGAGGCCTGCTAGAAAAGAGGTGGGGGCATTTATATGTTACTAACGTGTTTAGACCTGTCTCAGATAGCAGTGATGTCATCATTATGTCCATATGCACAAAATAGGCCTACAGCAGATCGTTGTCATGGACTAACTTGACGAACAGCATGTGGTCCACTAATGCACTAACGTTTGGTAGGTATTAGACAACAGGCAAGCTCAAAGCGATGTCCGTATATGGATCCGCGCTAGCATAGTTTACTGATAAGTAATATAAAAGTCCATATAGCAGATCAACAATTCATAAACAGACTTATGGTATTTCAATAATTGATGTTGTAAAGAAGATCACCACAGATTTAACGTCCATGCACCTTCGTGAAGGAACGGAGCTCCGAAAGCTAGTGAATGTTTTAATCTATATAAATAAAAGAGCCTGTTTGTCTGTCTGTAAGTATGTCTGTGCACGTATCAACTTCTTTATTACGGAAGCTATTGCCATAAGATTTTACAGAGATGTAGGGAGGAACGTTATGCGTGCGACCAGGTGGTTTTTCAGCGCTTCCAACATGTATTTCCTAAGTTGTACATCTCCCAATGCTGCTACTTCCACTTTTCGCCACGTGGAAATGAGAGATGCACTTTTTAGATCGCTTCTGCTATCTAGCGGAACAATATTTTCACTACTTCTGGTAGCGTACGGTAGCCTGGCTACAACGTTCTGCTTTTGTAGGTTTACTATCCTTCGGTTCGGCGTCTTATATATATTTCATACGGGTTTAGATAATGCATATGAGAAGTAAATCAAGGAGTCATTTTCCTTCGTCAAGAGAAGAGAGGGAAGCGTCTCACCAACGATTAAATGGAGGTCGCATTCTTCCCGTATGGCTACAACATCTTATGTTGTAGGCCTATCCCACGAGTGAAACCGGGAAAACCAGCTAGTTCTCAATAAACTAAGGATGGACGCTAGATTTGTGGTGATCTTCTTTACAATATCTATTGATCGTCCGCCATCGGCTCCACTACACTCTTCAATAATTGATGTATAATGCCCGCGAGTGACTTGACTAATAGCATAGGCCTATTGCAGTTATCTTAAATGGGAGTGCATGTGCGCAACACGATCTAAGCCCTACCGCCCGTCGTTTTATTTATCTTTGATTGAACCCATCGTCAACATAATTACGCGAAACAATCTCATTAACAACTGTACAACTTACTCACCGTTCCTGTTCGTGCCTTGTATAGTCTTCTAATATAAAGGATAACACGCACAACTGTGGTTTGTACTTTATTCTATGATCCACACTAGAGCAGCAACAGAATAGAATAGAATGCCCGTGTCCTCACGGTAGCTCTCTACATTCATATAATCAACCAATCAACTCACGCAATCACCAATCCAATCAACTGTCACACAATCACCAATCCAATCAACTGCCACACAATCAACATCCCCTTTCACAGAACGTTGAAAGGCTATCGTCTTATAGCAATGAAAAATGAAATGAAATCTACAACCAGAACGTCCATCAAATATACAAAAATACAGTTACAATAGAGTCATACAATTACGAGGCACCCGGGAGGCTTAGTGCTATCGTTTTCGATTTAGTATAATTCATAATCTTTAAGTCTTGCGGGAAGTTTGGTTGTCCTTGAACTTCGCAACCTTGTCTGGGGCTGTTCCAAATTGGGTTCAGCTTCTGGCAATGTTGTCGTTGTCATCTCTGGTTCCGACTGGTTGTTAGTGACAGGCAGGTTGGATGTTGGGCTATCGCTTGACTCGGTGATTGCCTCTGTTGGCGGTTTCTGTGACAGCTGAGGCTCTGGTTCAAGTAGTGGTCGCAGATCAGTTCTGTTTCTTCGAACTGCCTGATCTGTTGTATTGTTAGAGACGAGGTATGATCTGTCAGACAATTGGTCAATTATTCGACCCCGCTGCCATAGGTTTTTTTTTTCGGCAAAATCCCTAAGAAGCACTGGTGAGCCAATCGTTAACTGTGAAAGATCTTTAGCTCTCTTATTGTAATGTTTCTGCGTTACCATCTTTTTAGCGGCTTTCTGTTGCACAACGTCATTCCTCACAGGTAGATTACCTGTAGGAAGAATTGATCTTGTGGAATGTCCGAACATTCTTTGAGCTGGTGACGATGTCATTACCTCTTGGACCAATGCATCTCAACATGATGGCTACTTTGACCTTATCTTCTGCATTACTTTTCTCAGCTGCTGTGAGAAAAAGGTCAAATTCGTCTTTGAATCTTGACCATTGGTTGGACAGATCCGATCCATCTTGAATAGGTTTCGGTGCTAAAAATTCTGCGTTCATGCTCCTCTTGTATTTTATTTGTGTTAGCTTCGTAGCTTGATAAATATCGCTGTCTATAGCTCCAATTTGTTCCTTCCTCTTCTTTCTATTAATCACCGAACAGTGTTTTAATTCCTCACTCGGGGCACCATGTTCGTGCCTTGTATAGTCTTCTAATATAAAGGATAACACGCACAACTGTGGTTTGTACTTTATTCTATGATCCACACTAGAGCAGCAACAGAATAGAATAGAATGCCCGTGTCCTCACGGTAGCTCTCTACATTCATATAATCAACCAATCAACTCACGCAATCACCAATCCAATCAACTGTCACACAATCCCAATCCAATCAACTGCCACACAATCAACAGTTCCCGAACTAGCCTCTTTTGTTTGCGATTATTTTACAGAATCCGGGACTATATTATAGAACCCCCATTCCTGTGTGCTATCGTCCCCAATAATTCTTTACTCGTACTATTTCTTTTACTATAATACCCATTTATCTGCCCCAGCCTGTCCTGTTCGTGGTGCAAAACGCCGTCCGGTGATAAGCGCAACTGAAAATCTTTATAATAATAATAATAATAATAATAATAACAAAACTAACCACGAAGTGACTTTCGGTGCATGTAATCTTGATTGCGAAACGATCGCCTCTCTTGAAAGGAGATCCGCCATCTGTTTCCTCTGGACCCCAGGAACCGTTTGTTCGAGTATTTCTGATGACCACGCCCCCGGGAAATCTCGGATTTACTTGCAGCGCGACATTGCCGCCTTGGAAGCTGTCACCAGTCAGCAAATCAACATCGAATCTGACCAAAAAAAATTATTTTCTAAAATCTGGACAATTACAATTTGACCAGATCCTATTTACCTCAAAGCGTCGGCGGCGATCTTTCCATAAACATACACCGACTTTCCAAGGAACATTCCATTCAGGGGGGCTGTAACTTCGCCCTTCTGCTTGAGCATACAGAGAATGCAACGTTAGTTAGGTGTCCTTTTGGCGAAATAAATTGTGGTTTGCATTCGAGAAGGATGTTTCACCGTATACAGGCCTACAGTACGTCGTTTTTATGGTTTCCAGCGGCCAACCCTCGCATTAAGCCGTTACTTTCAACCGTCGCTATAGCCAAGTAGTTTGGCTGTACGCCTTCTAACAGAGGTACCGGGGTTAACCGATCAGGTATCGCCATCGGGAACTGCGGTTGGCTGTGGTTATGATAGTGGCTCGAGCTATACACCGGACTAATCGGTATGTATAGTAAGGCGTTGGATTTGTGTACATGAGTAAAGCAGTTGAAAACGCCACATAATCAAAAGAAAATTCAACCGTTTCCTTATGACAGCGAAGGCTGGAGAATTGTATTTGCGCCTTGGTCAACTGATCATTTCCGCAGACATAACAGCGCGAAACAGATTTGGCAAGTACGACCAGGACTGGGTCATGTGGTGCGCAACCCCTACACGCTATCCTTATACCACGGAGAGCTTTTTCGAATGAGCGTTGATTGATAGGATCTGAACCATACCAATCTTAGGGATCGGCGGCCACCTGCTATTGGCTACAGATTGTTCCAACCCGCTTTGGTAATCAATGGATAAACTTTGACCGTGCGTGCTGACCAACCTTTGCATTGCTTCAGGTTTTTATACGGGAACCAAGTAGCGAACCTTCTAATTGTAAACAATAACATTTGCAAACATATACTGACCGGATTGTATACTGGTACCATTGCCATGTTTAACAAACTTTTTCAATCCACGTCTGGCTTATCCCAGCTAACTATATAGGTTTCTAGGTGATTAGCTAGACTCGTTACAAGATTACAAGACTTTTCGTAGGCGTACGTTTGGTTCAAGAAACGATCAAGATGCGATTCTTAGTGGGTGTCATCCAGCACTGCGAACACCGTGGAGTAAACAAACATGTCGAAATAATATGCGGAGTGGACCTGAGCACCAGGCAAAAGTTCTTCCAACGACGCGACGCCGGTGCGTTTGCTACAACAGGTTAATTACAGGACGGCGTAAATTGAACACGGCCCCTCCTAGTTGTCCCGCGAGAAGTGAATTCGTTCCGCACGAACAACGATCTCACATACTGATGCCGAGATGAGGACAATCACAGACTTTTTGAAGATATCTGTCTATTTTATAGCCTGCATGCTATATCCTGAGGCATACAAATGTGCTCCAAATCGACATATCAAGACTAGTTTATTGCATACATCACTTCCTTAGTCCCGAAGTATCTGTAATAAGATCAAGCTCACGCTACGAGCAAGGTGGCGTGCGCTTTCGTGATGTATAAATTAAACTGCCACCATGAAGTTGTACACGTACCAGGGACTAGAGTAAAAAGGTTGGCGACCTCTCCTAATCCAAATTTTGGCAATTAATTTTGGAATTTTTGCGAGGGAATTCATACATCATTCTAAAACAGAAAAATATCTCGATCTTTCAACTTTTTTATAACAGCAATTGGACAGGTCTCGCTCAAAAACCCCATGCATAAAGGAGATATGACTGACGCCGCGGCGGGATGAAGGAGACACGTGAGCGCACATTCAAAGATTAGGCCCAATACAACCATCCCAATACCAATGCCAACGCCCGTATTTACAGCCTGCGATAGTAGCTCTGTCAGGGTTCTGTGTCTCGCAAACAGTGCAGACCCTATATATTTGCGCGCTTCTATGCTCCGACATATCCTGATCGATCGCTCAATAATGCTCGCGCAATCACGTGCAGAAACGAAATCAACAGAAAGGAAACACGGTGATAGCATAGGTATATCGATTTGGAGGATTGATGCAAACCGTTTTTCAGTTTCCCGTCTATATTATCGTTCATCTTATGAAATTATAAGGTATAGTGTGTACTTCAGCATCTACTTATCCTTGCAGAAATAGTCCTTTTCGCTCTATATTTAGACCTATAGCCTAACAATTATAATAGCCCATACCATGGCCTACCATGGCCTAGAGTAGGCCATGCCTATACTACTGTATATGATCTGCACACTTTACAGTCGTCAATATATCGCAGTAGTAGCATAGATTTAGACAGGGTGTCGAACCGTATCAAAAAAACGGTTACAGTTCGGTTACGGTTTTTGCCGAAACGAAAGTTTCGGTTTTGTTCCGGTTTCGTTCCTGCTTGCCCATAGAGAGCGGTTACCGGTTTACGCCGACGGATGAACCGGTTCTGGAGCGGTTCAAATACTGGAAATCGTTAGTTCGTTGCGGATGCGATACGCGGACAAATAACCATGTTTATCGACATATATACCCGTCACTTTATAGTGTAGGCTACGCAAGACGAAGTTTTAAATCGAAATTCTTACGATAAAAATAAACTCTTGAACTTTGATTTGTTAATTCCCAGAGAATTCGTCTGGAATGGTAACTTGCGAGAATTTTAAGCAACGAGTCTGATCGTCAGCCGAGATGTAAGTAGCGCGCCGCTAGCAATAATTGAAATCGCTATTCCAGATTGGCGGCATGTTTTCCGGACGACTTTGCGAAATTTGCGATTTGATACACCGATTTATCGTTATCGTACGAATTCGCCCTGTTCATTTCCGCCGACGCTTTGCTCGCGTGCCGAGCTGACGTGTTGAGACCTACCTTTCAATTCCAAGTGCGACAGGGCAATTGACCGGTCAAACTTTTTAAAGAGTGAGATAATTTAACCGATTGCGGAAACATGTTGATGTATGTGGATAGTTCAAAAAAATAAACCGCTGGCACCTCCATTTAGAAAAACGGTAACCGTTTGCTAAAAGAGCGGTAACCAGGAAAATGCCACAACGGTTTCGTTCCGGTTCCGGTTAATTGGAAAATTAAAAAAACGGTTCGGTTACGGTTTCGGTTCACAAAAATCAAGCGGTAACCGTTCTTTTTCGTTCCGGTTCCGGTTCGGTTCGACACCCTGGATTTAGATACGCTTACTGTTACGTTCGACACCACTGATGTGGGTCCATCACAGCAATGTGCAGGGGCGCGTGCACGAACGAATACACAACAAACACAAACATCAATAACACACGTAACACTTACTAGGTAATCGACAGCTTCGTCTTGATCAAGTGTCGAGTCGATGGAGGAGTACACCTTTTCATCTGCAGGTATTCGGTCAAGCATATCCTGATTAATTTTGTTTACGGCATCATTCCTCGGTGCTCTCACATAGCCAGTCGCGATTATTAAAATTTTGTAGAAAATGTGGATAAACCTTATCAATGGGCTCATTGGCAGAAGCCACCATAATTCCAACAGTTATGTGATGCAATTGTTGCTCGGTATCCAGCCCAGCTGCAGGTTCCAGTTGCGAATACACCCTACCCTTATTGTGAAATGAACAAATGTGGAATATGGTGCGGATATAGTACATTTGACACTTATCCCACATTCCCACGCTATCGAAGGTGTAGATTCAGGAAGTCCATCTTCAGACATACGAGATGCTACAGTACATAAAGCGTTGTGTGACGAAACAATGACAGCACATGTGTGGCAAAATGTTTTGGCACAAAGTGATCTGAGTACGGCAAGCCTGTCGGTGCAATTCACAACGAATTCGTCGAGATGATGAACGAAGGTGGCCCTTCGCTTAGTCGTAGTCGACACAAGCGTGGATATGAAGACGATGACAACGCTCAACCTGAGAGGTTAGCCTTCATTTAGCAGGTTATAATCAAGGTGTTAAGCTGAGTACCCAGAGATCGATAAAGCCACTATGATAATTATCGCCCTGTCGCCTGACTGATGGCCGACATTGATAAATCGAAAATTCTTGAATATCGGCTTCGATTGTCGACTTAGGCCGATTATCGGCTGATCTGTTAACGCCGATATCCAATATCGACTTCCTCACTCGACACACGGCCAATACCGATAATTCGAAATAATACCAACATTGGCCTCGATAAATCTGTCAATCCCTAATGAAGAGCTAGTCGCTTATTATCCGTGATCACTGATCAGTCAAAATCCAAGACCCCAGCTAATAGGGTCGGTTACCAAATGCGGTAGTGTTGCGACAGGAAGGTCATCCGGATGAAACACTAACAAGCAAATCGTGTGCTATCCAATCCGTTGTCGCCATACCCAAATAGGGATACCGACGGGACAAGAAACAGGCCTAGTTAGGCAGGTGGCGCCGCTAATATGTGTTGTAATAGGCCTGTTGAAGAGAGTTCCTTGAGAAAAGATTTAAACACCCCCCTCCGTAAAAATTGTCGCGTTTCGTAGTTAGGTATGGAGTGTTTTTGGATTGAGTCCCGGTATCTACTAATATGTTTGACTCATTGCTATTACTAACTGTATCCACACGCATACGTTTTTGATATGTTTTTTCAAAACGTCCATGCAACTAATGAACCAAATAACTTCAGAAACTTTCGTTTCTGCCACGTTCCTATATAGGGTTAGGCAAAATGTGTCAGGCTAATCATTTTAAAAGGGGGTGTGGCCCATGGCCTACTTTAGTAGTAGTAGGCCATGTGTGGCCTGTGCGCATGTATGCATGGATGGACGATAGACGGTTTCGTTTTTGTGTGAGCCCGCACTTTATGCTCGCTTATAATAACAGTAGCACGGCACTATTTTTGAGATGTGTACCCTTAAGTTAGGAGATTAGTGCTGCCACTTTTACGACCTCGCTCTCTTGACGCTGTGTGATTTCATCCTCCATACAGCTATTTTGGTGTGGCCATGTAATTTGTACAAGGGCAAAAAGTTACCCGTAGCCATTTTGCATTGTCTCACACACATCTATCTATACATAATGCACAGATGTGGCGGCCAAAGGAAAGACAAGCCCGTCCATGATTTCGCTTGCTGGCTGAGTGAGAGCACATTGTTCAATGTGGTTGTGATGATTACTATTCTCGTCAATTCGGTGACTATGATGCTGGAAGTGAATGACAGTTACATTCCGCTTCGGGATTACTACGCGGTACAGTTTGGAATTCAGCATTCAACGTCACCTTGGTCGTGCGAGACGAAACACTTAATTATAATTTCAGACTTTTGACATTATCTTTTTGATAATATATTCGATAGAATTCGTTATCAAATTGTACGCGGAGCCTATCACATATTGGAAATCGACGTCCAATCGATTCGACTTCTTTATCCTGCTCATATCTTATCTTCAGGTGTGTAAATAGACCTACTGTACTAGACCTGCTATTTTGATAGATTCTACGAAGTATAGATTGGTACGTTTGGTAAGGGTCGGTTGGGAGATGCTGCGATGCTGGACAAGAACTCAGCATTGTAACTTCGGATAAGCGTATGTGCAAAGCAGATCCTTCTACTCCAACGCAACGCTGAGGCCATAGGAAAAGTGCAGATTTTCTGCGAACTATCCGCCTAAAATGTAAGCGGCAACCGGCAACATGCGCGTCCCAACGTACAGCAGATCGTGGCTGGTATTTTGAGGCTGTAGCGCATGTTGGAGGGCTCATCCATATGTCGCCTAATTGTCACGCAATACACACGCCTACTACTATCGGCCGAGTGGTCTCAACTATTTTATATGGAATTATAGCCTACCTTGTACCAATGTTACGTTGGGTACTTTGTAGCAACCTCGGCTATTTTGTTGACAGGTTTTCGTAGATGGAATACAGATTGAAGACAGTGAAAGCACTGAATGGGCTGGTGCTCTGCCTATTCTTCGCACTCTGAAAGCTACTCGGGCAATTCGAGCTATGAGAGCGGTTTCATTTGTTCGCGGTTTACAGGTATGTACGATTGGATCATTGCGTAGGACACTAGGCTCAAAGTCAAAACACCACGTAAGAGGTCTGTACAAAGGTTATGCTATACACCAATTGTACCAACTTCTTAACCCCTAAAATTGCCAAGAATGGCCAATGTTTGGTGACATTTTTGACAAAGTATCGGGAAATTAGTTTTTTATGGTGCTAAAGTGTATATTAAACTTCCTGCAAGCAGTCCGAAATCCGGGATACTCTTGAGGACCTCGTTAATAATTTCATGACAATACCGACACACACATATCCCGGACTGAACACCACTGAGCCACAATCGAGTAAAGTCAAAAAAGTTCTGTTAAAAATATACGTCTTTGAGAAGCGGTCAAAAGACTCGTCAGTTTTGACCATGGGTGTAACATTGTTTTGGTATCGGTATGCGCAATATTTTCTCTCCGAATCTACGGTGCGCTATGCGCCTGTTTGTTGCGACGGCGTAGCTGTAGGTGATCAGATTAGGCGTAGGCTAATATTAGTTGCACATTACTGCCTTATACTCAGGTCTGAAAGAAGTTCGCAATCGTAGTTCTTCCTGTTGCCTTCGTGTTTTATGCTTCCAGCGACCCATGTTGCCGGTTTTTTCGGGCATCGTAGTGGTAAGGCTGTCGGCCACCCAAATTGTAGGTCAATTCCACACCGTGACATACCATACGCGTGAAATTGGCATCCCCAGCTTTTTCGTGAGATGGCCATTGCATTGGGATATTGCTGAGGGACTGCTCTTTCGGCGACTCTTTCACTACCCTGCATGCCAGGGATGTCTTGAATCAGACATTCCTACTGGACACACATAAACCCGTATGTTAGGCATGTGCATATTGTGGTATCTGAGTCTGCTTAAATGCGGCGAAAAAGTAAATCACAGTATATGTAGCCTATAGGACAAATAGAGACATATTTCGTAACAATCGCGGTTCCCAGGTAGAGGTCGAGTGCTCATGGGTGTGGGGTTAAAATATAACCTAAGGGTGGTGCATGGCACGGGTAGTCCATGGCCTAATTTAATAGAGCCCTTGGGGGTAACCCTATAGATAATAATTATATACCTTTAGATATTTGGCATCATTTTATAATAGGCCTAATATGCAGATTTCTTCATGCATTCAGCTTCTTTTCTCATCCTATCCAGGTTCTCCTCACAGCTCTTTTTGACACGATGAAGAAGTCGTTTATCAACGTGATGCTAATTTTGCTATTTCTAATGTTTCTTTTCGCAATTTTCGGTTACTACATGTTTGGATATGAGGGCGGAGACGAGGAAAATTGGGGAAATCTTGGGGTTGCGTTCTTGACGCTCTTTAGCTTCGTTACAGTGAGTATCACTGCGTAAAACTTAAACCGTCATAAGTCACCCAGCAAATACTCTTTGGATGATTCTTTACAGGTAGATGGTTGGTTTGACGCACAGCTTGAAATGGACAGCAGGACGACCAGCTTGTCTAGAATTTGTACCATCCTTTTTATTGTAATCGGTCACTTTTTGATATTCAACATTTTCATCGGAGTCAACATAATGAATATTCATGAAGCAAATGAAAATTTTCACGACCAGGTATGCGTTGCTGTAAAGTCAACGAAAATTAGTGGAGCTGATGGCGGACGATCCAAATAGTAATAAATACAATAAGTCACCACAGATATAACGTCCAGTCAGGTTTATTGGAATATAATTCGAATTATATTTATTACTGTAAAGTCAACGCGATTCTGTATGAAATGTTGTCTCTTTCTGAGTGAAAGGGAGATAGATTTACTTCGTGACGTACGTCAACAAGATGTATAGATAAGGTAATTACGCGTGATCGAAGTCAAGATACCTGACGAGGTGGCCCGATATGATACATGTATATGGTGCATTTATGTGTAGACCTTTTCCGTGTCACTATATTGAAATGACATGAATCAAGATGACCTCAGTCGGCATTATTAGAGTGGTAGGCTACTATAGGAGGAAGGATTAGTGTCTGTCGCCTGCTTGCGAACGAGACTCTTGCACGAAAGCAGTGCAAATAAAGTGGAAGGTCGGCCATCGAGTCGGAACAGCCCGTTTCCCTTCTGCACGTTATCTCTTGGCGTGGTATATATGTAGCAGTGAAGCGGCTACTCCCCTTGGATTGGCTTTGTCTGGGTTTGAGAGCATGGCCTACCCAACGCTCTGCCCTGTGACGCCATCTCGCTGCTATAATAGACTATATAGATGTCTACGCCCTAAAATCACGGTGTTATAACAGGCGTATGATTGTCTTGGACCATGGGCTACTAGTTTTAGTAGGCCATGCTTTGACATAGTTCTGATAATAGTGAAGTCTATTATATCATATATATGACACGGGGTTTATGAATTAATTTGAAAAGCGTCCTTTGTCCCTCCATGGCGGACGTGAGAACCCGCAGATACCGGCTCTCGAGCGGAAATTTTGTACTGTTATAGGCATAGCCTACTTAAACTCGCGTTATATCCGCCCAAACAAGTAGCGCAATGCAATACAAGCTACATCCTATTATGAAAATATTGATTAGTAACAACCGATAGGAACAAATTGAAATGCGTGGGTGATTAACGGTCTAAGAAACAGAAAATTTGGACAATCTGCTCCAACTTCTATACCTGTCTTAATCCTTTATGTCAACGTTTATTTCGTTTGATTTCATTAGGCTTCTTTGGTAAATTTAATACAATATTGCTATCTGATTTAATTAGGCTCTGTATAGTTTCAATTTTTGGTACTAGCATATGCAGGCAAAGGTGGTAGGACTCGGCATCTATGCATGCGACAACACGCAATATGCTCTAGGTTTCTTTCGTGAGTCCTTTCCTATTGATTCTGTGCATGCTATAGTTTCAATGCGTGTCAAATTTGTATTACCGACTCTTGCACTAGCTTCGAAGGTGGCTCGCCCGGCATCTGGCAGTGTGACTTCATATTTACTCCGAGGACATAGATCATTTGATTTGCTGAATTTGTTTCTGCTAAAGTGGTGCAGTTGCAGATGGGTCTAGGTACGCATAGTGCACAAAGCATACGCACAATGTTTCGTTTCGAAAACATCTCTCTATGTCGATATATTTTGTTGATATGCAGTACTTGCAATTCATTGTAACTTTATTTTCACATTTCAGGTTATAGGAGAAAAAGAAGCAGCCTTAGCTCAAAAGAAAGAGAAGATACTCCTGAGTCAGCACGAAGATGTAAGGTGCGGGACTCGTAAATATGGCGCGCAGTTTACTTAGTTTTAATAGGGACTTATCAGATTATGCATGGGTGATTGTTGTGCCCTTCAGTTGTCACGCCATTTCACGTGTTATCCCTGGCGTAACGACAGCAGGTGACAACACGAGCTTTTAGGGACGCATGCTACAACGTCAGGTGGCGCCAAAGTTTGTTCTTCAAATGCATATAGGCTACACGTGTAACACAGAGCGCCCATGTCACTTGCTAGAGGATGGTGTTTCTCGTCCCTCCGTGGCGGCGTGGGAATAAATTTGTCCCCGGGCGTCAAGACCGGTAGCGGCGTGACTGCTTGTTATTAAACTAATATATCCTACCATGGCCTACTCTAAAGTTGGACATGATCCTACTATTCTATAAACTGTTTTTGTCTCGTACGTTTGTGTAACTGGCGGCGACTTGGTGAATTGCGCATATATTCGTTGAGATATAGGCTAATCAACAACAACAAAATAACATTTTTAGAAAGTTGCAAGAGAAACAGGAGGAGAAAGACTACGGAAACTTTTATGAGATGGTCAAACCCTTTCAAGACTCACTGAAGAATGACGACTATGCAATTATGGAAGATACAGTGTCAGACCCGAAATGGTTACATCTATACCTTGAAACTTTGGATCACATGGACGAAACAACAGTTCGGTGAGTAGGTTAACCTGTATATAACTTTTGTAAAGTGATTGCTAAGCAGTCCCCTATGCAGTGTGATTGTTCTGCAGCGCTTCCCAATTTTCAACAACAAACTGTACCGCCCCGATTATCGCTATTTCCCATCATGTTGTGCTGCTTATTAGTAGACCTATATATTTAAGTTCTGTACCACGAAGAAACTCTTCATCAGTGTTTAGTTTTTGTTGAGTCAGGCATAGTGTGGGGACTTAGGGTCCGAAGGAATTCCCTATTGCCGTCCTGCCGCGGAGTGTGTCGAATACTTAACTTCGGTATCTTCCACGGTCGCCTGATAACGCAGTAGGTAGCGCCTCAATAGTGATTCTATAACTTCTGGATGATAGAGCTTCAACACAGACGAGTTGCAGAGAGATGATGTATTAACTAAGCTTAAAACACAAGGCACCGCACAGTCTACATCGAGGTACTTGAGAGAGTAATGAGCCTCATAATAATCATACATGCACGAGTGCAGCATTATATAGCGATAATACGAGAGAGGTCTCCTATAGCATGATCTACGCATGACTGGGATCACAATCAATCACTATCGTGGTCTATGGCGAGGAGAGAAAGGGTTATAAGGGACTCTCATCCCTACAAAAGGCCTACCGCTATTGAAACGATTGATTGCTACCAGCTTTGTAGTTTCACCGCCAGCAAAGTTTCCATTCCCGTACTATCACTGTTATAAGGATTCTTCGGTATGGATTTGATAAGCAAACATCGAGCAAAGTCTGATGACATGAAAATCTGCATAGGCTACATAGCCTACACTTCTGTTTGTTTGGGCCTACTTAGCAATTAAACTACTTGGCCTACTGTATGTAGCGCAGGAGGGGGAAGCAAGTAGGAAACCCAAAGTTTCAACCGATTCCGTAGGTTGTAATTTCTCGCTAAATTGCCGGTATGGTCAATGTTTTCGAAATGAATAGATACGGAACAAGGATATCCTGATATCCATGTAGAGCTGGGCAGTGTCGAAGATTTAGGCCTACCCTATGTACGCTTTAGGAGTTGGGTTTGTAAGTCGGCTTTGAAGATTTTGCACTAAACGAAAGGGAAATAACCTTCCGGAATTCCTTAGCTTCTTCGCAAAGCAACCGAAAAGTCGCGTCGTTATTAAAAACAGCAACAAAGTGCGTTTGATTCCGCCCGGGCTCGAACCGGGGACCTTTCGCGTGTTAGGCGAACGTGATAACCACTACACTACGGAATCGCTGTTCATACGGGTTTCACGCGATCTAAAATATTATCGAATTGGTGATCTCTCGTATTACATGAGAGACTTGTGTATAGGTACGACACAACTACGCCGTAGCCACTACACTACTACAGTCAGATGAAAGGGACTCATGACTGCGTAATCCACATGCTGAGCGAGACCAATGCGATGTAGGCCTTTAACCTATCCGTGGCAATTCGCAAATGTCAATCCATCCACGGAAAGATTTCCGTTGCTTATCCCCGAAACAGCACCCGTATAGCAGTTGTCCTATATCGCAGATGAGCACTTACAGCCTTACAGGCCATGTGGTTTTGTCAGTTTTAGAAGTTCTGGGTCTCGCTCGTTTCTCCGGGAAAGCCGGCTATTCGTTACCAAAATGGTAATTTACCGATTGGCTAATATTATTGTAATAGTGGCTTCCGACTTGAGTTGACTCAAGAAGGTAATTTGGTCAAAGCGGTAGCTACTTTTACCATAGAGCTATAATATGTTTGTGTAGCCTGTAGCTTAATAAGGCCATTTTAAAATCGCTAAATGTACTACAGCTCATCTAAACATCGTTTGAACCTGTAGTCCTAAGTCCCAACACTTTAACTCAACTGGAATCATTTTCAGTCGGCGCCGCAGCCCGCAGCCTATCTGCTTCTTTGAACTTTTATGTCACTATTATCATGCTTTCATCAGGCGCTACAGTAGCGCCGCTACTGCATTTTCTTAGGCAGAGGTGGTGTGTCTGTGTGTCTACGCGGCAATAACAACAATCTCTGACTTTGAACTTGAACATGTAAATTGGCTAGAAAGCTACTGCTGCATATTGTGATTGTATATATACCAACCAGCGATTACCCTAATTCATAAACCAACGTAAAGAATATTGCACCCGTCAACCATTGGAGTGTAGGCCTATAGACGTCGCGTTTTGGAATGCCAGAGTTGTAGAACCATCTGACTGTAGTATAGACTACTGTGGGGTGACCGACCACAGGGCAAAGGTAGGAATGGCCTTTCTCTGTGTCTTACCTATTCATCACCAACTGCCCAACTGCAGTCCCGGTGACAATAGGCTATTCGGTCGTTAGACCTGTATCTGTATAGTTCTACGTGGCCTATGGCGATGCTATACCTTGAACTACGTATTCAAAATCTTCAGGATTCAAAGCCTTCATAACGAAATGGCGGATGTCTTGACGCAATCAATGAACAGAGAGATATCAAAACGATTAGGTGAATAGAGTAGAATTTATGTCAGATCAGAATATAATAGAAAATCTCAGTGACAGGTACTGTAAACGATCAAGATTTACTATAGTATGGAAGTGGGAATAGCTTGGTAATCAACAAAGTAGGGGGCTGGGATACGATGCCTTCTCGCGTCGTGCGTCGAACTCTTTCCCGCTAGGCGAAAGCCTTTGGTGGATGACACAGTTAAAATTATCTATTCAGGCGAGGCGCTAATCTTTTGTTTTTTTTGTCGTTATAGTACCCGTCCAACATTTGCGGGGCATATTTTGGGTACTGTGTGTATTCTTTGAACATGAGTTCTTTGGAACTTGGTATGTCTACGTCTGGAACTACAACCTCTACCGACGGTTCGATGTAACTAGAAAATTTACGCTTCCGTCCATACACTTTCTGAGTTGTAGTAGCTTCTGAACGTGGTGCGCCATCCCACATGGGAACTTCTATATTGTTGGAACGTCCTGCAGACGAAGAAAGCGTTGTGGTGATTATTGAATCAGTACAATAGTGCTTGTACAGACGCACTGTAAGCCAATATTAGCATTGTAACGTCCGTAAAATGTAGCCACCAGCAACATTTACCAGACCTGCGCAGTGCAAGTGCCAAGAAATCAAGTAACAATGGTATAAAATACTGAAAAATCATGTACTGTATGCTATAAGAAGTTTTAGGCCTACACGCGTCGTTATTTCATGGCCATTCTGATACTGAATAGTAGCCACGTTGATTTGTTGGGGGAATGATATTCCATGTTCTGCGCATGCTTGACTAAACTATCGATGTAGCCTACTCGAGAGAAAGCCATTTTCTGAAATACTGCCATAATTTCTGTTCATTTGCTTGAATGGATGGGTGTAGTGCAAGGCGATCTCGTAATGGCACGACCTAGTCATTTCTACGCCACTATCCTGAATGACCAGCATTAAAAGCCGTGGGTTCGCTAGCGGCCGCGGAAAATAGCAGATCGTAAAGTATCGGAAATAGGCGAGGGCATGGCCTACTACATTCATGAATTCATGAATGGCCATGGCGAGGGTAATCAAATATTAGGCGAAGGTAGCCAGAGGACTACAGGCCTGCCGGGCGTTTCCTATAGGCATTAGGAGAGGACGTGTCGGGCGCGTTGGGTGGTCAATCGACGTGGAAAATCGTCCTTACAAGTTATGAATATAATTCTTCTCCTAAAGATATGATGTGTATTTCTTACCGGACAAAGGCTTCAATGCCGGCTTGCACAAATCCTTGACTGGTAGAAAAGGATAAACCGGGCCCAATTCAGGCAAATTCCCTCGCATTATTTCAGCCATTGATCCTGTTAATGTAAAGCACCATGCTTGCGTTTGGCGAACAACATGTTATGCGGGGCCCATGACTACATATCGTGATGGATTAAATCAATTGATAGCTGTGTGGTGTAAAATGGTGTAGATGTGCGTGTGAGTCACCAATTGGCCTCGAAAGATCAGCCACGATTATATAAGTGCTTCACAACGGATTAGAAAAGCAAAGCAAATGACATGATTACCTTTTAGATGTGGCTGTTTCTTGTCAACGCTCGGCTTGATTACTGCATTAGTGATTTTTGTTGCTCGGTCCGCTGTTAGACGAGCGTTCCGAGGGATAGATGGAAAAAGTCGTGTCTGTAAAACATTGCAACGGGAGAAATGTTACGATGCGTCTGTTGGCTTAATCCTATACGCGACTGCGCGACACTCATATTGCCCGCCACACGTGAAATGCGCCACAACACAAGGATTTCTATGGATAGGCCAATGGACCTGAAACCGATTGTGCCAGTGAAATTGCCCATTTTTCCGGTGCTCCGCAAACCGAATACCACAGTAAGTGGGCCCGCAAAGCTAGAATGGAGGTGCTTTACTGAACCCAGGTGCACCACCCCGTCAAACTATTGGATGGCTACCGCCTATCGTATTCAAGCCGGGTTTCAATCGCAGTCGGTGTACCAAATCCCCGACATCACCCCAGACAGACGAAGAGGGCTGCGGTTAGGAAGGCAATCGGCGAAAAAAAAATGCCCAATTGCCGTGACGGCCATGATTGCGACGGCTGCCAGAGGACGAACAAATGTCGAGAAAAATTTAACATCCGCTTCTAGAACTGAGTGTTACATTGGGACCCATACCCAAATCAGCCCTACAAGCTATACCCACTCTGTACGGGAAGTGAATGAGTTTTGAGTAAACTCAAACTTTGCTGTGTGAACCAGAAGGGTACGGGTTGAAATATTAGAAATAGGGATTTTGCGGGCGGTCTGAGGGAGGAATATATTGCGAATGCATGCTGGGTTTGGAGGAGCTTGAACTTTTTGGCCGGGCGAGCTGGGTTAGCCCGAGACATATAATGCAACAGTCTGATGTAGAGTATGTTCACAACAAAGTTATGATATTTGTACTTTTTGTGCACAACCGACCACAAATGTCTCGCCATCCTCATCCTATGATCATAATCATACCTCAACGGCCTCCCCATCTTTAGGAATTTCTGGTACAATTCCCTCCGCTGCTTTCCAAACTTGTGCCGTCTGACGAGCTTTTTGAGAACTCTGAAAGTTAATTATCGGACAATGTGACGTCACCGTGTCCCGAAGGTCCATACACATACTTACAAGAAGTTTTACTCCTCGGTATGATCGATGAGTGTTTGATATCAAAGGGGACCCGACAGGTTTCTCATTCAACTGATCGAGGGTCATCCTTGTGCGAACAACAGCGACTTTCTAAAATATAAGTCGGAAGCGTCAATGCAGAATTTTACCTGTGTTTGTTTTTTATGAGGGGAGGGGTGTTATGGTGCTTATAGCGGACACTTGACAGTACGAATTCAGTAACTGTGTGCAGACTTTTTACAGTAAGTCGAGACATGTGATTGGTACATGATCTTGCGCTAGGCCATTGTTGTTGTTAATTTATGGCGTTTTCATGAGGTCATGTACGCCAGGTCAGTGCTTACGGTACAAGTGTCAATACTTTCGTTTTATCGCCCGGATTTCTATCACAATTCACAACCACAACAACCGCTCTCAAGCGATACGGACTGCCAAGTAGAGAACGAAATACCAGTGTTAAGTTCTTTAATTTGACTTGCGATTATTTCTAAGTGTAGGCTATCAAATGTAGGCTAGATTCATCTTAACGGTATATACTGTACTGTACCGTGCTGTTGAAGGGCTAGTGGTGGAATATGACGGCTTGAGTAAAAGATAGAAGCAAGGGGAAACATTTTGGCAGTTGCCCACAAAATCCCATGCGACTGTCGCAAATCACGAGAAAGCAACAACAAGATTTCGCAACTCGATTTCAAGCATTCAATGCACGAATGCCGAAATACCTTGTAAAATATAGCTGCTGTCAAATCGCTTCCTCTGCTTTAATCTGTTAGTCCCTTCTTGGGAGTAAGTATCGGGGAGGGTGCGGGCGTTGAGGGTATGTTAATGACTCTGGCAATAAACTGGAAGTATTAGCACGCTCTAAGCATTGACTTGGATTTTATCTTTACCCAAGTAATTTGAAACGTATTAAATCCAAAACAACAACAATGAGCCAGTGGCTGCATTGAAACCGACAGTTGGCTGAGTGGTTTGACTATCAGCCTTTTGGTGGAGAGGTTCCGAGCTCGATTCCCGACCGAGTCAAACCAAATACTTTAAAATTGATATTCGTTCCCTGTCTGCTTGGCAGTCGGTATCAGGGGAGTGTGGAGAGCCGTGGTTGTAACAGTGATTCGGGCTATACACAGGAAATATTGACACGAATACCTTGAGCATCCTCCTGGCGTAAGCCTATATGACCTTAGTATAGTTGAAGACGCTGTAATCCAAGACAACAATCAGGATCTATGGTTTCCCGGAAATTCTCACCTTATTTGTCGCTTGACTCATGTGAAAAGTATTTGTTGGATGCGGTTTGTTGAAACGGTGTATGGAGGAAGGACGCATTCGTCGAATTGATATCGGTTTCGACACAAAATCCGAACTATACATGGTCACGTACGGCTGTGGTAACGGAATCCGTTTCTCTGCTTGGATACTGCGTAAAATAGAATAGCAATTTTAGGGTGAGGTGCTAAGATATTTCGACTAGGAGGTGGAATCTCCAATAGCAACAAGGAACTTTCATCCGAGTTCTAATAACCGGAGAAGAACCTGTACAGCTGCTGTATTCGAACACGAAATGAATAATTTCAGATGGTGACGTGTTTGTAGTTGAGGTTGTGTACGGTATGGCTACCTCGTGCGCCGACCGTGAAACTTCCATTGGCGTGCCAGAGAACTGCTTGGTGGATAGGCTCTGATTCACTGTACCGTATCGAGGAAATGCAATGGAATTTGGATTTTCCGTATTTTATAAACTAACACAGTATGAGTATATAGGCCATATTTACTGTTGATTAGGTTTACGAAACGGGGATATGCTGCTGGGAATCACCAGTAGGATCTGGTTCACGGTGTTGTCTCTCGAGTAAGCGTACGACTTTTAGCACACTGTTATAGCGAAGTGGCAAATCTGGTGATCCAAGATCCGTGTGACTATCTATTGTCTGTGTGAGTAGAATACACAGTTTGAGGGATGTCACCTTCCGCGAGTGGGACAATAGCGACTGCGATGCCGGGCCAAACGACGACTCTTTATTGTAAAGACGTATGGCCGGTTTGGGTGATTATAATTATTAGCGGACTGACGCCGTGTGACTAATAATTGTTTCGGTTGGACTTCTTTCTTCGGCCCCATCATTATTACAGTTGACTACAGCATATACCACCGCAGTCTCCCGTAGAGGCGTGGGATCGAATCCCACTTCTGTCGTCCTCGTTTGAGGTGGTACTTGGTGTGTGTGTGTGCGTGTTAACACGCAACATGCTTTAGCTTCCTACTGTGGTAGACCTATTTTCCTTTCATATATGATTCTTATGCATATCGCATTTACCGTTTGCAATATGGTAATATAGTTGATTGAAATTAATAGAAGCCTATATCACCAGCACATGATTTGGCCGTAGCTTTCGCACTAGGTCTTACCCGTCTTACATTTTGATCGCGCTTGGGATCGACCATAGCGAGGAATTATCGGCTTACAATATCCTACATTTATTTATTGAAATCGAAAGCCATGCGATTTTTCTTCCAAGTACAGACATTCATATCCTAGGGCCTAGACGATATTCCCGTTAAAATCGTGATACGCGTCTGACAACCGCGTGTCAACAACAATTATCTCCGAGTCAGCTATTTACACAGCCGCTCTTAGGGCGCTTCGACTCTGCAAAGCAAGCGATATGTTTCATATACTGAGTACAAAGATATCTGAACAATA
Organism: Botrylloides violaceus; assembly: GCA_030412335.1. Lineage (NCBI taxonomy): Eukaryota > Metazoa > Chordata > Ascidiacea > Stolidobranchia > Styelidae > Botrylloides > Botrylloides violaceus. Next base: position 106,639 of record JASFYC010000424.1, read on the forward strand.
ACTGCGGATCAGTGGCATGAGCAAAGCAATTTTAGGCGTGGGGCGTGAATCAATGTTGAATCTTCTCATTGTTCATACTGAACAGGCGATGGAGATTCTTAGAGAGCTTTACTATGTCAATATAAATATTATACGACTGTTACACGTTTATCGCAATACATATCATGAGTGCTTGCGTTTTAAGGATGGGTGTTTATCGCACGAAAAACCTTTACGCATCTATCATTTGTGTGACCTTTACTGTACTTCATTAGGCGAAACGATACTACCTAGAGGCCCTGTCTTGAGATCTTTAAAATGATTTACATGTAGAGCAAATTTATTACGCGGGTTCTGTTTACATAATGAAGCATTGGGGGAGCAAATTCGTTGCATGCGGATGCGGGCTGACTGGGCTTCGTGGTGTAATGGGTGGATAAAAACTATAACACACAAACTTCAGAATTACCCTTTATCCGAAAAAGGATATACGTATGGCCTTTCTTGCCAATGTAATATGTTGTCTGACCATCGTCTAAAATCCAGTTCGGTCTCTCCCATATTTCTCTTAATGCTAGCCTAATCGAAGAAAAGACACCTGAAACATGCAGAAACAAAAGATAGTGCTATTCAGTGAGAGTCGAAAAGAATGATCCCAAAATAATGCCATAGTAAGCTGGCCTACTATATGAAGCAGGTGACGGTTCCCGGTAAATTTTACGAATCACTTTTGTCAAACGCTGTTGTTTCCGTTTCTGTTTTTCTGTTCTCGACGATCTAGCTCACACTAGACTGCTGCACGAACTATAAGCCAAGACGTTCCTTTGAGTGAAACGCAGACAGTTACACCATCGTAATAAATATTGATACACTTCTATGCGGCTTTGCCATTGCCCCGTAGAGTAGGCCTACACTGTATATGCCATCCTTCCTGCACGAAGAGATATTGGTTTGATTGCTCTCCAGCGGATCTTGAGTCGCCGGACTCGAACAATTTAAATGTAGGCTACTGTCCGTTGTACATGCTTGGTAGTCAGTAGCGGGGGATTGCGTAAGTGTTGATGGTGACAGTGATCGTGATCTGGTTATAACCCGGAAGTATGTTGACTTCGCATAATATAAACATTCACCATTAACGTAGACGACCTACAAGCAATTGAAAAAGCCATAAATTCAAAACAACACCAAGTGCATAATGCTCATACCACAGCGCAACATGGCGCACAAGCTATGTATCTCCAGAAGTATTGTCAAAGATCATGAAACTTCTATCGACCTGACTTTAGCATAATTGTCATTTTATCCCTGGTAAAATCTGCATCCCTCTCCCATATCTACCAGCGAGGCTCTACAAATTCACTTTTCCTCATCGAAATCGCCCGAAAATCTTTTGGTTTTACGGCGACAAAAATCAATGTTTATTGAACACACTATACAGAATGAAATGCCTCATTGAATAAAGAGAGAAGTACATATAAGCTGTTTCTATCTGATTGCTGTTCATGTCGCTAAGTAATATACCTGGCTGCTCTGATACACTAAATTACAAACTGGTATGGTTATTGTTTATTTGAGAGGGTAATAAATTGGAACATTCTTCTATGTGATGGGCTGATTAACTTCAGAAATACAGTAACATAACCGCATAACGAAGTATAGACAACGGACCTAAACAATGAAAGTAACTATAATAGACCAGTCACGGGTGTTCGCACTTGTGAGAGTGTCATCCATAGAGGCAATTGAAAAACGTGTTTGATGCGCCCTTTAATTCTCCTTTTCGCCGTAAATAAATACTTTGAAACAATATCGCTTGTCAAAACGAATTTCTAAGCGTATAGTTATGCATCAAAAGCCATAATGACCTGAGTATGCCTGACATATATTCCCTTACTGACCAGGGCGAGATTCTACGCTGTGGGAGCCCTATACATAATCTCAAATTTGCTAGTTGTTCACGTTTTGTCGCCAAAAATATGGTGTAATATTTATCTACTAACTATGATTCAATCCCGAGAACATTGGGTATCTGCAGCTGAGGCGCGTATACCAAACATTCTCTGATCGTCGTTACTTTCTACCCTCCTCACTTTTCCATCCTAGTGAGCGGCCGTGGTTGTGCATTTTTTCAACCTTGATAGTAAATGTGGGCACGGGCATATAGGCACATGGCACTATACAGCCCGAGGAGTTTAAAACTACTGTATACTAAACATATTTCAATTGCGCTTGCTATCTAGCGGGGGATATCCATAGAAATATTCAAATGTGTTTCGGACGTTCTCGGGAGTTGGGTGACAGGTGACAGCTCACAGATAACTTGGCGACTGTTACGTCCTACGTAGGCGGCTCGACCAAATATTCTGAAGAACTCTTTAATAACTCGAACGTACTCGACTCTCCGGCATGCCAGAGAAGTGTACGACCTCAAGTGGTCAAACGAACATGAAAGGAACACCACTGATGTGGGTCCATCACAGCAATGTGCAGGGGCGCGTGCTCGAACGAATACACAGCAAACACAAACAACAATAACAGTATGCCATACACGTAGGGTTGTGGTTTTAATCAACCCTGATTAAAACCAGACGGTTTAAACCGGTTTTTTGCTCTTGATATTTATCAACCCCCTGGTTTTTTCGGTTTTTAATGGATTTTTTCTCATTTTTGCCTACCATACTATATTGCCAACTTCCTGAAGATACCAGAAGTGATGTTAAAAGTATCGAGAGGCAGAAATTTGTGTAGAAAATGCATTGGGGGGTGGGGGGGGGGTACCCAGCAGATGCAATCTTGATAACCCACAGAGCTGTTCCTGTCGATGACCATTGATATGCTTCAATGAGTTTCAGTTTTAGAAGTATAATTTCTTTCCGATGGATATAGATAGAGTATCCTCAAAGGAAAACAAGGCCGCAAACTACTTTTGATTTCGGAGGGGGCCCAATGACGTCATATTCTCACATGATGTGACGTCACATGTCATTGACGGTTTATGACGTCACATATTTATCATCATCATTTACAAACATGGTGAAATAATGCCCGCTAAGTTAACTCAGCAACTGTACTGTACTGCATCCAAGTCGTAAAAGCTCTTGATTATGTGACACAGGAATATCGGAGGAGCAAATTCCTTTTTGACCCCTCGTGTGTTGATGGCCACCCTGTAGGCTGACTTGTGACTGGTGTGAACCAAAACGTGGCTTCGGTTTACAAGATTGCCTACTGTACAATTAAGCTTTTTTCCACAATGCAACCTTGGAGGTTGCCGTAAATTCTCCAAGCGGCAAATCTGGGAGAAGGTAAACGTTCTCTACGCGTACAACTTGGTCTCCACTATGGAGTCCCTAATTTTGATAAAAACCAGTAAAAACCTAAAAAACCATGGTTTTAATCAAGGCCTCGGTTTAAAGCGGTTGCGATTTGTTGTAATTTGATAAAAACCACAATCCTACATACACGTAACAGCGACTGTGCGGCTACTCCGAGAATCTGGTTGCGATATAATTGGACAAAATGTGAGAAGCGGTGATGGCCATTGGCCAATCCCGCGACACAACAGGCAGATAATAGTTGTATCACGAATAGGCTACATAATACCGCGAGAATGGCAATCTGCTGGTCTGTGGGCAATGATTGCACAGCTAAATACAGGTAAGTGAGTAATGATTACCCTCAATCGGCTTATACTTCTTCATACCAGTACTGCATCAGCAGATGAGACCAGAACATTCCCATGAGTGGCTAATTGGCGCCTATTTCGGTTGGATATATCAAAGATAATTATTCCTCACAGCGGATCATTCTCTTCTCCGTAATTTCCTTTTGTTAAGACGTGACGAAATGGCAAACGTTATGCATCCGGTTACTTTTTGCCGCAATCTTCCCTAATTACCCTAGGCTTGAGTCCAGCACTGAAAAGAGTACGGTTGGGTGGCGGCATGATTCCTAAGCGCTAACCGATATATTCGGAAGACGGATTGGAATTCCGGATGCCTCAGTTACGTCTATTGCAGTTTGCTTGCTGCTCATCAGCATTAACGGACGATTGGCGTGTGGGGAGAGAGGGTCTGCTTTTCTTGAAAATAAACCGCTCCCTTTTTCGATATTCGGCGATCAATTACTTAGACGCCTACCTGTGGGTGCAGGCCTAGCCCTCGCCTGTAATTTGGTCTATTTTTGATTCGAAAGGTGTTATGCAAATAGGGCTTACTACGAATGCCTACGATACAAGAACAAACAGTACCTTGCTCGCGGAAAAGTTTTTCTCTATGTTTGCAAGGGCGACATCTCGCGAAATAAGATCAATTCTCTTCTGTAACGTGGTACTTTCATTCGGACGGCAGCGTTAGAGTGTTAAATCAATACAGAATCTAGGTTTCCTCTTTCCTGTGGCTGGTGAGGGTGTGTCAAGCCGCACCCACCCCATTAGTTTACGGCTCAGTTTTACTGTTACACGAATGCGGTAGCGAGTGATCGGCAATGCGCGAGAGGCTAATAATATGCTGATGCTACTTGGCAGATCACCTACGTGGAATTTCTTGCGGTTGTACGTTGGGTGTTGAAATGGTGTGTTTTCATTACGAAGGTTCACACGACGTGGTAATCACACACTTTCCGGTAATATTATTCACTGAAGGCTGTGATTCAATTTTTGCGAAACTTACTCTACTGACCGCGACGTGTAGGTAAACACAGTCATGTGTATCAATGCAGTCAAATATGCTTTGACTTGTGGCCGTTGTGGGGCAATAACTAGTAGACTACGGGTCACGGGAGACGAACACAACACACATCGCGCAGTACGCTGTGGGATTGTGATTCCTGTCCGGGCCCTGTGGCTCCGGCCAATTGACCCTCACCGACTGTCATTCTCACCCAGGTCAATATTTGTACACACTAATTTCTCAGGTTGATCGGCTACAGCAGACTGTTTCTCATTTTTGTCGCGCGTCTCTGTCGTTGATGACGCTTTGGCATAGGGCGACTTTAAATCATTTAAAAGGTGCAATTAGGCTAGAGTTCGATTTTCGGTCACATTCATTGAGGGAAATGGCCCTTATGTAAGCCCTATAAACTCGTATCATATGTAATACCGATTGCCGACGGCGTATGCGTCTTGCAATTACGGAATATGATGGTACAACAGATCTCTTGCGTCAGGTACTCAAATTCGCAGTATTTGTATTTGCTGGATCGATAAAGATGACGAGGGAACGAACTATAAACAGACGTGGATCTGCTGGTGAAGTCTTTCCCCGACGGGTGATCGCGAGAAAGATCTACTGTTTACATTGAATCATAGGGCGTTCTCACTCTGAGCAAAGTTTAAATATAGGTTACCTTGCATCCAAATTTATGACGCTATATAGCAAATAGCCTGTCGAAAACAGTTCTAATTGAACTCAGATCCTTTAGGCCTTGTTTGCATAGACAACGAATGCAACGACGGTAAGGCTTTCAGCTTTTACTGAATCGCAAAAATTTGGACGAAACGTTCGAACTGTTACACTAAAAATGGATGTAGCCAATATGGAACTATGAATACAAGTTTGTGAAGACGCTCGCCAGGCCCGCACCATCAGTTGTCAGTGTTAACAGAGCCAGGCCAATTTAGGAATGTAGTTATCTATATGTCGACAATGTTGCGTAATAGGATAACACCGGATGCCGGTTCATTTTACGTAAACGCTGTTATGATGAACCCAACGCTATTTGCGAAAAATGTTCCAGTTTGGACATCAACCCTGTCGGCCTGTGACCTTCGATCTATATCCTACAATCGGTTGGTGATGTCAACGCATTGATCGCATGTTTTCAGAGTTTTTGACATCGTTTTTGTCAAGCACAACTCACCCCTCAGACTATTTTCAGTTGATTGATTGATTGATTACAGCAGCGCATTATTAATTTATTGTGGGTTGTTTAACATTACAAAGAGTGAACGGTCAAAGGGTGACTGCGGTTAAAATATGACGACGGCTTGAATAAAAGAAAGGAGCATAGAAGAGAGTTTGGAAGTGGTCATGTTTCGCAAAATGTTCAGGTCCGCTGGCGTTGGTATAGTTTGAAATTTCCGAAGTAGAGAAACGGGGTTTCACCGTCTTAACTCTTCTCATCAGTGATCTTTTTCGTTAGTTTCTACAGTCACTCCCTTCGTTTAATTAGCGTAAAGCCACGGTCTTTATAGCACTACACTCCTTTTGCTTACCCACAAGACGGGAAAATGCAGTGCAACTATTATGCTGGATTCCGATTACGCAACTCTGACAATACAAAACAGCCAAAACACAAATAAAGAAATGTGTTACCAAGTATAATCACTGGCAAAGTACGTTCTGAGCTTTTAACTTCACCCGATGTCTCCGGTCTCTCACTTACCAGGAATGTCGTGTAACGGGTGTTATCATATTCAGAAGCAATATACCGTATTTGGTTCGCGTAGCGAAACTCGCACTCATCACTTTGGTTTCAGAAACTCATCGAATCTAAAATGAGGCATTGATAAATTATGATGGCCAAATTCGCGATTCGTAATTGTGTCGTTAGATCTACGGTAGGCCAAGGCCTACTCTAGGTACTAGAACTAAAGTAGGCCATGGATAGGCCTATATATCATATCTGATGATGGATTACCTAAAGAATTTCAGCGCAAAATCAAATTGTGTTCCTGCTAGAAATTTGATCTCTGTATTCCTGTAAATGTGAAGATGATACAACCGGGCACGTAAGCTATATCTATACAAACAAACACGTTGCTTCTTTCGGTACGCCAATAGAATGGAACCTCATTTCTTATCGTGCGTTGTCCTCAAATCCGGTGGGAATTTCGTTTTTGCGGCTGCTTCGCATTATTGCGTACCCAAATACGGCGAAAAATGGAAAGACATCGTGTAAGCGTGATTACAGAAAGACGCAAAACATTATATATACTTCAAATTAGACGAACAGGAATTTATAGAAAAACAATTTCATCTACATTTACGAATCTGTTAAGATGTGAGCGCAACTAGCAATTTCTTTCAACCACATATAACCCGCTAGGCTATATATAAATTTTTCAGCTTTTCGCCGGTGGCTGGCTGGCTGGCGGCGTGCCGCAATCTCTTGCCCATTGTCATCACAGTGCTGAAGGTGGACATTTGAACTAATTACCTTCCCATAAACTATGCCTGAATTTGGACAGCGGGCAGTGGAAATTAGCCTTCACGACAGTTCTGCTGACCCTGTTCTGCAGTGCGGAATACCTTCTAGTCGATTAGAATAACTTCTAGCATCCACATCCAATTGACCCACTTGCTTTGCTGATAGTGGTGCGAAAGACCTTCGACGTTACAAAGCGACTCTTTTTTGTGATTATATTATTATTATTACTATATTATTATTCGGGTGTCACAATCAATAATTACTGGAGGCACCGACTATAGGCCTGTATAGCTACGTCAGGTGTTACACGATGTAAAGTCCACCGACGAACTTCTATCCGAATCCAGTGTAATTCGTCGAAATGATATCCCCATGTTTCTGAAATTGCCGGCCAATAGGAGTAGTGTGACGTGTTGGTGAAAAAGCAGCATAACAAAGTGCGGGTATTGGCTTTTTGTTGTCAATATCTCTGTGATCACACCGACGTCAAAGGGGCCGCCGGCTGCATCGACAAATTAATATTTGCCGTCATTTGCAACGTCGCAAGTTCGCGAATCGATTATAATCGTCGCATTCTCTGCCAATCTTGCAGTTTTCCTTGCCTTTGTTCCCTAGCAGACGTAATGCTATTTTCTAAAAGCATCAATCTATCACATACGCGCCAGCGGGTTCATATCGGAAACAAAAACCGCCCGCAGGCTACAAAGGTTACTGATCAAAAATCCATTTTGGTAAATTCTTGCTCAACTTTCAAAGGAGGGAACACGGTACCAAACTCTTTGATATACCGACGTCACTCTTGTTATCAAATTACATTTGCTGATTTTGCTGGAACTTGACAATGCAACTTTGTCAAGCAAGGCATACTCTGCATATACAATACCGAGATAATCAACAACACCTTGTTTATATATAGTTTTTACAAACGAGCTGATATCTAAGGTAATTTATTTATATGAGATGTAAATTACGAAATTCGTCACAGATTATATGATTGCATCGCATTTGTCATCTGTGGGCTGCAGCTGCCTGGCTGCCGAGCATTCTTTCGCATACGTGTACCATCAGATCAGAAGAACGTATGTCGAGGATCTCAATGAAAACCTATTGTATGTACTGTTACACGAAGATCCAATAAGCCTGGCTATGTGGCAATACGTCAACTACAAGTGTGTCTTGCCAAAGGTCGATGACTCGTAACTACCCTAACAAAAGTTATTTAAGGTGTTGCTGATTCAGGTGGATATATACACCATAGGTCTCATCACTGGTTCCGCGGTGTAATATATGCAGGGCCGCTCAGACACATTTTCGGCCCGGGGATAACAATAAAGAGTTTTGGGCATTTCAGAAGTGCATGGACACCCTAATATTAGTTGGCCCGAATTTGAGGTCCGTATGGCTTTAGGGCCACCTGGATATAACGTTGACCTTCATTTGATTACTTTTTCGAGACTTTTGCACGAGCCCCGGTGAAGCGCTCCAGCTGACCTTCCTCTCAGGCCTATATTGTCAGAATGTTGATAAAAAAACTGACATTTCGAACATGTAATCGACGCCGATTCATACAGCCAAAGAAATGGGGATAGTGCGGATCCAGTCCGGATCTGCATTCTCACACCGCATGCGCGTATGTGATAGGTTACGCACTATTAACTGTAACTGTAACAATCAGCATCCACGGTGGGTCCCGAAACTAAGGAAAAGCAGTGATGCTCTCGCATCGGCGCAAGGCACTATGCTCTATGCATCGAACAGTATGTTGTGGGATTTAATAATTCAATTAAAACATCACGCACGCACGCACTCACACACATCCATTTGGACTTATTCGCTTGTGGTGCGGTTTCACGAAACAGGCGATGAATGACAAGCGCATCATGTATTGGCTGCGGTTTGTGGATAAGATGACAAAATGCCAGGATTATCGCTACATTTCTAAAGAGATTAGGCCAATATATCTGATGTTATTCATCGAAATCGCTTATGAAGATTGGTCCTTATCGAGACTTTTGGCAAGAATTCAAAGTTTCGACTCAATTGGTTCATATATTTGAGTGTGGGATCGTCGTATCATTGCGCCGAGGAAACCAAGAACAAATGTTGGCTAAGAAATCTGAAAATGTTAAGTTTAGCAAGTATACTAGAGGTATACTTGCTATACTACTTGGTATACTAGAATCATCAAATATCAAAGTACAAATCACCGCATTACGCAATCATTACAAAAGACACAATATGCTTAATATTAAACCCACACTTCTCCAAACAATTTAGAAATCCTGTTGCTATTGAAAAGTTTCTACTTCCATGAGCCCAGTTAATTCAACTGCCATTGCCAGTCTGTGAAAAACGGTCACTGGCAAGCACACCATGACGGATTAAATGACCGAAATAACGATTAATTAATTCAATTAAAGGAAATCTTCTAAGAATATCATTTGCCCACGAATGTAGAACATTCCTTTAAAGTCGCATTAAAAAGGATAACGTGCAGATCCCCGGGGGTGACTTTGAACCCGTAAAGGTGATCAATGATCATCATTAATATTACGAGTGTTAAATACCGGTTCACTTGCGATTTTGTAGTCGGATTACACATGGGGCCGCTACAATTTAGTGCTCACCTTCACGAAACAGACTATCTTACGAGGGATTATTTGGACAGCAGCAGTAATTTCCGTCTTGAAATCCAAAACCACTAGACGTTCCTGCGCTAAAAAAAACAATTGCCTATAAACGTAGGCAATTCAAATTCGCTGCATTATTGCATTAAAAGCATTCAGTCCTCTATACGTCTTTGTTGATGGCGTGTTAGGTGGAGTGTGTCAATGCGGTAAAAATGTTCTTGTTTTGCAAAAACGCTGCGGCAGTAACAAAAACTTTGTTCCGTCGAATTGGATATATTTCGTTTATAGATTCATGAAAACGATGATGATCAAGGCATTTCGTGACGGATATGAAATAAGTAATATAAATGTTACAGACGTAAGTAAAAAGGCTCATTGGGCGAGGACGTACGGCTTTTGCCATTCTATTGTTGTCATAATCCTCACCAATTATTTTCTCGAGAATCCAGTGATATGCGTCATCGGGCAAACATATTTACAAAAGCCTGAATCCTTAGCTTAGAATAGGATCAATTACTATGCCTTCCCCCTTATAAAATTATTTCACGATTTCATGGACAAACACTGTTCTTTGTAACTTATTTCTGCCAGGAGCAGTTCGATAGAGATGGGCCTCTGTGGTTATATAACAATATATTCGTCATACACTGCAAGACCAAGCAATGATCAGCCGAGCTCACAAATTATCGCATTAGCGAAGCATTTGCCATGTGCCATATGCCGATCTTTTTACTCCCCCTATAATGATATTAACACAGCTACAAGATCTCAGCGGTTTGCTGAAGCCAGCGATTTCGCAGCAAGTTTCACAAGCGCCAGATGTTCTCTTTCGAGCCATTTCACTGGTGATCACTCAAGCGCACAGAAGGAAATACTGTTATTGCGGTAATCGTCGCGAAGTATGTCTACATCGTTATGCCGGGACGCCAATATACTACTGGAGTACTGGTAGAATACGCCTGCGCACAACCATGGCTGTTATACGGCTTCTCGCAAACCAAACTGTGTCTAAAACCAATGATTCAATGATTCATGCATATTTTGGCGGCCCACATTTTTGTTCGCGTAAGGTATTTTAGCCCGCGAAACTGTGGCGCTTACCGTTATACCAGTACGACCACATGAAATGAAACTCCCATGCCTTGTAATTTCGAGGGTCTGGACACACAAGTAATTATGAGACTACTTACAGACACTCAAAGGCAAAATGTAACACCTGCAACACGTGCAGAGGATAAACACCTTTCACAAAACTCAACATAGCAGTAAACGTTTCATATGTATAGCATAGCTACTGGTTACCTCAGCATGGGGTCTTACTGCAGGGAAACGCTACAGAGGATGATGTGCATGGATTTAGCTGTCAGTATTAGAATAAATAAAAAAGCTTGTGACAAAGCATTAGCCCAGTGGTTCCCAACCGGGGAGGAATTCTGCCATTTAAAGAGAATTTCAAAATTTTGATTTTAAGATAACTATTGGCTTTTGAACAGTGTGTTGACGGTGTTTACTTCAAAAATATTGGCCGGCATGGAATCGCATTTGTTCTTGTCGAAAATATGTGACTAACTGGTCGACCTTTTTTTAGTCGTACTGGTGGTTTACTGCATATTTAGATTAGGGAAGGAATTTTTTTTTTAAATCAGCAAAGGAGGAATGTAGCAAAAAAGGTTGGGATACACTGCATTAGCCGAAGCCCGGTCTGCTAAATTTAGTAGGCCATGGCCGAACCTTAGACCAATATGTTAGTAGGAGCAACAGCATATGGTACACTGAACTTTCGGGACATATATGAATCATACCAATTATTTGAACAGCTGATATCACAAACCTTGCAATGTGGCACACAACAACTTGCAAATAGCTTTGGCTTAAAGTAGATAGCAACTAGTATGTAGGCCGTGCTATAATGCGCCTTTGTAATTTTCAATCGGAACGCATAAAGACGTAGAACACATAACGACACAGGCCTTGTTACATGACACCTTCGTCACGTCCTCTCGGCGGTTGTTCGCCGTGATTAATACGTATATAGACGACCGTTCACGGGATATGATTCGACTGAGCATTGCACAACTGTCGTTACTCTGCCGCGTTTATTGCCGGTCCTAAAATTGTATACCGAGTCCTGTTGAACCGCAAAAACTACCATCAAGCTTCAAGCATGCCATTCACCCCGTAACGATATGTTTCTGCCGGATTAAGAAGGCTGTGATAAGTGTTGTAGACGAATTGAGCATAGAGTATACGACTCAAACTATACTGTCGATCGTGTAATATATGTCGCATATGGTATCAGGCACCATCGCTGCTACGCTGCAACCGTCCAATTCATCTTAGCATGTAAATCGACAATGAATGCTTTGTGTAGGCGTACGGGGCAATTTCCATTTTACTGGACAAGTAGGTGCGTTATACTGACAGTAGGAAAGGATCCCGGCCCAGACCCAGGATGTTGGTGGTTGATTCCCACCAGCCGCATCAAACCCAAGATGTAATAATAGGAAAATTCGCAGATTTCCTGCCAGGCTTCTGGCGTCACAGGTAAAATGGAGACTGTGGTGCGGCACGACAACCACCAGCACCTCATTGTCCAAGTTTGTTTGTTTGTTTGTTTGAAATTTATGGCGTTTGCAACTACTAAGGTCATTTACGCCAAGTCAATGCCCACGGCATACGTGTCAATACTTCCGGTCCATAGCCCGGATCACTGTTACAACCGCGACTCTCCGCACTTCCCCGAAACCGACTGCCAAGTAGGGAAGGTACGGATAACAATTTTAAAGTCTTCGATTTGACTCGGTCGAGAATCGAACCCGGAACCACCCGATCAGAAGGCGGACAGTCTAACCCACTCGGCCAACTGAACATTGCCCAAGTCTTCGCCCTAGATGCCTACACAGTGCACTGCAGAATTTGCGGATGCATGGTGGCGGCAAAATCTGAAAGTTATCCAGCAGAGAGGCCGGTCCCAAGCCAGGGAAAATGGGGAGGGTCAGGGACGGTTCGATCCGTTGTGGCCACGAGTAAATGAGGGGAGAAGACGATGACCAGAGCCTGCGTTGCGCCATCCTCGGTACTTTTACTATTGTGCCAACTCCAACTCTCCATGCAAATATCACTATTTTAGTAATTGATGCTTATTCATTGACAAGATTTTCGCCTCATAATGCAAGCAGTACAGTTGAAATGATTTTCGTCGTATTATTTCGTCTATATGATGGTGCAACAAGCATTGCTACATATGCGTCACCGCCATACGTACGATGTTACTAAATCTGGCATGTCTGGCAGCAGCATTCGTCATCCATCCATACATAGTCTGTAAACAAAGTTCATTCATATGTAGTTCTTAGTCTGGTACTGTACTGATAAGAATTCAGAGGTGATACACTGTAGTATTATATTGCGTTCATGCCTCTTAAAATTGGTTTTGCACCACGAGTAATAGCCTATTTTATTATCCTGCTTTTCTCTTTTTTGGTACTCGCACATGCCATTTGTATTTGATTTCATTGGGCCATGGCCTACCATGATTGGGCATACTTCATTTTCATTTTCTTCGTCAGAGGTTGTACAGCGTGTGTCTGCGTGATAACACGCAACATGCTCTAGATTCATATCGTGGGTTTATGTGCTTGCCACATTTTGGATTTGCGGAATATTGAAGGAAATGGATAATTTTCCCGTCGTTCTCAGTCGATACTGTTACCTGCTTTTGTTGTAACAAACAATTTTTCTCACTTGCAAAAGGTGTTTGTAAACAGGGGCACTTTTTGCCTATCCGTGTTCTCTGTGGTCTGTTCTCGACGAACCGACGAACACGTGAATAATTCTCGCAACGCCTTACCTCCACTGGTGAGTGCGGTCCTTATTGTCATATTACGTGATGGACAAGGGAACCCCTTCGAGCAATGGTATGTAACCGACAGTTGTATTTGCTAACATACTGCGCAAAGGAGTGTTTTCGCATGCATGTGTCCTTAGCAATCCAATCAATCAGAATTTAACCACGCTTACATTGTAATTCGAGACGGCGTGCGCGCGTGTTGACCTGAGCATGGAACAAGATGTTCTAACCTACATAATGTAAATGTTTATTCGGTGCTATCGGGATAAACCATATATATGGTTTACTAATCGGGTGTTTGAGCCTCTACCTCTCTTTACCTCTCTCTATCTCTCTCTTTTCCTCTCTTTGCCTGTTTATGTTCTAGTACCTCGTGAATGATGCCGAAATCGCCTTTATAAAAAGTGTACCCCACCCCAATACTCTATATGCATGGCGGTGGCCTTCTTCATGGAGAGAGAGAGAGAGAGAGAGTCACATCATAGGACGCATAAACTGGGCATAACGTATGTACAGCCTGGTCTAGCGTTTAGGTATATAGTGACGGGAGGATCTATACGTCTCTTCATGGTAGTCATGAAATCGCTCCAAATGTTCGCGTCATTAAGTGATCAAAGTGCATTATATGCGTTATTTATGCCTTACGCTGTTTCTATTGACCAGTTGTGAGGCATTTCATATATATTTACGGTGACGCGCACAGAATAGACCTTAAATATAGTTGTTGGTTCGGGCATAAAATATGTGTAGCAGGGGCGGATTCAACTGGGCGAATGGGGCGATCGCCTCCCACACGATAAGTAGCCATATTGCCTCCACGGCATTCTAATATTGTAGATTTATTGGAGAACACTCAAAATTTCCGCCCGATAGCCTCCAGCAATAGCGATCTATTTCAATATCAGCTGCCACCATGGACACATACACTGGCCCACTTCCTATGTATTGTCGACCCTTCAATCCAATGCTTCATCATTTTAAATCACAACAGAACGTTGTTCATACTTATATATCATAGGCCAAGTTTCCAACGCAATATGTCACATGTGGCGAGTTATTTTCCCGTCATGTAGCGTCTTTGCGATAATTAGACTTCCGTGAGCGGAAAAATCAAGAGCGACGAGAGCGAGGACCGTTAAGTAAGATATGTTCGCCATGGTAGAGATGAATGGATATCTGTTTCGTAGTACGCTCAATCGCTCATCCCGTCGCAGGCTGCGTAGTGATTGATAAGATGAAAATTTCATGCAAACCAGCGGTCCGAAAACGGGATTATCATCACTGGCGATAATTATACCGTATACTATCTCGATCACACCGCAGTCGCGCATGAGAACGAACATTTTACATTTGCTGGTGCTCAGATCCACTCACTAATTGGATCCACACCACATTAAAGACATCTCTGATTATTCCGTGGCGT
This sequence comes from Botrylloides violaceus, assembly GCA_030412335.1. NCBI lineage: Eukaryota > Metazoa > Chordata > Ascidiacea > Stolidobranchia > Styelidae > Botrylloides > Botrylloides violaceus. The sequence goes on from JASFYC010000424.1 coordinate 121,670, forward strand.
TTGCACAACTGGACAGCGGACATCCACTAAGAATCGCACCGCAATTGTTTCTTGATCTGCGTGGCCCCCTAACCTTCTTGTGATTTGATCCGATTGAAATTTGTGAGCCTCGAATATTTCATTTTACTTTGAATGTGACTTATAACCACGAATTCTCTGTTCAATGTTCACTAAATGCAAGAGACGACATTGGCTGTTGTGATAATAGTGAGACATTCCCAAGAAGACTGTGGGCTGTGATGCTGGCAATCGCACTCGTAGGCATATTGTAATCAACCATACAGCCTGTATGGTCGCCAAGAAAATTTGTCACTACAACTAGAACACGTGTTATAAGTAAAATAATGCCGTCATTCGGCCATCATACTGTGAAGCCATTCGCTCTTCTAGAATTTCCCGCGGGATCTGCCCCTGATGTGTGCGTTGTTCTGTAAGCATGGACATTTGAACCTATTCGTGTCGAAGCTAATGGAAAAATACTTCTCTTGAGGACCTAACATTTGGACAGTCCTCGCTTTGTGTGGTAGACGATGGCACCAGTAATCATTTCTTCACAGTATTCCATCTATTCTATGTGATCGCTGCGCTGATCTGTCAATCACCTCTTTCTTGAGCGATTGTAAACGAGTTGTAATAGCCTGCGGTGCGGTAACCCGGTAACACAATCATAAATGATTGTAATGTTGAATATTCTACAATTCTACAAGACAATTCCTCCCCTGAATCTGCTCAGTTAGTCTTACTCACAAGGCTAACATTCCCCATGGACCCTTACTTTAACGGCTTTAAAACGTATAGAGCAACAACATCGACTGCTGTGAAGTGATAATATTTTATCCATTTCCACCCGAACAAGAAGGGGAGATTTGAGTGCGAGCGAAGTAATTCCCGTAAACTTAGCTGGACGTTAGAACTGTGGTGATGACACTATCTATGTCAGGGATATCGAACCACTGACACGCGGGTCATAAAGTGACCCATCATTGTAAATTCAGTGACCCTCTTCTAATTCCATCCAAACTCGTTTGAAACCATGAAAAGATTTGCGGTGCTAACGCTTTTCGGTTCCTCATATTTATGCGAATCCTTGTTTCCACACATGAATTCCGTAAAATCGAGTATCAGGAATCGCTTTTAGCCCAGATATAAGTGCTGCATGTGTTAAGCTGAAAACTACACATTACCAGCCCAGGATGGATTATATGATTTGCGGAAAAGATGCATCAGCAAGTTTATCATTGAAGATGACATTGCATTAAATCTATGACCCACTATTGTTATTTTCGTGTGTAAAAGTCTCTTGTATGACCCACTCCATGGCCTAAAGTAGGCCATGCCCACTCAATTAAAAAGGTTCGCCATCCCTCATCTATGTCGTCAGAGCTGGATCATCCTCTGTTGCCTACCATCAATAGATTCACGTGTAAGACATATTTTGAGAACTAGGATACTACAAATATTTTGCGAACAGAGGCTTGTGAACCAGTCACGTAACCGCACTAACCGCGTAGGTTCTCGGTATTTAGTGATGAACAAATGATTATTTTGATAATCAGAAAATCCACTCTAATATCCACTAATTTGTCACGCTTCGAGTGTTCTTGAACTGGTCGTGTTCTGCGGCACACCATGGCCTACTTTAGAAAGCACACCCATGGTACTCATTACCTGAGCTAAGACTGCAGAAATTATTCCTCTGATTTGCCGTCAGGATATCGGGGGAGTGGGTATAGCGTTGTGGCTGCGATTGTGGTCTGGCCTATAAACCTAGCGTGCATGACCAAACAGTAACTGGTAGCCATAAGGCCTTCCTGGCGCATCTTCTATATACTCCGGGTTGAGACCGACCATAGTTGTACCGTACAGAATGAAGTCCCGCTATTAGATATGCGAGAATTCCTATGTCTTTGCAAAAAGATTTCGAGAAAAGACGCGGTGCGCCTCGCGTGTGCGGTGTTTGGTGTGTTTGCGGTTGGAAACAGGCAGGTGTGAATATGAATCATATACGCATAGAGTCCCCGAAATGTCTTGAAAAACACGCAAGGATAGTAGACTAAGTTCAAACTTGACGTCATAGGTTGAAACTATTGAAAGGAATACAATACACCCAAATTACCCGAAAACCGATAAATGAACATAGGTTTCGCAAAAAAATGTGGTTACCGATGAATACGAATTAAGCGAAAAATTTGCAAACAAGCCTACGTTAAAGGTTAAATCGTGTATCTAGAAACCGAAACAAAACGCATCGCACGTCGCTAAATATCAAGGTTTCTTTAAAGGGCATTAATTCGTGAAGTTTCGTCCGGTACTGATGCCTTTTCGGGATTCCACGGAATTTTCATTTAGAAGTAGTACTCCAATTTTTAGCTAACAAAGGCTTGCCAGAATATGATCATCATCTAATTGTAATGTAAGTTCTTGATTATATTCTTTAAGCTTATAGGCTCTTAGGCTGTGCGATGCCGACGGATTCCCTAATCTCAAAAGAGTTCCGCATTGCGAAGGTAAGTCCATGTAACAAAGGGCCAAGCTTCATGAAATAAGGCTCTCACCATATCTTGAAAAACGACATTCTTCACAGCTGTCTAGACTGGTGGTTCGCAATACAAATAGGTTCGCGGTAGTCATGGCGATCAAATTTCATTATATCTTCATCGTCAGCAACGTTGCATGACGCATTTGTGCTTTTTACAGCATTGCCCGTCGCTTGTGGAAAAATTTCAATCATCAAAGGAATGAATCCATTCCCAATGACTCTTCATTAGAGTAGCCTACGCCTCTTATGTATTGCCGTTGCTTTTGCGGAATCAAACGTGCGTAGTTGGTGAGTTTGGAGTTCAAAACAGATTGACTGAACCGATGACTTTAAAATTCATATCCGTTTGACGCTACCTGGCAGTCAGTATCGGGGGAGTGTGGAGTGTTGTGGTTTGTGTTAGTGATCCTGGCTATAAACCGCGACTAAAATTATGTAACGCGGGCAAAGCTAAATCATGATACAGTAGCAACGCGAATGACATCACGCCAATTGGGCAAATTAGAAATAGCGCAACGCTGGTAAGGCTAAATCACGTTAGACGGGCTAAGAGGACTTCAGGCTACGGGGTTCACCTGAAATTACGCAACGCGGGCCAAGCCACTATTAATCACGACATGCGGGCAGAGTGAGCGCAACGTGGGTAACGTTATATCGAGCTAGACGTGCTATTGGACGTTCACGCTATGTGGCTAATGCCAAATCAGGGTCAAATCGGTCAAGCGGGAAAAGTTAAAACAACGTAACCCGGGATGGTTTATTCTTCATAAACACTGGCTTGTTTTTATGCGTGCTCTGTGGTCGTTTGAACCGGCAAGTTTCCTGTTATCTTGCACCGTAGTTAGGTCAACCTGAGCCGCGGTCAGTTTAACAAGCACATGGAGCTCAACAGGAATGTAGTAAGCTAATTTTGCAGCCGGTCACCGACTACATCGATTAGCCTTGTTCAATTCGGTAGTTACGTGACAAGTCGAACGAAGTTTTCAGTGAATTTTGATTGGGTAGTAAAACTGTGATGACACCGTTCAGTTGGCCGCCCTCTGATCGGGAGATTCCGGATTTGATACCCAGCCGAGTCAAATCGAAGACTTGAAAATTGGTATCCGTACCTTCCCTACTTGACAGTCGGTTTCGGGGAAGTGCGGAGAGTCGTGGTTGTAACAGTGATCCGCGCTATAAACTGGAAGTATTGATACGTATACCTTAAGCATTGACCAGGCTTAAATGACCTTAGTAGTTGAAAACGCGATAAATTTCAAACAAACAAATTACAAACAGACAAACAAAACTGTGATGACACTCGTACGTCATCGTCAACTGCTAACATGTCACAAATGTCAGATACTAACAGGGTAAAAGCCTTAAGGTGTTTTATTAGTTCCCTAAAATATTCACCGATATGAACCCTACCTTGGGTTCGAAAATCTATAGTACACATTAAAGCGACAAGGTCAAATTTACTTTTTGGGTCCTTGGTTGTTAAGGCGCGACACGTTACCTAAATTAAAATTATGCTTTTCATGTATGTGTTCCTGTGTGCAATGACCCTTACGCTTTATTCCGAAGATAATACGTACACATTATACAGTAGGCTCAAATATCGACAAATACATACGATGGTAAGAAAGCCTTAGTGCTAGCACTAAAACCAACAAGTTCGACTATGTGGTTCATGCCTATTAACATCGTGAATTGAGCAGGTTATGATATCATAGCTACATGGTGTGAGCGGACATGTGGTTCTCCTTATCATTAGAACTGTTTTTACCTGGCTTTCATTTCCACCGGCTTTTATAGCCTACCAGAGACGATAAAAATTGATTCACTTGACAATGGACATGACGGTCATTTCCAAATCGCATACGCTAACGTAGTTGTTGTTAATATGTACTGTAAGTATATGCTCTATTCTATAGAATGGAATTTCATAGGCTGGAATGGCAATGAGTATAAGATAATTGTTCATTGCACCGCAGCAGAAATGATATCCAACACCGAGGTTAGTGACTAATAAGTAACCTCGCTACCCGGAACACTTACGCTACTGTAAACGTTGACAGGTACTGTATGTACGTGTACGACCAAATGTAGCCAAATAACGTCTGAACTACTGAACTTGCTTGAAAGGTTACGTATAGGGTACAATGCAAACAAACACTTTTGCATTTGTTAAAATTTACACGCAGTATACTGCCCAATCTCTGCGCCTAGGCAATATTTATAATTGGTGAGAACTTCGGATTATATGGTCGATGTGAATTAGTATAATCGATAATGTTGATGACGCGGCCTCGAAATTTATCTGATTTACTTCGAATTATTTAATCACAGTCTGGCTGATTACTTGCTGGATGTGTACTGCATTTTTGTAGATGTCGATGGTTTTCTTTCTGTTGTATTGCGTCTTGAGTCTGATATCACTGATCTATCAAACGCTAAGGACCACTGCACCTCCTGGGTTTCTAAGCACCGAGCACGTTTTTCTCCTGTTTATGCGCTTGCTGATTTGATTTTATATCGATTTAATTCTAGAAGTTTTGACGTCTTCGATACTTTGAAGCTGTATTATATATATATGATACAAAGACTACAGAAAACGCTGACGTCATTGAGCAATTGTAATTGGGCAGCCCGGCAGGTATTATCTTGTATTAAATATGATTTTTCAGTTGTTTAGTTAGAAGGGAAAATTGCCATGGGCATTTTCTGATTTTTTTCCAATTATCTCTGAGAGCTCTAGACCAAAGTGTGGCATTTTCTCGCCATCGATATTATACAATTGGTGCTATTATATAAAAACTACGACTACATTATTTTATATCCCCCATCCCTGTGTACTATCGTCCCCAATTGTCCCCAATCCCAGCTGTTACGGATTCCTACTATTTCCGTTACTATTATACCCATGTATCTGCTCCAGCATGTCCTGTTCGTGGTGCAAAACGCCGTCCGGTGATAGGCGCCACTGAAAATCTTCTTTATAATAATAATAATAATAATACAACTACATTATAACTAGCATAGTGTGACGTAGCACATGTATAGCACCGTCAAAGCTTCCAAACTACGACTGAACCTTACTGTTACGTCATAGGTCTTCTTAACGTAAAGCGTACACCGTATAACCGTATAATATAATACAGTAATAATATAGCGATCGATTTTAATGTTCTTCGTGTCACGATTGTATATATAGTGCATAATTGTTTACCACTGTATTGATAGCCCACTCGATACTCTATTGAACATTCGTTCACTTTTCACCTTTACCCGCTACTTGATCAACCAGCGATCGTTGTTAGTCATCAATTCGCGTCGCATACTTTAGTCATGAAACGTGATTAACGCACTAGACATTGACATTCCGCTTCCATACTGAGAAAATCTCTGCGAGTAGTTGAAATGCAATTACCCGACGGTAAAGACGTGACAAATATTTACGTTTCCTGTTATAACACCAATTGTTTTTTGATCCTGCCGCTGTGGGCGTTTTGGTATATAACGTTGTGATGTAACTTCGATGCAAGTTACAGCCTTTTAAGGTGGGTGAGCGACTGAGCGTTGGTGATTGAAGTGGGTGGGGTCGAAGGTTGAAATCCCTGCGCATAGTCACGATATCCGAAGCTCAACGACGAAGCTTGTTCTCTGTTCTCACACCGTTTGCGCACACGTGTGCTGACCGCACGCAGGACCACATAGTTATAGTTGGGCGACCACCAGTTCGGCCAATTCCCCAGAGCTGCGCCCCCCTCGCAAAAGAGAAGCTTAACGTTGCTTTAGGGAAGGCAAATTTTAACCGCGCTCGGGGCGTCATCTCTGAACGCCCCCGACGGTATGTGTCGAAGGGGGAAAATCCCTAGTCACAGCACAGCCGCTCCAAGTTATAGGAAACTGGTGAAGAAAGACCGCCCAGCGAGAGAGCCACATAGCCAACTCATGTATGTAGGACTGTAGGTATATCTGTTGGGGCCACGCAACATGCAACCAGTCTAGAGCAGCAGGCCCCAACTTGACATCTTCAATCGTCGTTTTTTATTTACAAAAGAGCTGATGAAAATGTATTTGTAAGAAATTGCAAAAACTGTTATGTTCGTCGTGTAGACTGGGTGTTAATGTATGAATGTTGTTACGACTATAGTTACGTTTTGTAGATAAATTATAATCGTATAGCCAACTCTATCGCGTAATATGTCAACAAACCGCTCCCTTCTGTCGGGAATGCATCTTTCTTGTACACATCCACCCAGCATGACTCACGAGTATACCGTGATACAATAAAACGTTCGCTCTTTCTACTAGCGCAGATAACACTATGCTTAGCAATCAATCACTACCTGATTGGTGTATGAAGTCACTGTACAGTGTAAATTCAACAAGAAGCGAGTATTTGCAAATTTGTTAAGCACGGATTGAGAGTGCATCAATGCCAAGCAAGCATGTATGACATGGTTAGGATATGGCAAACATTCTACGTCACCGAGCGATTCCCGTTCCATCAATGTGACCAATCAGCATATTGTGACGTAACACACGCGAAGGACACCCCCCACTCCCCTAACACGGCCGTCATCTAGCGAGGAAGGATACCATTTCTAACATATTTTTGTATGATTCGGTCACAGATTTGAACGCAGTAGCCTACCCCTACATAATGAGTGTGAGATAATTATGCTCTCCTTTGAACAGGATTTGTACCTTGTGATTGTCGTTTGATTTTACGCAATGACATTGAGAGAGAACTCCACTAAAGTAATCTATTTGACCTTATTAGCTAAAAGCAGTGTGTTTTGCAGATTGCATCTCCTGAAAGCATTCTACTAATAAAGCTTCGACTTGCGTGTTGAGGAAATTACAAGATTCGACAGCTTACTGCAAGCCATTGGTTTTGGTTCAGTCATAGGTGAGGTTCAACGTATTTCTCAACGAATAGTCCTTATTCACTCACAAGATGTTGTGGCGCATATGAAGCATATGCTCAATCATGTTCCTAGTCTTGTTAAATGAATGGAGCCGTGCTTGCCTATTCGTCTGCGCAATTCATCCGAAATCGCAGCATACGCGACTACGTTACTATCGACAACCTTTCGATCGATGAAATTCACAGAAACGATATACAGTCGTTTAAATATACGATCGTTGTTATCTATTACCAGACACAAAAATTATCACTGACTCATGCACGACTGCACTGATTGGCGCCTGTTTGAATGGCACTTTTACCGTAACAGATATAGAGAGCCACCACTTACTATAGATGACAAGCTTTCAGAGCTTCATGCCGAAATTCGTGAATCCATGGTTGCGGTTCAAACAACGACCAGGGCTGAAAACCGGAAGTATCGTAATCAAATAGGCCAAATAATAATCATCGAACTGGCGTATGTGACCTAAGCACGTAAGTAGTTGCAAACGGCATAAATTCGAAAACAACAGCAACAACAACAACAACAAACAAGAAACAATACCGATGACATCAACTCCAATTCCATTGAATATATTTATACCTGCGTTATCAATATTTAGTCAATATTACCCACAGCCCCATGACCTTTAATCCCTAACATTGATATTCAAGTTGTCAATCGCTCAAGCGCACGAGACGCATGCTGTTGCTCAGGTACTTGCCCCCGCCACGCCCCCAATCAACTACAAGTTACATGTACAATATCATCAACGCGTGATCATATATGGCGGCACTGCATCTTGACAAAGGATAGGCGTTCCAATTCGAACACAGATTGATCCGAATATTGTCCCATTCAATGAGATCCGAATCGCTAGATGCCTGATACCCGGCGATACCTCCTGTCTCAAGAGAAGCAGTTCTTTGATTTGATCCGGATACAAATTTATGTGAACCGCAGAGCGCATTTGGCGCAGAGCTCATTTGACGTCCTTTTGACGATAAACGACTGAATTTTTAATGCATATTCATTAGTGGTATGACGCAGGAGGTCAATTTTCAATCGCCACTGGTTAAGATAGTCGCAAACAGTAACGCGATGAGCTGAAATGGTAACCTACCGCAGGCATCGTGACGCCTGTGCAAGCAATAAATTTACCACGCTTTGGTTGGTAGGTTTGATCCGGAATTCGATTCGAGCCGAATAGTTCAAAAAAATTTCCGGATACGCAATTATTCGATTCGAATACAAGATAATATTATTACAGAAATATTAGATCTGATCCAAAATTATCCCAATATTATTCGAATTCAACTCGAGGGCATACCATTGGGACCAGAGTCGGCATAAAATAATGCGTCTAAAATCCAGTGAGCCATGTCGCTCACACGTATTGGTTAGGGGGTCAACTTCCTATTACCTTATATCATATTTATATCAATTATATAATTGCTTTTCGCCGTATTATTGTCTTTGTATCGTCATGGAAACTATTGCTATTGTCGTTACTCACACTCAGTTCAGACACCGGTCAATGAAATTGATAGCTTCTGCACTTCCTCTCATTGACTTAATATGGGCGTTATCGCTACCGACGCGTCAATGTCTGCCGACGTCATCAAAAAAACAAAAAAAAACAGACTTAGCATTATGGGTGGAACGTTAGACTTTGAGGCTAGGCGACGGGCTACTAGGAATGTTAAAACGATAATTTGACGTCGACCGTTACCTTAGTTATTACTACAACATATGAAGATAATGATCATGCAAAAACGCCAGGAAGCAATTTAAGCAAATGGCGACAATAAATTATAATAAATGACAGTTTCATGCGCCAATCAACGAACTTGAATAGCAACTATACTTAACACTGGGCTGCGGTGAAAATATCTAATATGAATAAAAGATAAAAGCGTGTAAACATTTTAGTTGTGGTTGTTGTTGCTTTGGATTTATGGCGCGCTAGGTACGCGTGTCGATATTTCCAGTTTATTGCCCGAATCACTATCATATTGGTTTGACTCAATCGGAATTCCAACCCAGAACCTCTGTCGATCCGAAGGCGGAGAGTCAAAGTGTAGGCCGTTGTGAGCAGTTGGTAGCGGATATATTTCACCATAGTTGTGCTCTTTGGCTATTTCAATTTCCCAGAGTCGAGCAGTGTACAGCAGGAACCTCAGTCATATTTCCTTCATTTCGTTGTCTACTAGCTATAGTCTTTTCCTACGCAAAAGAACGAAAAACACAACGCAACTGCTGACACTCAGGGAAGTTTTGCCGACAACAGCTGGATAGAAGGGTGAATTCCCGTTTCCTGAGTCACTGGCAGTTTTAAACACCAAGTAACTATTAGTTAGAGTTAACCATTACCAAAACGGTTTCTACGCATTTATCATCATATTTTCACGGTATGTCAACTTTAATATCAAACAGCAAATGCATCTTATTGAATATTCGTTATGGAGTTGTGGATATGATTTGTGATGTACACTGCTTGTCCTATCAAAATAACCCATCGATGTGTTCATCTTTGTAGTACAATTACCATAATGCCGACATGCAAAGAAAATTACGTTGTTGTGGAATCCATTTGTATACAACCTATAGTTAATAAAATACCGGGAATACTTGCTCGCTCATTAAATATGATTTTACAATCGTCTAATATTCATTTATCTTAAGTTGGTGTAATCATTCCTATATAAATATGGTCGAAATTTTCGTACAATCGCGTCGTCTTTTAAAGCAGACATAATCTCGTCGCTTGACGTCATTTCAATTTATGACAATGGCAGGTGACGATTTTCCGTGCCAGATTTGCCAGATTTCGCGTCACAGTATATTTTGGCTAACTATCATACATTGAATACTTGAATTTGATATAATGAGATGTTCCACCGAGACAATTTATACAACATTAAAATTAATACCCGTTCTCCACTGCTTGGCAGCCGCGCCATCCGGGAATGTGGATGGTTGTGGGTTGTGGTTGTGACAGTGATTAGGTTTATATTTATAACCCGGAAATATCAGTATATCAAGTATTACACGCATTGATCTGACTTATATAAGACCTATAATTATAATCAGTTATTTGAAAACGCCATAAATCATAACAACAACAACAACATTTCCATTTCATGTTGCATAACAATTGGAATATGTTATCGGCCCGATTGTGTGGTATCGGCTAAATTGTGTATCTTGAAGAAATTCAGCTGTCGACCTCATGTGAGCAGACATATATGGCCATTGCCCAGACCTACGATTTGCTGAATTGCGCTCTTCCAAGTCTGTTTTGTCCTCTCGTGTCCATACAATTCCTCACCAGAGCGACGCTTTGGCTTGCTGCTATATAGTAGGCCTACTCAATATATGTCCGTTTGTTGTACGGTTGAACCTGAAGGGAGCGGATGCAAATGCATTTTATATGATACAGCAACGATAAACAAACTCGACTCAGGAGACGGGTTTGTCAACATGCTTTGTTCAAAATAGGATTCATTCCTACAGCATGATATATAAACTTCTGCAAAAGTTTACTGTAACGGGCCTACATTCTGAGGGGTAGTAAAAGAGAGATTTTCTGCTAATAAAAGCGAATTTATAGCCTACTGCTTTAGGCTATTAGAAGCTTTGAAATTTCCCTGTATACAGCTCTACACATTGTTCATTATATTTGCTGCATTCCTTACCGTCAACTGCAAAAGTTCAAAAACGCATGCGTTCATGTCAGCAGATTTAAGTCGACACTATCTTTCAATCTGTATAAGCTCACAATATTCCCGAGGGACATACCAACCTTTCAGGGGATTTTGATCTGTATATAAACACTACATGCTTGACAAGTCAGTAATAAACGATTCTGAACCGTGGCCTTTTATATATACCACTAATAGGGCTTAGACCAGTTTTAAAAAACTGCCATGTTTATCGTGATGTCCATTATAGACTTGTGTACAAGAATAGCGATCACCCAACCGTGACGGTATAGTGCAGTCACCGTGAACTTTGGTAATGCTGATAGAAAAACATTCTCGCGCGCTCGACGGTCCTATGAAACGTTACGCGTTTTGCAGCTGTATTGAATATAAGGAGTTTGTAATTACTCAAGTCATGTGGGCCACGTTAATGCTTAAGGTAAACGTGTCAATACTTGTGGTTTATAGCCTGAATTATTATCACAGCCATAACCCTCCGCATTCACCCAATACTGTGTACCAAGCAGAGTCGGAACGGATACCAATTTTTCTGTATTTCGTTTGACTCAGTCGGGATTCGAACCCACCGGCTGACAGGAAGCGGTTATAGATATAGTAACATGCACAAGGCCCATTTGCCCATTTTATCACTGGTAGTATATAGTTCTTCTTTCGTTTAGCCTGTCTTGTTTCTTCGGAATAGACCTCAGGGAAGCCATAGAGCAGCCACTGTCATGGCATTAACTAGGTTCTTCAGACCAGTCCCTCCGGTGGGTGGTTTGTATGTAGTACATCCGGGGATGACATGGTCTGCGGCTTGGTCCTCCTCCACGAAAGGGAATGCATACTAGCAACTAATGCCTACAATACTTGACCTGTCCTGTGATAAGCGCCACTGAAAATCTTCTTTATAATAATAATAATACTATATTTGTAAAGAAGATCGCCACAGATTTACCGTCCAGCCCTAGTTTATTGAGAATGAGAGCATTCATCGGCTCCACTACACTCTGTAGTATATTTGCAAACATGACGCTTTACGGCGGTTATTTCATAGCTCTGTGGTCGGTGTCGTTTTGAATTGGATAAATATTGCACGATGCGAGTCATTGCTTGTTCCTCTCCGATCGTGAGGTACCAGGTTGGATCACTGAACTAGCACTCGCAAATTGTTTGTCGTTTAGGGAGCAGGGTATATGTTCCGGTTGTTATAGTGAGCGGGCTATGAAGAGTTAGCAAAGGAATCGCCTCATAATAAACGTATCGGAATAGCATACATGACCGAACAAGTTAAAAACATCATAAATTCAAAGCAATAACAACAACATGGAACATGGAATATGGTAATTCCTTGTGGGGATCACAATTCAATCATTCAAGAAGCACATTTCCTTCATTTTTGAACTGACAGCTGTTCATACTTACGTTCTTTGTATACTGCCACTATCGAGGGCTATATACGACAACAATGTAACCAATAGATACAAACAGAAGGTAACGCATAGCTGTGTTTTTTAGTGCGATATGCAAATGCAATCGTGCGATAATTTGACCTGAGTGCGCAAGGATGCATAGAGCGGAATGCAATGGAAAGTGCCACCAATGTTTCATATCATGAAAAAACCTTGGCCTAATTTGTATTCAAATCCAATTACTTTCATGTGTATGAGTGTATCATAGCATTCCATTCAGACAAAACTATACGCAATCCGTGTTACCTTCGCTCTTTGACTATTCTTGTTGTCGTCGTTGTTTAGATTTACAGTACATATGGTGTTTTACAACTGCTTAGGTTATTTATACCAAGCAATTGCACTTGATACCTATTTTCTCTATGACAGCCACATCCGTGTACGCTCTCCTGATACGCTACCAAGTATTGCCTAGCGGTTTCGGTCTTCGGCTTTTATTGAACCGGATGCAATCGGTATACTGTCAATCCAAAGTCGACTCAAGCCCCTGCAACTAGGGATAGGTGGGTCTCTGTCTACATTTTTCCCTGCTCGGAGGGCTTGGACGGAATATCTTTTGAATGTCCCAGTATAATAAGTTCCGTAAATTTCTATAGTCGATAAATATTTTGATGTAAAACCACGGAATAATTGGCATAATGTCCCGTTATATTACCGCAAATGCTGACTGTGGTTCAGGAAACGTAATGATTCAATTGGAAGGAAAGGGAAACGCGGGAAGCTGTCAATAATGACGTGAGGAAACACCTTCCTATCTGCAGCAACATCGAACAGCAAGTCGTTTCAACAGCCACAAGCTTTCAGATTGAGTATTCAGCCCAACACAATCAATTACTAGAATCTCAATGGGTAATGCAATGAATATAAAATAATGGTTTGGGTTTGTTTGTTTATTGGAATTTATAGCATTTTCAACTACTAAGTTCATTTACGCCAGGTCAATGCTTACGGTATAACGTGTCAATACTTCAAGTTTATAGCCCGGATCACTATTACAACCACGACTCTCCGCACTTCCCGAGACCAACTGCCAAGCAGGGAAGGAACGGGTACCAATTTTAAAGTCTTAGGTCGGGAATCGAACCTCGAATCTCCCGATCAGTAGGCGGACGGTCTAAACCACTCAGCAAACTAAATGGTTCGATGGTTTGGGTGTTTGGAAGTAGATGCAGTAATTATTATTATTATTATAGATAGAAGATTTTCCGTGGCGCTAATCACCATGCACCAAGAACAAGACGGTCTGGAGTAAATACATGAATATAGTAATCGTGTCAATACTTTCGGCTTATAGACCGAATCACTATTACAATCACGGCTCTCCGTACTTCCCCGATACCGACTGCCAGGCAAGGAAGGAACGGATACCAATTTTAAAGTCTTCGATTTGACCACATGTGGCTTCAATTCTACGATATTTGAGCAAAGTTTCACAAGTTTATCTTATCAACATGACCATGTTTTACACCTTTACGATTCATCGAAGTTATTAAGCTTATTGAACTTGCTACATTTCCCATCATCAGTGATCCTATCGGCGCTATGCTTTACAAAGATAGCACATATTTGACTGAGCAATATGTCGCTTCCGTCCGAAGTACCACACCACCTCCGCCTGTAAAGTTTGCGTCGGCTAGTAAACTCGGACCCAGCTAATCATTCCGGTTGCACCAAGATGAGTGTACCATACTGCAAACTAGTCAGAATACTGACCGGAATGGTGGAAAGGATAGTGGGCTGACGACAGGTTGCTACTACGGTCGCGTAACGATTTCCTATAGATGACCTACACAGGACACAGGACTCCAGATCTAGTTCAAGCAGATGCCAATACACATGTTGCGATATTACCGGGTTGCAGTCTCTCACCTCCGCAGCGGTAATGATTTCCTTATTATTGATCCTCCGAATAATTCCTTCCGTATATTTGATCTCATTGCAGCAAGATATGCTGCACTGACGCCAACACCGTTTCCCAGCAATCCGGTTCTAACAATAAGCGCATCAGTTCGCATTCACAACCACAAGTCAATGAGACATGATAGTAACAACCTCGATGACATCGAACAAAAAAATCAGCGTTGAAAATTATTTTCGATGGTGCCACCAGTCTTGAATGTAAATGTATACTGAGTCTTCCATACACTGCAACATTGGAGACCAGAAATGTAAAAATCACTGGATATTAATACTTTAGAACAAGTAATAAATACAACAATAGGAGTCGATTCAGTGTTGTCCTCATTTGTTTCTGCTACATCAACACAGCCTCAAAACACTGCAGTGCATGCAGGCAAACACGGGAACACACACTACTTGTACAATGCGCATATGACCTTTAAGTGCAGGCGGCGCCGAAGGAGAAGGAGGTTAATGAAAGTCAAGCGCCCCGCTGTTTCGCCCTGTACGTGCTAGACTCAAATGTGCTGGCTGTCTAGGGGCAGCCGATAGGCATTTCAACGCCTGTGGTACGGCACGGTCGGAACTCGAGCTCAAGAACTACCGGTTTTATGGCCTATTTCACCATTACGCCGACGATGCTTTTTAGACTACTTGGTACGCGAGTGTGCGTACCTGGAACTTGGGGGGCAGAGGGCTTTTGGAACTCGATAGAAATCCCTCAAATGACCGATCCGCTTCTGATGAGACAGGGATGTCTTAGAAACAGAGTGCAACATTGTAATAGTATTTCTAGATATCCCCGGGCCAAGAGAACCGATGTGATATGGCTTCTGTAGCACTCACAGAGCAATCAACGCAATGAATATTTCTCCGAACCCTCGTTTAAACGAACATCTTAGATTTAACCTCAATGACAATTCTCAGACACTGTGCAAAGAGGGTTAATCACCAGACAGCGCTAAATCGAAAAAATTCCTGTGTGATCTCAAAAGCTATCTCGTTTCAGTAATGTACCGAGAGACAAAAATGCCGACAGGACGATGTGATTCACGACGTAACTGCGTGGAGGAAGCGATCTATTTACTTTACAGGCCTATGAACATACGAAACTCTCTTATTTCTATTAAACACCAATAGAATCTGACACACACTTGGTCGTTGCGTTTGCTGTGAAGTAGGCCTACACCTTCTCACATGCAATCGCCGTGCGGGCAACGTAACTTCCAACATTGCTAACTAGCTGACACTGCCATCATAATAACACTGCTGCTGTGTTTGATATGCTTGCATGAATAACCCGTTTGTTTCCACCATCTATTTATTTCAAATGGTGCCTTTATATCCAGAGAGGATCTTTCACGCCGTGGGTGAAAAAAGTGGAACATCACTGTAACATAGTCAAAAAAATCTTGACAAACGCACTTTTTACGAGACAGTTATGTAATAAATAAGTCCACAGTATAGCTATACGTAACGGTCAATTACTCTTTTCGAGTACGCATTTCATCACTATCATCTCGATAGCGTAGTGTTTGTGACAAAGCATAAAGTTACACCTAGTCATAGCGGCTAGTAGTATTTCATCCATTCCCCAATCAAAACCTTGATTACCCATGTACAAACAATACTATAAATATGAATAAATATGACTAATGATAGTTGAATGGTAACAATAATAATAATACGCTATAATAAATTAGGTCATGAAACAACGTTGAAGTAGCGTTTGTTGGTGGAAATATAACGCACCATACATTGAATAGTACAAAGTCGTTACGGTAAAGGAACAAGTCACCAAAGCTTGCAGAAGAAGCTCGATAAAAACGGGTAGTCTTCCTTCAGCAGGATGTCATGCCAATTAAAGAAAAGTGAATTTCCTAGCATTAAAACAAACCCACAAGGTTGCGGTCGGTACTCACTGGCGCATGTAAGGGTATAATCAGTAATCACACGCGTAGACGCAGGCCTATCACCGGTCGGCAATCACACGCGAGCGATTTCGTTACATGATGTGTGAAACAATATAGTGGCCGATGGCGGACGATGAATTGATATCGTAAAGATGATTAACTGAGGATTTAACGTCCATCCTCACCTGATGAAGGGCCTCGAAAGCTTTTGAACGTTATTGTCAATAAGCCAGTTGGAGAATCTTCTTTACGATATCAATATTTCGTGATAATACTACATTTTGAAGGTGTGACAAAAACTTCATCGAATTTTATATAGTTGTATACGTGAACGAGTGAAGAAGATGCAATTTGGGGTTGTGTTGCGCAATCGCTCATTGCTCAAAAATCACTGGGTGAACAATCTGTATTGTTTCGCATTCACCCTTCACAGTGGAAAGCAGGAATAAATAGTGGATGCATCGGGTGTGCAAGAATTCTCAGCATAAACGGCATGAAAGCCATTGTTAAGTCAACAAAAACGTATAGGCCTATAGTAATCTTCCATTGCAAAGACTAAGATATCAAGGCAGCGATTTTCAATAAACGGTCTATCATTATGGAACGATTGTGTTGTAAAAGACTTGCCCATCGTTGTCTCTTATTGGACCGGACTAACGAATGCGACGAGACCAAGTTGATTTGATTGATAGTTTGATTGATAGATAGCCGGGTCACGTCAGCATTCGTGGGGACTCGGATGACGCTTGTACAGCATTACTACCAGATGTGTTACCAACATTTTTGCATAATTTTGAAACAGGATGTCCAGAATGCTGCATATTATCTACTTTGCGTGTGTTAACGCAACGAATAGGAGAGTCATGCTTGCTAAACCACGGATGTTCCAGAGCCTGTTTGATAGTCGGTCTCAAATCTTGATCCTTCTGCAGCATCCAAGCAATAAGGTTTTTGCACTCGTCCGATAATTGTTCCGAGCGCTTATGATGGAGTTTACATTCCATGATATCTTTTTCTTTTTGAAAAGGCACTTCAGCTTCTACCATTGTATACAGTAGCACTCCGAGAGACCAAGCATCGACGCGTTGCCCACGGTAACTGCGATGAATGAACCATTCCGGAGGGTAAAACTCTGGTGTCCCGGCGAATTCCGTGTAAGGCGAACTCTGTAAATAAAACAATACCTCATTGTATTTGCACTGAATCCGGAAAAGATAGCTTCCAAAGCAAAATCGATACCACACCACACAACAGTGAAGCAAGCCTATTATGTACATATTAAACATATACGATATGAAGACAGTGATACTAAATTGAGGCATGTGACTGCAGGGAAAATATGGCTTGCATAGGGTAAGCATAGAGAACATGTTGGCAGTGCTGGTTATATTTCACAAAAACATCGGTACTTGTGCAATGGCGGTTGAAATTTGCCAGGGAAATCGGGGTTTAACTTATCAACCTGATGTTGCCAGCAACATATCCGTGACTTTTGCGAGTTACGGGGCATTTTCCAGTCTTGTAAGTACGCAAAGGAAGTACGGATACACATACTAACCAGAGACCAATCAGACGACGGAAATGCAACTGCACATAATAGCGAGACAGGTCACTGACGACGTTGCGAGACAAGGGGACGGTGGATCCCCGTTTCCCGACATCATAAAACTTTAATAGCAATAGCGTGAGTATCTAGCAAAACCCCTTGCGATATATAACCACATTCGATATACATATTTTCGACGCTTCTAAAACTTTATTCAAGGCATCATCACATTTTCACCATAGGCCCTCGTGCAAACAAGCGCACCAGCGCGAATATCCGCACACAAGCAAAAAAAACAGGCAATGACGAGCGATGATACGCGGAAGTCTCCAACAGACTGTATTACATACCGGTAACATACTGGTCTTTTTATACGAAGCGCCTCACAAAGTAGCGTACATAAGGGAAATCAAAGCAGTCAATCTATTGTATCTGCGGATCGGATGTCGGATAATCACTCAACGGAAACGTACCTTCATCACAGTGCCGCATCCAAAATCTATCAGCTTAGCTTCAGAAGTATGTAAATTAAGGAGTACATTTTCGTCTTTGATATCACGATGGATGACCCCATTAGCGTGACAGTGTAATATAGCTCGGGCAATTTGCCGAAAAATATTACGAGCCGTAGCTTCAGGCAAAGCACCAGATTGATTGAGGTAGTCAAACAGATCGATCACAGGTTGAGGTCTTTCCATCACGAGAATGTACGCATTCGATCGTTCAAACCAATCAAGCATTCGGATGACTCCTATAAGACATGTATTATTACGTAAGAAACTGCGCTTCTGAATCCCTACTATTGTAGGCTACAACACAGCATAATTTGTTATGGTGTTGACTAACCTGCGTGACCTGAGCGTGAGGCTTTGTGCAATAGCTCGAACTCAATCGGTACAACGCGGCCGTCCAGATCACCCCACCGCTTCACTTTGGCTTTAGGAACTTGCTTAATCGCAACTTGCATCCCGTCGGATTTGCGTGTTCCTGTAAAATAAGATAGCATAAACACACCATTAACCACGGGTTAGTATTTCGGGTAATCGGGGTGTTTCATCACAATTGCCAGAACAAAGATAAGACAGACGGGTTTCCTTTTCCTGATTTCGAGATATTCGATTTCATGCCTAAGGGAAAAGGCTTCACTATTTCTCATATTCAAATCAATATTTTATGATTTCTCCGCTAAAAATCGGTGCCTTTCAAGTTTCAACATATGCGGTATTAATAACTCATCAAATCGAGCAAAACATAAAGGGGAGCCTAAAATACATTATGCAGTTCATAGATACCAATCGTCGTCATCTCAGATTACATAGCTCTAGACTATTGCACATTATGACACGATATTCAGGGGGCCTGCGGTAATAGCACGATGGCTTGACTAAAGGGTAAAAAGCCCCGAAAGAGTTGAGCAGTGGTTGTACTTGCCCAAACATTTTGGTACCTGCGCATTAGCTGTTACAGAGTTTTAGCCGCACTACGTTTACTTACGGACCAAGTGTCAAACATGCTGCACAGCAACAACAGATTATGGTGGATCACCATTTCACAGCTCTGCTAATTTCAAAGAACAAGAGATCGAAATATTGTGTGACACATAACCATAGTCTACGATTTTTTCCACTCAAGGTCACCGTTTTAAAATGAAGATATAGCCGTAGCTGATATTGGACGACTAAAGCTTCGTAAATTGCACCTAAATCACGACGCCTGCACAACGTGGCCAATCAGCATATATAGTAACTAACCAGTTGCTGACGTAGTCATGATTAAATGTGTGTCAAGCGTAGCCAAGCCAGTGGCTATTTTTAGCTGGGTAGTTCCGTTTCAGCTCAGCGCGTGTATAAATATAAACCCAAACGCAAGGGTCAATAATGATGTCAACAACAAGTGCTAGCCGATCAGAGAAGTAAATCATGGGGTTTTCTAAAACCTTTCGACATTGAACGCTACCAAAGAAAAGCAGCCATTAAAAGCCAGGACACGTATTTGTATGTATGAATCACGTATAGCACAGCGCGTCCTAATCAATTGCAAAATGAGAGCATAACTACTAATTCAATGGCGCAACGAACGACCCGGAATGCTCTAACCGTCCATACGACAGAACGGAAACACTACTAATAGTGTACGTGGCAGCGCTTACACGGTGTCATTGAAGTAAAAAGACGGATAAAAACAGGCGACGCATTTTAGACTGTCGACAACATTCAACGTGTCTGGAAAGCCTCCCTTTTAAGTTAACACGTATTGGCAAACGAACTAATGCGGAGAAGTTAACTGTGACGTATACTCAGTGATAAAATTGCGTAAGTTGAAGAAATTCCCAGCTTCAAAATGAGAGTACATGCATAATTGCATATCCCACATTGATCAACGCGTACTGTTGTACATAGGCTTACTATTATACATGACACTGCATTTTCAAGCACGAAGTCGCATTTTTGCCGTATTGGTATGGCTTAGCGTCAACAGGTAACATATGAGGAAGGCTCTGGCGAAACGACGAAGTGGTATTCGTATAGATTAGCTTGTGCGGTAATCCGAAGTGAATTTAGTTCTATTAATCTGATATGACGTTATAATCCATTCACCACTGATCGATGAAGACGATCTAAAAGCTCGAAACTATTCAGCCCCTAATCCACACACACACTGGTTCACAAAGGTTCTATCAACGCTAGCAATTGAGGGTTGATATCACTGGAAAAGAGGTTTACTTCTAGCACGCAGACGATGTGCCAAATAAACGCAATTACCGACTGCCGTGACGCATAGATATGATTTGTGACGTAACAGATTGATTAATTTTTCGTACACAGCTTCTAACATGTAATCTCAACAGGCAAAGAACTATGTTACCGGCAGTTAAATTTGAGCAATGAAGATCTCAAGACAATATTGACAACTCAAGGGGTACATTTTCTGTCATCGTTGACGTATTCCATGCTTCGCGGTGAGCGTGTGAAAAGTAAGCCGGCGACATGGCGCCTACTACTCACTTTTTGCCATATCACTCGGCGCTTCAGCACAGGTTAGTCATATGATATCTCAACATAACGCAAATTCGAGTATACTCATAAATACAATGCTAGATCGCCTTGCATACGAGGACAATAGGACATGCATCAGGTTAAGAATCCTCTCTGCAATAAATTAGTTGGCAACAGACAGCGCTTGTAACGCTGACTTGCAAGAAAACAACGTGGCTTGACAGCAGCTAGCAACAAGCAAAATTTGAGGCCAACAAACTGAGTAAGTGTTTTTACATTATCGAGATGCTGATGACTAACACGTTAGCAATTCTGACCAAGTACAGACATTGAACAATCTTCAGCTTTGGCGGATCGTGATCTACTAGATTAGATACAGTAACAGTATGTGCCCTATATGCCTGTACATGTAGATGTAGGCCTAAGATTCCCTCGTTTTCAGGTAAATTGTTCAAAATTTAGAGGTTACTTACCAGCATGGACTGTGCCACCGCCGCCAACTCCAATCACGCCGTGTACATCATAAAGTCTTTTGAGTGTCGACAATTTCCTTGCGTTATCTTCGTTCTTCACACCAGATTGTTCTTTAGGAGGTGATGAAGATGGCTGAGATTTTAATAGCTGTAGAATTGTTGATGATGACACTCGACGAATCACTGACCCAAGATGATATTCTTTAGTGTCACTATTGGGAACTGCTTTGGCGTCCGACGCAGATGTGTCGGCTTCAACCCGGTTGTTACGCTTATGACCTTGCGACTGTTGAGCGTCAGCGCCTACTTTCTTTTGTCTACTTCTAGTATGATACCGCGGGATTTGATCTCGCTTTTGCTCATTTACTTCAGCGAAATTGTTATTGCTATCGATTTTGCAAGAACCTGTCGAGCATGAGGGCGATATCGATTGTACCATATGGACATTGGATGAAGGTGGTTCGCTAGGGATACTTTTTGCTTGTGCATCTTCTCGTTTCCTTCCTTTGACAGAACTACGCAAATTGTATCTACCCGAAACTTGTCCATTGCCAGCAACATAACTCTCATGGAATGGCCGTGGTGCTACGAATGAAAAATCGGTAGGTAAGGTTGCATTCTGCGACGTTTTAGGGGATGATTTCGACTTTTGGTGGTTTCGTTTCTTAGATGGTTTTTTCGCTTTTCGCATGGAGCGGCCCTTGTTGCTTCTTTCTGAACTACACGTAGACTCACAAGAGTCACGAGGAACCACTTCCTCGTTTTTTGACCTTTTTGACTCTTGTTGCTCGGTACCGTCGGTAATTGCTACATGGTCAACTTTCGATGTTACGTCATCGGCAGCGCAAGAATCACACGAACAGCGAAGGGTTATGCTGTCGCGTTCGCCAACGTGCTGTTGATTTTTCCTGCAATAACCTCCGCGATTAGCGTCTTCAGCGCACCGTTTGCGGGGTGATATACCGCTGGAGGAAGGCGTCGACGACATTGACGATCGGGAAGAGTAAGATGACATGGAGGATGAGGAAATTTTAAAGTCCTTCGTAGAGCAGCACGATGATGACGACGAATGACCTTTATATTGCGGTACCCCAAATGAAGGTGGCATCATATGAGGGTGAACAAAATGATAGTTGCTCCCTAAACTACCCAATGAACCTGCAGCGGGTGACGAAGGAGCGGAGGATAACGACATTTTAGTGTCTCGTACAATAGCATAATTAGACGGCAAGCCTGTTGTACTGAATCGAGCTTTGTTTTTAAAATCTGTTGCCTGCGGGTGATTCATCGAAGGATGATGCCTTTGATGGTAACGCTGCTGTCGTTGAGTAACCCAGCCACTTGGCCGTTTCGATTCAAGTAGTTCGTCCTGTTCGAAATCCATATCAGTTCCCTCATTCCCAACGTTCGATGATTGTGACACAGGAATCAGTTGACTTGCGTAATAGTCCAATGTATGTGGATTCGTGATATTGAAGAAATGATGATAATCATATGGCAGCGGAACCGGGCGAAAGCCGTTCGGAATAGGATTTTCCGATGATGATAATCCAGCCATTTTCCAACAAGGGTTAGCGCCAGCAGTAAATGCAAAAGGATTCGGGTCGATACGACCGCATGATACAGTGTTGCCAGCTCTTTCAGGCATTGTCGTTCCTTTATGTCCACAACAGTAATTTATAGGAGCAAAGTTTATCAGGTTATTGTGATACGGCCACAAATTATTGCAGTAAACAGATGAGGGATGGAAATGTACAGGTGCCGCTGACATCCCTTTGAAGCTATCCTTGCCCGTCAATTCATATTACAAAATATATCTGCAAAGAATGCAACATACATTGTTAGTATGTCAAGCATTCGATTTCCTGGGCTTGGCTATTCAAAGGAGCGCTCGATGTAGAGTTAGACTATAGGCCTGTGGCCCTACACACCTACAGAACATCGCAGTCTCGCACCTCCTAATCACAGCTGTAATGAATCCAGATTCACAGTAAAATACACTATAGCGATGTTATGTATGCAAACTCTCTAAAGCTCTCTTTATCTCTCTAATCGCACATGGCGAAATTTGTGATATGTTCAATTGTTCATGCCATATTCGGAGCGAACAATCGATCGATGTTCTTTGGCGTATCGCGTCAGATGCGCAGACAAGGTTCATGTTACCGACTCGACGAGGACAGCAACTCAGGCCAGCAAAGCAACACAATCAACAACATACTTCCTGCCACATGAGAGCTCAGTTGACGCTAACACCCCAGATATATTTCAAGGCCTGTGCTCGCCAGCTACTAAACTAGTGTCTACAAGCTACGCAGACTCTCATTCCGTTCATACAAAAGGCATCACAGCTCGCAATGTATCCAAATTATGCCGAGCTGAATAAACAGCTGTTTCGATTCCCTTTTTCCTACTCTCGTTTACGTGTACCAGTACCAAGTAAAGCAGAGACGGTCGGCATCTAGCTAATTTCCCGTAAATTCTCCACCCCACAATTACAGCCTAAGTGGTCATATCAAGAAAAAAACGTTATGTCATAACGAATGAACAATGGATCGACATTATAATCTTCCCAAACAACGAACGGAGTAACCTTAAACTGATTATAGATGTATGTTTACTGGACGTCGGTTCATTCCACCCCTACGGCCAACGCCTTGATGCCTACAATGGCAATTGAAAGTATATGACTTAACGTACAAAATATTTTGTTGAAGTACTGTGTCGCCAACAGGTTGTATCACAAGGGCAGCGGAGGGCACAGTAGGCGGCTTTCATGTTATTAACAAAGAAGCTTGTTTGCCATATTGCCAGCTGATATTCTAGTCACAAACATGCAGTCATACTTTCGCACTTCGACGATAAAAATCCCTGTGCCTTGAGAATGTCACGTTTCAAGTAAACATGTTGTTTCTTTTTGTATTCATCGTTGACGCCGCAGCCTAATTTTTATTACGCAAAACTACTTGGATAAAGACCACACCAATCAGCCGATAATTCTTCATTCAAAAACAAAGTGCTCCAACAAAAATACATGACTGACAAAAATTTATTTATTCGAAACGGCCTTTTTCTTAACGTGCTGACGCACTGTGATTTTGTCATGCAGATTAGAGCGTGCTGAAACGGTTTTGGCGTGTTCGCACGAAGCGACCTACGTCACACCGAAACGATTACGAAGATAACGGCAGAAAGTCGCATTCGAAAATATCAGGCGCGGCACGAAAATTTGGTACAGTGAAACCAACATGAAAATGAAAAACTAAATCGCCCCGAGTAATTTCCAAACATAAGCGGAAGTGACTCCCTAGTTTCGCTTCATTGCAAGTCGATAGGTGTAGCGTACTACGTACAGTACATGAGCAACATGGCGAGCATCCACGCCTTGTATGTATCACTTAATCTCTAATATCGGTGGGACTAGGAAGAGCAGCATTTCATATAAAAGCTACATGATTTAATACAGAACAGCTAACGGACATTCAGCTTATTTCAACACATTGACAGTTTCCTACCTCACCACATTGCGACTAAAGCACAATGACGGCCAACAAGGTGTGTACATTGAAATACATTTGCATTGGCCATACGAAAGTCTACCTTCGTGCATTTATTTCTCAGTCAGCGGCTTCTAACGGTTCCTCATTGCGTTACACCTGATACGCACCATACGACACAAAAGCGACAATTTTCGTGCAGCAGTAGTGATTACTAGATCTCAGAGCAATGATGACCGAAACCCATGTCTTTTTAGCTATGCATGCCAAAATGACATCAGAGCAAAGATTTCCCCTGGCTAGGCATTATGCTGATACTACCATCATAGTCATGCTATTCAGGCAAAGGAATTGTCTTAAATCTTCATATAAACTCTATTCCACGGGCGAGGCACTTAGCACTCAGCTGTCCATAAATGATCATGAATCACTGCACCTAATCTATAACTTCGACGCTCATACTCATATGTGCTAACCCGACATCATCACTATATATAAAAAAAACCAAGTATTGCTATGCTACCTCAATCAATTCAAGCACTACGAAGACACACGGCCTACAGCTGCTCACATCAGGCTGCCTCCCACAGTCAGCACAACAAAGGCTTTTAACTGGAACTCACTATAAAAAAGGCCGGATCCTACTCGTTTTTTCCTCTTCTCTCTCGTTTCTTTCTAATGCGGAGAGAAAGCTTTTTGAGAGAAAGAAAGAGCCGCACAGCTCGTCCGCTTAAACCACTGAAGAGCTGGCAAAACGAGAACCAACCGACGCAAATAGCGACAGAAACACTGCGCATATACAGTATGTGGATAACTGGTATCAAATCTCCTCCCAATAATATAAATCTATAAAATTCCTAATTGCTATAATTTAGTACAAGCTATAGGCCTATGTGAATCGTAAACTACCTGCTCTGAATTAATCGGTTGTAGTTATAGTACGCATAGCACGCAGCTAATATTCAAGAGGTGGGGAGACACTCTTCGTCAGTGTTTCGCCGCAATAGTTAAACATGACACAAGAATGAGTCATATAAAGGTGCGAGTAGAGGGTAGTACGTACAACATTATACAACCGACCAACTAAACGTTTGTGCTTCATACTAATGTTTTACGGTAAGTACACACGGCTCTGACAGCTTGGCGCACGAAATCGAAGTACTCGAGATCACCCGGGAAACAGAATGATGTGTTACCCGAAAACGTAGCGGGGATAGAACTGGTAATGATATCGTTTAAGTGCATATAATACGTACAGCAGTCGTTACAACCGGTGACATATTTTCTGCATGTGATAATATAAAGTTAATGCATATTAAACTAAATACCACGTTCGCCATTTTAGTGTAGTCCCCTAAATTGTATATTCACGAAATAGGTGATTATTCATATCAACAACAACCAACAAACAATACACAGCGAATCTCAATAGCCTCTGCACAAAAACTCAATATACGTCAAAACTTCAGAATGTGCAGATTATATTATGGCGTTATGCCAATTGCAGCGTTGTCGTTTATGTAGCTCTTTGTATATTGTGAATCTACAATTACAGGGGTAAATGTGACAATTGTTTACTTGCTAGGATAACACATCAAGGACACTGCTTACACCTTTTTAACAGAATCATGTAATATCATCGCTCTTTATCAATAATAAGTACATGGAGAGCGTTGCTTAACGGCGTGATGTGCTGGAATAAACATCAGTAGGCCATAAGTCACGATTGTGTAGCCTGTAGCGAGCGTCTTTTGTGTAATTGTCAATAAACTAAGGCTGGGTGTTAAATCTGTAGTTAATGCTATTTACGATATCTATTGATCGTCCGCCATCGACTCCACTGTATACACTGCGTCCAAGGTGTAACCGCATAGTTCGGCTAGCGTAAACTGCAATTGATATTATGGCGCAACTATAGTCTAGTATTCAACCCTTTGTCATTCATCTCATACCTTCACTAACCCTACCGGCAAAGAACTATCGACAGTATATAAGTAAGTTAAGACTCTAGCGATGCATGGGATAATAAAGGAAAGCCAGAGTCTCTAATATTTACTACCATCGCTTCATTATAATTAGCGACCGAAGCGATAGACATTACAATGCTAATGTTATACACAGCGTAGGCGCGATAGTCTGCGTGTGTAAAGTTCAAGACTGTTGAATGAGAACTAGCGGATATTTTCGCAACACGAAATTAGATAATCCGATAACATGTCTCACGCTTGCCAGCTGCATCGAAGTTGTGGGGCTGTTTCCTTTACAAGACACGTGAAGATAGCTTTTAATTGCCTTTTGTTGTGATAACCACTACAAAGCGCTTCCCCCATAGCGCATGCTTTTGGCCTTGGCCTAGACCAATTGTGGCGTCGTAAAGTAATTATTACCATCATGAAAGCTAGCATCCTTCAGTAATGGCTGCTTTTCACTATCACAATACTGTATACTTCAGATCTGTTGAGGTGACGGCGCATTAATCACACACGATCTTGAGGTCTGCTTTCGAGTGCCTATCACACAAAATCGAGGGGTACGCCTACTGCTAGCATTCATAATTTCGCTTTCCAATCTGCGCGATTTAATACGCAAAAGCCAACGAACATTCGGCTTATCTCAACACACTGAGCGCTTCTTACCTCGCCATATCGCTACAAATGCATAAAGGAGGGTCGACACGCTGTGCACATTCAAATGCATTAGCAATGATCATGCTAATGGTTATGGTCTACCGGCGTTCATTACTTCTGAGTCGGCGGCTTCCTAGTGGTATGCTCATTACGTTAACCGTTAAAAAGGTATGATGTGACACAATGGCGACAATCTTTGCACGGAAGGTTAATAGTGATTACTTGAAAGCGCGTGGAACAAGTGTACTGTACGATTCAAATTGACACTAAAACAATCGACTTTGGAATAATAGGCCATAATAACCTAAATAGACCATGGGCCATATTAATTTTAACCTCTTTATGCCTAAGTATTCATACCCGAAACACCTACACATGGCTCGAAAGCATTAGGCGCGCAGCTAAACTCCATGAGTTGAGCGTCCAATATTAGCACGACAAGACATTGTGTCCATGATTTATTGATCAGCAATACAAAATAGTTTTTGTACGGCCTACGTTATTCGGCCTGACCCAATCAGAACTTTATGACAAGCCTGCGTATGGCTCGAGGCTACGATTGCCCGTGGCCTTGGGTGGCCGCTGAGTGGCTAAGGAGATGTAAATGCAACATCAGGCAGTGTACATGTGGCCCATGTCTGGAACAATTCCGGCCAAATCCAGTGAGTGAGTAGGGGCACAGACCTTGTGTGGTACTTCAATACATGGACCAAGTAATGTCTTAACTAGGCCATGGGCGGGTCGTATATAACCTGTAGCATTCCATACGTAGACCCAGGGCCTACTTTAGTTCTTTTACCTAGAGTAGGCCACGGTAGACCGGTGGAAATCCCACATGTTAACCTCGTATACGGACGCTCACATTTTTTCCAAGGGAGAAAATACAGGATAAGTTACAACAGGATTTCACGTTTTTTCTGGCATTCTGCTATGGATTGGATCGCAGTCGCCCCAACTACTGTTAAGTTTCACCCAATCGGTCTGCATGCTTTGGTGCATGTGACATCCTTGTTGAGAGATGAAATAAACTCATTATTTTCAGGAAGGCACTTAGGCCTATTGCGTGTATAATAGGTTAACTCAATAGATCGTGATCGAAAGATAATCTCTACCGAAAACTTAGATCGTATGCGTAATTGCATACACATATGCTGTCTATCACTTGCGATGATCATAATTGTCCGTCAAGATTAGATCATGCGGCAGTCCTACAACTAAATAAACAGTACAGAGAGCTTGGTTAATTGCACAGAAGTACACTCAGTGTCAGCAATACGGTAACTCACAAATTTCTGAAAGCGGATGTTTGTAATGGTCCTGAGGAGATGCAACAAACCAACTTCCTTACAATCGCATGAGACCAAGATCGGTAACTTTGCATCTAAGTGTTTCGTAGCTTCCAGATCCTGCACTTTGTAGTGTGTAGTGTGTACTCCTTTCGGGCATAATTATACATTAAAAGTGGAGCCCCCCTACTGATTATGAATTTATGATGAACAAAGCGTCATACACACTGCTAGAGCTAGCTAGAGCTAGAGAATGAATTGCAGTGCCTCATCAACACTGCACATTCCATCTTGACACTAGCGCATGCCAAGGCATAGACCTCTGGAACCAGGAATTGGCGTTGGCGACGTCGACGAGAAGTATTCGTTATGTGTATCGGATTCTATAATAGAGGGTAGCCACAGCGGATTGAAACACATATGATTTGGCCGTGATTTTTACATCGGATGCCTATCATGCAAGAACCTGCTATGTTTACCTGAAATCTTGAGACCAACTGTTGCCGAAGAATCTAGAATTACTGACGCAAAGGATGCTGCCTCGTTGTAAGCGGTGGTGACCGACTCACAAGCACGGCTACGCACAACGCGATTGCGTTTCATTGTTGTGTCTAATGTATCCGGGCACATGTCGTTTTATCCAGTTTGACAAGCTTTCAACGAGGCAGCATCCCTTTGCGTCAGCAATCGGCCAACATCTTGTTAAAAATCCTGAATGCGCTGGATCTAGGATTAGCCACTATAATACTCATGAAAAAATCTCCCCAACTCTAACCCTCACCCCCAAGTACCCCATTTTGACTGCATGACTGTCATGAGTTGGATAATCTCAGTGCTCATATTGCATTGCCTGATACTTTGCTAACCCCTACAAGCCTTCTACAATTCTAAAATTAATTTGATTTCGTACTCTGTACTTGGGTTGCTAAGTCCAACTACTTGTAATGTTGTAGTAGTGTCATTCTTCAAAATAGTCACTTTCCCTATAGATTATATTACGTATTAACTGCTGCGAAATAGTTTGTACCGCTGATTTTACGTGTTAGCATCAATGAAGCCGTCCGATTATACTGGTCCTGGAGGGTAGCAGAGTATAGGCTAAGGCCTACTACGCTGCTTTCGGATTCACGCCTTTGATCATGCTCGCGGTAGAAAAATCCTACAATGTTACATAGAGGTAACTGCACATCAACATGAATATGAATTTTCTATCGGAAACGTTGAGCCAACTATATCAACTAAGGTTAAGACGTACCGCGACTATTTGTCGGCCGGTCGGTCATTGCTCATTGCTTACCATACTCTCCTCACATTGCTGTTTATTCGTTTATCGTGACGACGACGCTCAGACTTTCTAACAAACCTTCCTTGGAGTTCCATGAAACCTTCTCTCGTATTCCACGGGATGGAGCCGGGTTCAAATGTTCTCTCATATTCCACAAGAACCGGATTCGGATCCCGATCGAGTCGGCGACCGACGCGCTAGAACTGATTGAAGTCTCAGCGTCGGGAGAAATCATCTCCGACTTTCAGCACCCCCCTCAGTCGGGTTGTCGGTTGCCACATTAGATCGTTCCCATGCCCATTGCCAGATCTAACATATGCTAAATCTTGGAAATATCACCATTAGCTTTTGCGAGCTGGAGACTCAGACAACGTGGTTTAAGCGAATCAATTCATTGATCACATTAGAAAAGTAGCCAAGTAGCAGTTGATAGTTCCATTATCAGTACTAGCTGTTGTTTAGGCATTACGATTACGATAAGTGATAACGGCTATGGCGAGCATGGCGGCAAGACAATGCCATGGTGAATTGCTGATTGAAATGGGGTAAATGAAAGCGCGCAGTTGCATTTGGCTCTTATTGTAGCGATGGCACGATAAGCAATGTCAAAGTAATCTTAATTCCCAGCCTCATCAAGTCCAAATTACAAAAGCGATAATACCTTTGATTCGAGCCGTGTCAGTCAGTGACAAAAGCGTGTGCAATCAACCTTGAGTGGAGTTTCGCACTCATGTGGCAGCAAGATGACTAGGGTTCATCTCAATTTATTCGCAGTCAATTGTCGTTCTTGATGCAAATTAACAGCAACAAAACATGATTAGCGAGCGAAATACTGCAGACAAGAGGTATATTTGAAATTCCGGTAACACATTACATAGTCTGCGGTACAACAAGATCAACGTACTGCTCGACAAGGAGGAGAGTAGAGGGGATTTCATTTAACTATTTAACTGTATAGCCATAGTTCTTCTAAGCCAGCGGCACTCCTCACTAACGCGATATTGCTGGCACTTAGCAGGGCAGCTGCGACACGGCCGCGATTAGAACCCAGCCTTCCCGATGCGCCTTGACCATTATGTCACCATTCCAACAAAGCATCTCAAAATCCCAGCCACGAAGCATTAAAGAAATTCTCATGCCTTTAGCTACATAGTCAAGAAAACCTTTTGTCCGTGGACACAGTCCATTCGCCGAATTGCAAGATATCCGAAGAGACTTATTTTGATAAGGATTTAAGTCAAGGCGATCTCAATCAATGATTCAATGATCTCAATCAATGACTGAGATCGCCGTTATCTAAGTTTAAGTGAATGAGGTATGCGTAAAATCCCACAGTCAAATCATATACTATTAAATACGATGTGGTAATCCAATACGGAGGTGCCGTGTGTTTGCTCAATGCACTCTTTCTTAAATTTCCAATTACCGAACGCTTTATCTTGAGATTAAACACAACATCCATCATCTTTACCGCTTTTTATCAATTTCAACAATAAAATCAGCTAGGAAATTTTTAGTGAATTTGTGTCACATACCGCTATTGCGAGTTTCACCCCTATTTTATCATTCGAATGTCTTTTAATGCGCAGTCAGGTGTCCGAAGAGGAAGGCTGAGGTAAGTTATATCACGTTACATACAGTTCATAGAAACAACTATTTATAATAGAATGCCTGGTACAGTCATACATAGCGATTACCAACTATATCAATATCATAATTTTAGGATTTCCCGTTTATCAAGGATTGCATCTATATTTTTAAGTTTCAACTACAAATATCCGCAACACAGCAGCAGCTGCACAGCGTCTAAAACAATCTGGCCGGAGGTCTGCTCGGTCACCTGATTGATACCTTTGCTCACAACATGAATAACGCGAAAGACGGAGAAGCGGAAAACATTCGGTTGTCCGAGCGTAGCCCGCATTGCCTTTGATCGAGAAGTACTCGGGGTGTTTGAACGAGGAGTGTCCGAACATAATTCACGTGCGCCCGGCCGTTTTTCAAGCAAAATGTTCTGACTAGGACAGTATTCATTCGGCATTGGATTGGTGTTGTTGTACAATCAAAGCTGACTCTTATGTTCAGTTTCACTGCCCAAAAAATATTTTTCAATTCACAAGGTACCAATCAAATCGATATTAAGTTCCTGAATGTGTAACTGTTTTCTTCCTGTCGTCGTTGTTATTGCATAGAAATCATAAGGATTACGCACATGAACACATATGTTTCATGTCGATTTTCACCCTGTCAGAGGCATGATTCATTAGACTAATTCTATGAGATTCTGAAAACTAAGAAATTAGTATCACGAGAACTAATAAGCCTTTGGCAACGATCAAAAACATACAGCGTGTCAACTTAGCAATCTAGCATGTATGCATGAGTACAGACCAATCTACGAGCCACGTATTTTCGCTGGCGGAATTAGTTTGTACACAGGAATAGACTCTACAAATCAATCAATTTAGTCTTTAGCATGATGAAACGTGATAAACACAGAGTAAATCTAGAATTTGGAATGCTGCTTGTTGCTAGACATACGAAGTACCAACCAACTCTGTCTAAGAAAATGTATCCAACAAAATTGAAAAGTAAAATAGCAATGAAAGCAGAAGTTGGGCTTATTGGCAGTAATGTCTAATCTGTGGCAAACAGTTTTTGGCCTAGAAGAGTACTGAGAAGTATACCTTGAAATTTCCCTCGTTTTTACAGCCTCGATCCTTGTCGCCCTTTGTAAGGTTTGCTGGGAAGAGTGAGAGCCTTGAGACGTCACCGTATCAACAATGTACGGCTATTTATAAAGCGACCACCGTTTCAAAGAAAGCTATAGCAACTCTACCAGTTCATTCTTAGACAGGCTATGTTTTTCGCATACTACATCTACGATTGTGTATGAGTGATTAACAGAAAAGGCGACCACTTTGTTTTTTGATAATTTGGTATCAGACGGTTACGTAGGCCTATATATTCATTCTCGAAAACAGCCTGGAAATCCGTTCGTTCGAACTCACATGTCTTTTGTCTTTGCCGCCGATTTCCGCGAAGTATCAGTTCGATAGTTAGTCATGCCTTTAGATGATGCAATGGATATCTATGGGTCGAGGAAGCCTAAGGCAAGGAACATTTCTCGACGAGGCTTCACGTATGAAAAGACCAAAATATGCCAGTTGAATGTAAATCAGCGTTACCATTTCGTGATGATTTTCTACGACACGAAAATAGGCGAGAAATCGAAAGAATATGTATTCACGGTGTCCACAACATAATGATATCATACTTTCAAAAATCCCGAATGTTTTAAGTCGTAGAATAACCGCCTTGTGTTATGGAGAAATTCATCGGATCCTTTAACGACCTAAAAAAACTTAAAAAACGGCCAACCACTTTTCCTCACTCATGCTTTGTTGTCGTCTAAGACAACTTGTACTATGAACGCGAAATGTGTTTGAAAGAATGATGGTATGATGGTCTGAACTGATGCAAAACATGCACGGATACGACTGTGAGACATTACAGAAAAACATGTGTTGATTGAATTCGTATCGCAGTACGTGACAATACGTTGTCGCGAATTCAAACTTCAGTCAGCTAAAGACTGTTTAAATGCATCGTGCGAAGAAGTACATTCCATAAGTTTCGCACACGCTTAAAAGTAAACAGCGTGAATTAGTATTATTCCCATGACACGAAAAATAGTGGAGCCGATGGCAAACGATCCATATACAGTAGTAATAGATAAGAATGAGTCACCAGATATTAGACGCCCAGTTCAGTGTATTGGAATATAATTCACAAGCTTTCGGAGCTCCACTCCTTCATCAGGCGAAGATTAAATCTATGGCGACTACTATTATCTATTTATTCCCATTATATCCGCAACGGATAGCGGTTAATTGTAAAGCCTTGCGGCCCCTCGTCGTTCCCTGTCATACCAGAATTTCCGTTCTTCTTTGTGGCAAGAAATAACTTATCGCCTGTTATAGCATGTGAATGTTCAACTCCAATTCAATAAACAGTGATAATTTGATTGACCACGCCGATACATTTTGAATATCATTCTTATTCCACTTCCACGCCTTTAGGGCCTATATATAGTTTTCAGGCGGCTGTAACTTGAAATTCATCCCACCCAAGTTGCAGTCTAACATATGCGTATTTCTTCTAACCAATCCAACGTAACGTGCGAGATATTTTACCAAGCTTTCACTTGTGACTTCAACATAACACGCCTACGAGTTTTCGTACGGGGATTCGTGGCGGCGATCGCGATAACATATAGAGACTGCCCATGCAGTTTGAGTTTACGAGAAAATTTACCGCTTCATTGAGAGCTCCGAAAGCTTCTATCGCAACAGCTTCACCTGATGAAAGAGCGGAGCTCCGAAAGCTAGTGAATGTTTTAATTCTCAATAAACTAAGGCTGGACGCTAAATCTGTGGTGATCTTCTTTACAATATCTATTGATCGTCCGCCATCGGCTCCACTAACTCTTCAACAGCTTTCCAATAATAATAGATGTGAAAAGTTTGGTGACACCTAATTCTACTTCTCTTGAAGTATCAATATACATACATATCACTATAGATAAATATTTTCTGTTCCATGCAGCTTATAAGCTATCAGTTCTTAGAGAATGGGTTTGATGTGTTGATTGCCTTGAATGCAATACATATCTAAAATATCTATGCGATAATTACTGGTTACATATATACTTCTGGTGATCCCACAACTAATATCGCTACCGAACACAAACGCGTTGCTAGATGATTTAGAAAGATATACTTCTACGAATCTACGAGTTGATATTTAGTGTACATTCAGGGTGTATGCGATTGCTTCGGAAAAGATTGTTGGCGCGGCAAACGAATTGTAGATGTTTCTATCTGACTATAGATGCTGTACTACAGTATGTGCTATCGCAGACTGATTGGAATGCCAATAACGCATTGTGTGAACAAACATGTGGCGTCATTCACTGAACTACTATAGCGTTGCTGTGATTTCGTAAATATAGAATTACCAGTATTAGCAGTTGTATCACTTTTCAGTAATGCCCTACACATACTCATTATACTATGGATGGAATCGCCAGACTTCAGATCATGTTGAAGTGCGTCAACTAACTGAGTCACTTCCACGAGTTTGATCAGCGGCAGCTAAATATGGAAAGCTGACGACCTGACGTTGTTCATACCTTCAGAAAGTAACACATGCACATACAGACAACGCGTGACTGTGTCGATTTGCCGATCAGCGTTCTCTTTGCTGGAACATCATCAAGCAATGCATCATATAAGACAAAAGGTCGCGTACCAGTCATCAGCAAGATTACCTTCTTGTAAATATGGGGAACACTACCGAAAGAAACTCCATTGGTTATTTCAACGCCGTTGAATTAGCGTGAAAGGAATCCGCGGCAACTTGAGTTACCGAACCTATCTTTCTCGTCCGTGAAACTAAAGACGACCATAGCCATATATCCGGACAATGGCTGTAAAAGCTAGTGTATATAGGCCTACTACATTTCACACTGCAGAAACTAATGCGCTTGGAAGCTTGCCTTTAGTGAGAAACTACATAAAAATTGGGTTAGGGCCCGGCTGGAACTTGAGTCTGGACATTTCAAGTTTTACGACCTTATATTTGTTGCAAGGCGGGCCGTCATTTCGTCGTCGCCGGACCCTTTGAAGGTTCACTACATTTTAACACCATGCTCAATCATGCGATCAGTGCTCAAACGTCACCGTTATAGGCCTACTCAGTGATGTTTCTTACCGTGGGACATTGAGGAAACATCAGTTACAGCACGCCACTCCCGCAGTAGAAATGGTAGGTTTACCGGAATTGCATTTTGCAGTCCACCAGCCACCACGTCCGACATGTGGCTATTGATAACGCAAATGCAAGCAGGCAAATGGCAGCAAATTCAACGACCAAACGCAGCAGCCTACTTAACATAGCATTCACAACATTTCCGTAGGAAATAACAGCAAACAGACAAAGAACAGAAAATCAATCAGGCAAAGGACTCATACATTTCGCACCACCATTCTGTGCACATGATAAATACTATTACAACATAGGCTATCACACAATGGAATAAGCTATGGTGTGTGGTGTGCTCTGTCGTTTATGCCATAGCAAGCTAATTCAATTACATTGCAGCACGAGCGATGCTATATAGGCTAAGTAGTTAGCGCATTGTAGTATAGCATATATATAAGTAGTAGGGCATTGCTGTTACAAGAGTGTCAAGAGTAGGCTGCATGAACAAGTCAACACTCATCCCTCAGTTATGTAAAACGACAATTCTTTGTGTGCATGCTTATTGCCACCACACACGACCGAAATTCCAATCAAACGCCTCACAAGCAATTTTTCAATTGATGGTTCTGCGGTAGGCGTTGTCAAATTGGCGGCCTCTTTCAGTAAAGGACTTGTAAAATTGTCGTTTACGTTTGTTTGTTTTATCCATTGGGTGTAAGGTATTTTTATTCGACGAGGCCAGCCGACCATGCGAATATGCCACAGCAAAGAGCTTCCGCGTCACTCAGTCTTTCACGACAGTTCTTACTACGAAGCACTCGTTCTTTGTATGTACACTGTACGGCTCTTTCAAAGGTCGTTTTGCGTAAAGCGTTCTCACTTGGGTGCAACAGCTGATGTCTCACTCTTTCGTTTTTTGTGCATTCAACCGTTTCGTTAAGCAAGTGTGCTCCTGGTTTCTTTTAGAGGTTTAGCCGTTACTCAGTCCCACTTTTGCATTTTCACTTCCTTCATAAGACAGCTGTTTCACCGAAGTGCGAAAAGCCCATACCAGCAGGATTGGCTTACCGAGCCGACATTCATTGGTATTGTATTGATTTTACTTTTTGTCAAGTAATTTTAGACGTACACAGTTCATTTCATACCCGGTGAAAAGCAGAGAAAATATACCCATTTGTTCTGCAGATTAGCTCTTTTGTGCAATTTCGTACGACGAGAGTTGGAAGATATCACGGAATCACGCTACAGTAGCCTATATCAGTTTTGTGCGTTATGAAACCGTTTCTGGCAATTTTCTTCGAACGATGCGACTTCTCGTAAACGCGTGGCGCTACATCTACGTCGTGGATATCGAAACTGGCCAATTGTCTAGTAGGCTAATCGTTGTCAATCATAGGTTTCGACAGGGATGCGGTTCCCGATGGCTTATGTTGAGTAAGCTCGATTGTAACTGCCTACTGCTACTAACGTATAAAAATAGCCCTACCACATAGCATATATGCCTCTGGCTTATCCCCGTGTGAATTTCATATCATAGAATAACACAGAGTTCTTGTATAATATATATATATGTTTACTCCACTCGAGCGTTTCAGTCCCTTCCACTGTCACAAAGCCAATGCCAAATGCTTGCCTGAGCATGAATCGATCGATCTGTTTTCAGGGTAACCGTGCATGGGTGCAGCTCAGAAAAATAAGCCAAATGTCTGCTTGTAGCCTATATGTAGAGTTGTAGACATATGTAATCAGCGTGGATTTATTGGTTATTCGCTGGTTGTAGTAGTCTATATTCAATGAGGCATGGCGCATGGGGTGGGCGCTGGGTAAAATGTATCTTTCAGATTTTAGAACCCCACCCGGAATAGTAGGCTTATTCTATCTCTCTATATAGTCGTTTGCAAATTACATAATCAAAATGCGAGGAATGTAGTCTACCCACTACAAGAATCCATAGCATGTTGTTGCGCAGACGGACAGAGTAGGCTACCGTTTAGTCAAGCAGTCGTCTGTGTCATATACTCCCAACGGGCAGGCTAAATCACTAATTCAGATGGTGATACACTGGATTACTTGACAATCGTTGCATCGCACGCCTCATTTTAAAAGTTCCTTATAAGGCTAATCATTTCTTTCGGAATGTAGCGCTGCTCCGAATGTATATAGCCTACGTAGGCTTACAACCGCTACTACGGGAAACAAACGGTTACGCCGGATGCCTTTTTGATGACGCAGAACATTCCTGTCATTTTTTTTATGATAGTATTGAATCTTTAGCACTACCTGGTGGATATCGGTCAGTTGAGCGCTCGAAACAGTCGCTGATTGCGAAGATGCAGGTTATCGACATTAAAGTACTATAAATCCCCCCAAGTACAAATACACCTTAGACCATTAGCCATTATGAATTAAGACAGACAGACACTTTTTTCATTTGCACGCAATGTGCACAGGAGACGGAATAAAGTTTATAAAGCGAACAAATTGGCAAAGTACAGTAGGTCTAAAGACAAGTATTCCTTTTGTATTCAACCTAGAACTGTCATCGATCGACGATAGTTGTCGAGACCCCTCCCCCAGCGGGAAATTCAGGTTGAGCGTTAACGGCTGTTTTATGAGTAAAATCTCTAGAACTTGGGCATTTTTTTTACATGCTTGGGCTGTATACGGCCTATTCGATCGGAAGCTGCACAGCGGACTTTTACACACGATTCGATCGCATTGCAAAATAGGGAGAGGGCCAGCGTCAACGCGGGTTCAAATGCTTTGGTGAAGCGGAATTCCGACAGGACATCAACGATCCTATTCCTGCCACATCACAACATCAGTTCATTGAAACACACAAAGTATTTATCCGCATTCATAGCTACAGAAAAGACTTCAAACTTCCTGGGTAACTCTTGCTTTGATATGATCCAAGCTTCTTGTAAAGTTTTTGCGACGTACATCCCATTTATTCGGATACCTGAACAAACGCATTTATTCGGTTATTTTCAGCAAACTATAGGCGACATGTCTTCATGAACACCTCCGAGGACTAAAATTAACACCACGTCGCAGCGTAAAGCAAAGAATGCCAACGTTGTACACGCATGCGCGAAAGTAGTGCAGCCAGTCCTGTATTGTATATGAGAACATCGTAGCGGATCCGTCTACACCCGAAGCATATGCCGTAACAAACGTAATAAGGATAAACTGCAATATCTGTGACGATCATTCAGCTGAACAGTTAGCGTATATATTTCCATGACTGTTGCCAAGAGTAGGCCTACCAGCGTCACAGCGGGAACAGGGGCAAAGATCCGGTCTCGGCACAAAGAAAAAAAGATGGCACAAAAAAATTTGAAGAGTTAGTGGAGCCGATGGCGGACGATCAATAGATATTGTAAAGAAGATCACCACATATTTAGCGTCCAGCCTTCACCTGATGAAGGAGCGGAGCTCCGAAAGCTAGTGAATGTTTTAATTCTCAATAAACTAAGGCTGGACGCTAAATCTGTGGTGATCTTCTTTACAACAAAAAAAATTGTCACTTTTCTGCCACTGGCGTGTAGGCATTCTTGCAGAGTAAGGCCGAATTCGCTTTTCGCGGTACTCGGCTATACGTGGTTGGTAGTCAACATTACGACAGCGTCGATGGTGGTGGGCCGTTTCCTTATGTGCTGTAGTTTAAGTTATTTTTAGAAATAGTCGTTACGTTGCCGCCTTTTCTGTTCTTTTAAAACAATCAATTACACCGACGGTATTCAATAGTCGTGCGTTTTCGCTGCATTAGGATAGATGAGGGAGCGTGTCGCAGTCGGGTGGGGTACGGTCTGGCTAGTCCATGCGAAGCGAAGCGGAGCACACACACTAAAGCGGAATAAAAAATAGCACATGTTTTTCGTGCCACGACAGGGTTGTTGCTCCGCCTCCACATCGGGCTGTCCGAGGTATTATACGAGAAGCAACGACTTCATCTAGATGAAAACTTCAGCACAAAGTACAGCAAGAAATAAAGACATATTGTTCCGGTTGCAAGGTGGTGGATACTGGAAGTCTGAATCTCATTACTAACCTTGGATATTTCGGAGTAAAGCATCCGAGATACAAGTAGCATATGGTGAATATTACAGATGCTAATGAATTGAATAAAAAGCATTGCCATCCAGCATCATATGAGACATAAAACTCTGAATAGGTGCTATACATTACATCTGAAGCATATCTAGATACTCCAATCACACACGTTATTAATCCAGCAAGAGAGAAGATACCTAAAGAATGAAATTTAGAATTATGTAATGGGGATACATAAAATGCATTAAAATACTGTGAAATAAGTGCCAGGACTACATTCAGCCCATAAACATGTCTAGAAATATGCCATCAAAAGTATCGACGGCTATTATTTGACATTCGATATATATGTGGCAGCAAAAGCCACTATCTTATATTCCCCGGTCAATTTTCACTCAAGTTTCGCTCTTTATGTGGTTAGGTTACTCTCAGGGTGGCATCCTGGCCATCAAGATAAAAACATGCAAAGTCACATCACATTGCAGACACCATGGATATGGGACCGATAACCGTACTTAGTAGTGAGTTGTACCATGCATCAATACAATGGCTATCAATTCAAAATTGTGAAGAGTGAGATCTGCAGTATCCCGTATATATATATTAAAATTATTTAAACAGGTGATTGTTAAACTATAGGTTACTGTGTACAGAATAACACTTACCGGACACAAAATATGCACAAGCACATATTTTCGGGCTAAGTATAGGAGCAAACTTTGCAGGCGGTGGGTCAAACATGAGTCCAAAAGTCTGTAATTAAGCACACATAAATTTATAGTTTTGATGCGGTTACTATACAACAACACAGGATCAAGACTCACCATCAACACCGCAATAGTGTACATGAATATTTGAGCATAAGCACAAAAGTTCACTATTCTTGAGTTATCCCAGAAACAAAAATTTGCATCTGTGCCACAGTTTCCTTTCAGGCAAGCCTTATACTGTAGAACGGGATGGAAACACCACGTTATTCATAAAACTAAAATCATCTTAGATAGGCTTAAA
Source organism: Botrylloides violaceus (assembly GCA_030412335.1). Classification (NCBI taxonomy): domain Eukaryota; kingdom Metazoa; phylum Chordata; class Ascidiacea; order Stolidobranchia; family Styelidae; genus Botrylloides; species Botrylloides violaceus. Next base: position 162,641 of record JASFYC010000424.1, read on the forward strand.
TTGGCTATGTGCACCCTGTTTTGCAGGCCATAAGGAGTAGCGAAGTAGGACAAAATCATAATTGAAGGAAGAGTGGTTAGCATATATTATAGACTGGAAGATGAAATTTCTCTGGTTTGCTCAAAGTTGGTGCAGATCAAGATTCCTGTTGTTGGATCATGGTACCGGTACTTCTACTGAAGGTCAAATTTGAACTTGAAACACCAAGTACGAAAGGAGTGATGAGCTTACATCATTAAGGGTCATGCAATCTCCCCAATCGTTAGCAGGCGGAATCAATTCGCACAAGCCATTCGGACTCATCCCGAAAATTGTTACGGAGTGGTTTCGTGCCTCATTGATGCCATCTAATAATTCTTTCACGTCAGGTATTGCCAAAAAATCTGGAGATCTGACCTGAGACAAAAAGAGAATCGGTTTATTATATATATACTGCAAAAAATTGCCATTATAGTCTAATATCATTAGGCTATTTAAGTGAACTCCGTCTGTATTATATCATAATCGTACCTCTTCTTGGTTCTTGATCTCTTCGCTCAAATAATTTTCCCTAAAATCTTCAAAGTGTGGATTACAAACAATAGGCTTGGTGTTCGACGTGGTATTCGTGACGTTTATAACAATTGGACCATGAATAAGGAGTTCATTTGGTATACTCAGATACAGATAATTGGTGCTTGCAGATGCGAAAAGCAAACTCACGATGTAAATGTTTGTCAACTGCAAGAAATAATATTTGAATTTATCACACATTATCGTTGCATTGAAGGAAACTTGCCCAAAATTTCATTTACGGGATAGGCTTATTGCCATATCCGCATCCCGTACGATCTAGACTAGAATCTACATACCGGCAACGCATAGCCTATTAGTCAACGCGATAAGCCGTACCTATCGGCACCGGCGGTGCGTACCGAATCTATCGTTGCTGCTGGACGCTGATACCGTAAAATTCGTGCACCTTTCACTCACCAGAATGATGCTCCCAAAGAAGTCGATCTTGTACCACAACGGCAAACCTTTACGAGTAGCTCCGACCGATCCTTGACTCCTGGTTTCATTCCCCATTAAAAACTGTTGCCCATTCACCAACCTTGTCGATTTGTTTGCTGATTCCACCTTCCTCACACCTAGGTCCTAGACCGATCTAATGAAGGAGAAAGCGACAATCTGAGAACGGGAAAGGGGCAAAGACATAACAGCTACAGCGGTCTCGTTGTTATGTTATTGTTACGTCATACTTCATTCTGATGTAAAACCATTGAGCCATAGTTTTAAGTTGCGGATTTATATTCGATGGAATCTAATGTTTCCTCTGCTGTATGAACATAGACGCTTGATATCTGCAGATTTTTAATATTTTTTCATCTCGATGACTCACTCAGCTAGTGCCGAGAAGGCGATAAGTTGCGGTGGCTTTTCGGCTTCTGGAGCCTAGGACGCCGGACCAGCTTTTTGGGTTACGTCCACGTACAGTACGTCCTGCACTTGCAAATTATTCTGAAGTAGGCGTTTTCACTAGTTGGTAGAGAAGTGACTTTTTGGATGTTCGCGCACTCGCGCACTACGGAGTCTGCCGCAAAGAAGCCAAGCAGCCAAGCATCAGAGGAGAGCAGGTTTTTTATCTATTCCAGTAGGTGTCGCTATAACCGAGACGGCTCGGTTTCTGTTTACGTCTCTCTCTGACGTGTCCACGCAAATATCAGGGCATGAGTGACAGAGCGTGGAAAGTAGGTACGGTAACTTTCTATTCTATGGACTAAGTGAGGTTCTCTGTTTTGTTTTTGTGTTGATGTTCCTCACCGTAGATATTCTGGTACCGATAAGCCTAGTTTTGTAAATGGCGGCGTTTGCTGCATTCGGCATTGTGTTGAAAATAACAGGATGGCTCGTGTGGTCACTGAACTTGTTTATTTCAAAGCTTTACGAGAATTCACGAGCGTATCCCGTAGCCTGCTCCGTGATGAAAGAGTGGAATTTGCATGATTCCATGGAAAAAGGAGCACTGCCATCGCCTCTACTTCCACATCCCTACCTGTTGAAGGTGTATGTCTCAGTGGGCACTTTAGGGTATGGTCTAGGCATTGGCCTGGCTGCGCTTTGATCCACTCCCCTGCTCTTTCAAGGGCCAGTCAGTCCACGCCCAACCGTCCCAACCCACCACACCTTTACTTTGGCATCTTCACTATGGCTACCATGGCAGTTAGGGTAATAATTTTTGAATTTAATGACACATGTCCTCTTACCCTGTCACTCCCATCTTTTAGGATTTTCTACTATTCTCTATACCTCTGCCAAAACCATGTCTTTAATTGCTGGTCCCACCATGCTGTCTTATGTTTACCAACCTGACAGTGGCTAATGGACCCCACTAGGCTCATTATGCTCACACGAAATGTCACTTACAGACCTCATAGGCTATGGTCTTGGATGACTAGATGATCTCCCAATCGTTTCACTGTAACCTAGCCTATTTTCAAGGATTTCATAAGACTGAACCAAATCCGCTTGTCTATTTTTTATAATGGCATAGGCCTACCAGTATCATTTTTTGTGACTTTTCAGTATTCTAAGTATAGCAGCAGAATATAGCTTTTGGACTCTGGTAAAATGGTTAAAGTCAAGCAGTTGAATGTTACTGCCAACTATACGTGGAGCCCTTCGGAGTTATATCCGATACAAATTGTAACAGCTACAGCAGCACAGCAACTTGATGCAAGTTTCAGTACGAATTCAAATTTATCACTGCATACAGTAGATCTATCTGATCCGTCTAAAGATTTGACTCCAGCAGGCCAGATTGTAATTCCAAACAGGTGAGTTACAAACAATCAATCAAAATATTATTATATATATATTATTGTAAAGAAGATCACCGCAGATTTAGCGTCCAGCCTTAGTTTATTGAGAATTAAAACATTCACTAGCTTTCGGAGCTCCGCTCCTTCATCAGGTGAAGATGGAATGAATCGTAAATAGTAATAGCACAATTTGAATTAAAACAGAATAATAGATATTGTGACGTCATAGAGCGGGTAAATGAATGAACCAATTATATCACAGCTGAGGTGGGCACAGGAGAGAGGGCGGGCGAGTAGGCGATGGAGGTGGAGAAAGCTTGTGGATAGGAGCCACTGGATGTTGAAATCCGGTTGCGTAAACGTATCTCGGAGGCCTCCGAGTGACTTCCTACCAGGAACACTCCAACATCACTTCCGGTTACGTCCCGGATACGTTTACGCAACCGGATTTCAACATCCAGTGGCTCCTATCCACAAGCTTTCTCCACCTCCATCGCCTACTCGCGCGCCCTCTCTCCTGTGCCCACCTCAGCTGTGATATAATTGGTTCATTCATTTACCCGCTCTATGACGTCAAAATATCTATTATTCTGTTTTAATTCAAATTGTGCTATTACTATTTACGATTCATTCCATCTTCACCTGATGAAGGAGCGGAGCTCCGAAAGCTAGTGAATGTTTTAATTTTCAATAAACTAAGGCTGGACGCCAAATCTGTGGTGATCTTCTTTACAATATCTATTGATCGTCCGCCATCGGCTCCACTAACTCTTCTATATATATATTGGGTGAGTTGAAGTTTCAATCCATGGCATGCACTAATCAATATGCAAGGAAAGTATCCACACTAGCACTCTAGGGTATACGATACATGTTGCCACCCAAACGCACAGAGTACCACCTCTGTCCAAGAAATTGAATGAAGAAGGGACTAATGAACTCTATATACAGTATATATATATATATAATTGGCATGCAAGAACCAAAAATGCAGGATTTATTGCCTGATTTAATCAAATAGGCCTACCAACATCATAAGCATCAAAACAAGCAGAAGTTGAGGCCGAATGTCCAAATAGTAGGCTAAGCACTCTAGGGAATTCCAATAGACGTTGTGGCTGTGGGCATAGGCAATGACTAATTCTATGGTTATATGGAAGTTCTGTGAGTCTGTGGGAGCAATTCTTGCTGTTATGGCTATACACTTGTGCCAGTCATTAAAACATTTAATGCATACCACCATACCAGTACTAGATTTAGTATTGCCGGTTGCCGGTATTATAGGAGTTATAGGACTATCTAGAAAGATACTCAATCCAACATAGGCCTTCTTCAAATCAACAGAGTGATTGCCTTGACACATAGCGGTTAATTGTTCTCCCAACATATTTTCTCTTTCACATAAGTCATACTGTGTGCGCAATGCACCAGTCTGTATTATTCTATCGTTTTTGTGAGTTATACCGTCTGTCTCTTCTATCCTCCGTGTCTACTAACCGTTCTGAAGCTGTGGGTCATATCGCAACTGTGTGATGTCACAGTTTGCAACATTTGCAAATATGCTGGGTCTCATATTTCAAGTTAGGAGTTTGCTTGTTCCACCTTCCAGCATCTCCCACACTCACACATGAATTTGTATAGATTATGAGTAATGTTCTGTCGCTGGTTTGTTATCATGGGCACCTGGCAATTTAAAATTAAATTGCTATCTCATGTCGAATGAAAACACATACCGGTACAGGTAATGTACAAAACTGTAGGCAATGATACTTCTAAAATTCATCATGTGCATCTTTCAGATTTTATAAGGTCATCTGGGGCCATGGACTTGAGTCGAAGGCAGAAGATCGAGGCTTGGTTATATGTGGTGCTGATAATGGACTCATCAGTGTATATGACCCTGCAAAATTGTCGGAGTCGTCTGACAGCAATGCGTTAGTGTCAACAAACAGCAAACACACTGGACCAGTGAAAGCATTAGATTTCAATCCTTTCCAAGTGAGTGATTTCTGCTTAAACTTTATTAACCAAAAAGTTGATGTCCGTCTGCAACTGCAAAACTAGGACCCTTAGGGCGAGGGCGATGTTTAATTATATATATAATTGTAAAAGAATAGCTCCATTGGCTATACATTAAAACAACAATATAGACATAATATGTATACCTGTCCACTAACGTATATAAAATATATATATATATACAGTACATATTATATATACTGACTGGAGTGACTGCGCAATGCATTACATGTGATGCATCATCATCTGAATAATACTGGCTAGACAACGAGTCTAAGTCCAAGTACCCTCCACAATCTACACTCTCGGCAGACAAGCTTTGAAAACCTTTTTTATATATCTCTGGCATGATGCCGTAGGACTTGAAACAACCACAGTCTACTGGCTTCGGAGCCGGCGACTTTGCGACTAAACCACAGAGTGGTGTATATAATGTAATATAGGCTATTTTCCTTGAGTAACGGTGACACATTTTCTATTTGCAGAAAAACTTATACGCATCTGGAGCAAGTGACAGTGAAATATTTATTTGGGATTTGAAGAACCCCGGAAACCCGATGACACCTGGCAAGAAAACAGAACCGCTCGTTCCAATCAGCTGTGTTGCATGGAATAGACAGGTGTGATACGACTGCACATATAAATATGCCTTACACTTTTGAGACATTTCAAGGCTAGGGGTCCTGTGGCTCGGAAGCTGATGATGTCTGTTCCCTTCTTATTGTGCAAAGGCAGTAGTACGATTGCGGTACAGGTAGCAAGGGTTCGAACTTGAATAAACGCGGAAGTCCTGGACTCCTGGTTTCCTGGCTCCGCCAATATATAGTATATAGGTCTGTCTACAGAAAACGTTTAAAGTGAGACTGAACAAATAAGTGAGAACAAAAGCTGCATCAAAGTCAGGATTATGAACTTGTGAAAAACACCTTATGATGTCACACACACTAACGTCACATTTGACAAACTTAAACAAAACCTGTATCAGTGGTTCAATGCCTAGTTTGTGGTTCTTGTATCTAAGACATTGGATGGATTTGTGATATATATATATACGTTTAGGTGCAACACATTCTCGGATCTTCTACTAGCGTGACGTCTGGTCCGTCTTGTTATGTTTGGGATTTGAGGAAGAATGCATCAATCATCAAAGTGCAAGATTCTTCGGGAAGGGTATGCTTTATATTAGTAATATTAGTATAGGCCTACCTACATCAGGGGTGCCCATTATGTCGATTGCAAAGTCATTGTGGGTAGGTCGCAGAGCATGGAAAAAGTCGGTGACAACCTATCATCCGACTTGCCAATGACATCTGTAGAAAAATGTAGACAGTTGTATTTTGCAATAGGCCTGTAGCTCGTTGCAATAATGAAAGGTACACCACCTCACTGTATAATAATATTTCTCAATGGCATGGTTTTCAACAAGCTTGTTTGGAGATTCAATTGTACCGACCTTATCAATCCTATATGCAGCTTCCCAGATTGGTCGCCCCCCTGGCCCAGTGTATCGTCTTATCCATTGTCAGGATCCTCAATTGGTTTAATCTGTGGTAATGTGCATGAGCATTAAAAATGAAAATCCTCGCTGATGGTTGGTTCCAATTCTGCATCTAGGATTTCCGGTACTGTGTAGCATGTAGGGGTGTAGCGTAGGTCTACGTTTGTGCATTAGTAAATGGTACCTTCCGTACTGTTTCCCATCCGTTATGCAAATTGATTTGTACTTTCCTGATTCAAGAGTCCGTTTCATGTTGATTTCATTTATATTTTTGTCATTATGTCACAGATGCAATGTAGCGAGATCGCCTGGCATCCTGAAGTTGCAACCCAACTTGTCTTGGCATCTGAAGACGATCGATCACCAGTTGTTCAACTTTGGGATTTGAGATTTGCAAATTCACCGTTACGAGTTAGTGTTTGCGACTTTTTCGTTATTTTTATCTGTTCAATCTTTTAATTTTTTAACGCTTGTAATATATACATAGGTTTTGGAAAATCATCAACGAGGCGTTCTATCCGTTGCGTGGTGCCAGCATGATCCGGATCTTTTGTTAACATGTGGGAAAGACAACAGAGTCATATGTTGGAATCCAAACTCTGCTCCTCCTGAGGTAACGTTGAGTGGAGAAGTAATGACAAAAATTCATATATATATATACGAAGCTGTTTCTATGTGAGGAACCTTGTAGCATACGGTAGCCTACTATTTCATGACTCTCGGCATACCATTTTTGTAAGTTTCTCACATGGGAACACTTAAGCCACATAGTTTAAAATGGTAACTATGTGTCTTAAGCGTTCCCATGTGAGAAACTTACGATAAAAATTTCCCAACTCACAAAGCGTGGCAAGTATAAAATGCACATAATACAATCTAGCGGTGCTTTGGTAGATACTTAGGTGTTGCTCCCATTATTTGTGGTCTATAGTAAGTGTGCCTAAACTGTGCATGGTGTGTTTAACTTATCAATTTGGATCGTAATGCGTGTTCGGGGTGCCTAGCATTTTGAAGCAAAATCCTTGAAAAAGTACAAAATTTATGGCCGTCACAATCACAACTCAATTGATGGTCCTTCAATCTTGTGTATGGGACTGCTGGTTTTCATCGTTAAACGAGCAGCGATTTTTTGTTTTTAATTTTGCGAGTTTTCACCCATTGGTCAGTTTTTGGTATTCAGCCAGTCGTAAATCACAATTTCTCCCAAGTTGTAATTGTGACATGCAGTATATTATTAGAAAGTATATCAATATACAATGTTTAGTCAAGTAAATAGCTTTTGTTTGCATTACATAAGTCATATATAGACTGTTGACATGCTGACTACACAGTGAAATGGATTATGCGTAGTAGGCATCATAGTTGGTATTTGATACTTTGTACCCTAGGCCTTGTTTGCTGACAATTATATTGATACCTAGGTCAAATGTTCAATGTATCACAGTATCAGCTGTTCAAGGGTTATTTCCTTGGAGTGACTTGGAGTATGATTTTGCGATGGGCATTGTCTTCAACACATGATATTAAAAGATCTCGTGTACATGCCCTGCTTTTTAGTGTAAGCCCATATTGCAGAGTGTGCAAGTCGAAGATGCATAAGGCACATATTATAAATCTGCCACGGACTGTTCCTCAAGACTTTAGTTGTATGGACCATCTATCAAACTAACTAGTGGAGATGTTTTTAATTTTGAGTCTTCTCACTTTTGACTTACCGGCTAGGCCTTACTGTCACACTGAAAGTGTCACAGACTTTCCGGAAGTAACCACAAGTCCAAATTCGATCACTACACTACATGCCATTTCAATGTAGCTATCATCCAGAAGTCATTCCTGTGTTGCTCAGAAATAAGTTCTTCGGGCTTGAGTTAATTATTATACTGGCAGTATTCCCAGGAATTTCCAGTTGGAAATTGTCGTTGTTAGAGTGCAACCTCCTAAAGCTAGCATATCAGTAGTACGTTGTATTCAAAGCTCCAAGAATAAGTAGAACAATACTTATTTTGTCGTAATTTGATTTTACTGCATTTTTAACACAAACTCTCACGATAGGCAATGCGTAACATGCATACGCAATGTGTATTGCACATAGGCTTACTTCATGTGACAGTGATCTGTAATTATAAGGGCTAGACAAGGAGGACTCGAAGGAACCAGTAGGCCAATAAAGCCAAGCTTCCCACATCCCACTCTGCATTGTTCTCACTACATTGGCTAAAACCATTTATATTAACTGTATGCCATTTTTCACATCTTTGGTAATGCAGTCATGACTTGTGGTAATCAAAACCCATAAGCCATAACTGGTTACATGGCCGACAACCTTGACCAAAATAAAAAAAAAAACGCCCTTGCCAAGTCAGTAGATATGAACGTTGTTTGAGTTTTTGTTTTTTAGTCAGTAAATATATTTTGTCTTATTGGTCGACTACCTATTTTTAGATACTCTACGAAGTGCCAAATACCCCTCAATGGTGCTTTGATGTGCAATGGTGTCCGAGAAATCCTGCAATGATATCACTTGGATCATTTGATAGCAACATAAGTCTGCATTCGTTGATGGGTGGCTCTTCTGTTGATGTAGAAGTTCCAAACAAACAGCAACAAGATGCGGTAAATTACTCACTTTTAGTATGCAAATTTTACACAAACTTGGTAGGCTGCTCTTAAAACTAGAGTAGGCCTACCGATGCGTTTTGTCGCAAGGCAGTTGTTGGTCTGATTAGCATACACAATTGCGGCATTAATCTGCTAGGGTAAGGTAGGTCGCCGCTCGCCGGCATACCAAACTTATCCAAGGCTGCTGCATTTGCATCGTATTCAGTATAGCTGTAGGCCTATGATATTTGCGCTGATTATGACAGTGTTATTGCTACGGCACTGCCATTCGTTTAACAAAATAGTGCCGGTGCCAAGTACGAGAAGTGTTGCAATTCTGACTCCCAAGAATTGTCAATGTCTCGCCTAACTGGACGGGCTGGATCCCCAGAAGCTTGTGAGCCATATTTTTATTAACAACTGATGCAGGGCATTTAATTTGTGGCAAAAATACCGTACCAAATTCTGAATAGCAGAGATCATGCATCTGATCAAAAAATTTATTATATATTTACATTACATTTACATTTAGCTTGCTGAGTCCTTTGGTGGCAGTGCTTTTTCTCCTGTTCCTGTGCGATCTGAGTCGGCACCAAAAAAAGTTGTGTCAATGCCTTTGAAGAAGCCTCCAAAATGGATCTGCAAGCCTTGTGGCGCATCTTTTTCGGTGAGCTTGTTGACTTGACGTAAAATATGATTGAGTGAAATGTTAAAAAAATTTTCCGTTTTTCAGTTTGGTGGCAAGCTTGTGTCTTTTGAAAATCCAAAGCCCACTCAACAACAACAAAATGATGTAACTTCCAAACAAGTCACCATACATCAGGTAAATTTGATGTTAGTGTAGTACCGCAAAAGCGCTTCCAAGTCATATCAGAGAGAAGAATTACACTCATCTTTTGTTCAGTCTCGTAAATTTTATCACTTTAATGATAGCATACTGAAACATCATCTTTGCTCTCGAATAAACTGCAAGGTTAGCTTGAGGAGATGTTTGTAGTTTCTATTCAGCTATTGTGATATGTCTAGATAAGGCTAGTGCAGGAGTGTGCACACTGTGCAACTTGTAACTGGTGCCGGGCCAATCTTACAAACTCATATACAGTAATGCGTGGGCCAAAATTCGTAGAAATTTTGTTATTCAAGGTACCCACTTTGTTTAAACTGCAAATGATTGCTAGGAATCGTGAAGAACCACTCTGTTGACAATGTTTGCTCAAAATGGGCCGCTCAAAAGTTATGACCGTTGAAACATAGAGATTTCTCCTCTACGTTCTACGTGCTACTTTTTAGGGGTATAGTCGTTTTCTTAGTAAGAGTTCATAGAAAGATAGAGTTTGGCAAATGTGTGAACCCAAGACTACTACTAGACAAATATACTGCAGTGTGTCATTCTTGTACCATACTCTCCATACAGCATCTGATATGATTTGTTTCTTCTGTAGGTTGTGACAGAGGGTGGATTCATAGCGCGTTCTGAAGAATTGCAAGGTGCACTTTCATCGAATCAGTTCAGCGATTATTGTCAGAAGAAAATGGAATCTGCTCAATCTGTGTTTGAAGAAGATATCTGGAGCTTCATGAAGGTTTGCATCGATGGTCGGGTTGAACCCATGTCTGTATAGACATGAAGAAAATAGATGATTCACACTTTCTATCTTTTATTACCACGCATGATGTGAAACCATGATCTTTTTCAATAATTATTAACCGAGAGTTACCAAAATATTTACAATTCCCTCCCAATCTATGGCAATGTACAATATTGCACTCCTGGGCAATGATGGAAGCGTGTCAAGCTACTGGCCCGCCCTTGAAACTGGCTGAGGCTGTGGATTTCCCATTTCTGCTGCCCACATGCATCCGCAGTGTAGACGACTTACAGTGCCAACCTTGGGCCCTTGGGCGAGCTTGATCGTCTTATGGACCATTGCTTTCACATTCCGGTGTCATCTTGTGAAAGATGCAGAAGTATAATGTTTAGAATCTCATGATATAAACAAGCTCTGAAATTGTTGTGTGAAGTCTCCAGAATGGCTTCACGGTGGCAGTTTTACTGATATTTTCTACTTCACAGCATTGTCATCCAAACAAACCTGTCTGGCACTAGTCATGTTGTCACTACTCACTAGCATGTTGAATATATTACAGAATATGCCGGAGCAGATGGCATAGACTAGACATTGTAATCGTGGCCGTTATTGAGACCATACAATAAGCTTGCTTTCCCTGATTGGAATATACTGCACAGCCTGAATTTCATTATGTCAATATTTACATATCGTAAAGAAGATTCATCCACAGATTAAACGTCCAGCCTTGGTTTATTAAGAATTATAACATCCACTAGCTTTCAGAGCTCTGCTCCTTCATCAATAAGACTGGACGTTGAATCTATGGTGAATCTTCTTTAGAATATAGCCTCCTGCTTATTTTCAACTATTTTCTATTTTTAGGCGAAATTTGATGTAAATCCCAGAAAAGAGTTTTTACATTTACTCGGTTATGATGCTGCTAAAATTAAACAAAAAGTGAGTTTATTTATTCATTTATTTGTTGATCATGTAATTCAATCAAAACCCTTTCTCAATATGGCGTAGATCAACAGCGTGGTCGGTCAGGATGAAGATAATCTTTCAACAAAAATGGAAGGTCTAACTGCGAGTGTTGCGGTAAGGAAATGCATGTAGGACTAGAAAAGGCTTCTGATTAAGCAACTGCATACTGTACATGTTTTGGCTCGATTTTATTAAGCTGACCAACAGAACAGCCATTTCTAAGACAACGATAGAGTCGGCTGTTGTTTTTATACCAAATGCCCTTCCGGACTGCTCCCTTACCTGCTTATCCCAATCGAACATTCGGATTGATCTGGATACTGGCTGATTCAACTGTTTTGAATTGCTAGATATCTGATATTTGATGATTTGAATCATCCTGCCGGAAGAGAGACGTCTTAGGGTACTTGATTCAATTCGGATGCCAATTTGTCTAAGCCGAATACTTGCACAAACATTTGCTAGTGGAACTTCCGGACTTTTGCTATATAGGCACAGTAGTATGATGCAAGCTAGGTCAATTTGTACTGGCCAGTGGATAAATCCCACACATGCGATGAGCTGAAGTGGTAGTCTGCTGTAGGATTATGATGTCGGTGCAAGTCATAAATGAGCTGGATTTAACTGGTAGTCTTGATGAAGTATCGATGAAGTATCCGATTCGACTTAACCGAAATCACACAGGAAATTTTTCGGATATGCAATTATTTGATGCGAATATGTTAAATTGCTACTCAGTATTCGATCCGAGCCAAAAAAAATATTCGAAAATGAAAATATGCAAAAACACCCGTCTTTACTCATGACCAGCTGTTGCCTTTGATCATGTGTATGCTCATCGGTGTGCACAATTGCTCATGTCTAATTCAAAAAATGGAATAGCCCCAGTCCGTACGGTATTGCCTTGTCATTGGTTAGCAATTGATAACATGCTTTTGTGATGTTCGGATTGTTTCTACTTCTTGATCATGGCAGTTATCTTTCTGTATGATATATTTTAGTCATCTGAAAGCAGCCAAGGAGATGGCTCTGATGCATTCGAAGTGATCGCTGCTAATCAGGCATCACCGTGCCATTCAGGTGGTGACGGTACACCAAGCAAACAACAGCTTATCATACCATCAGGAGATACAGGTAAGAAAGTTCATTTCAAAACCTTTGTTAGTGACATTAATGTTTGCAGCGTTTTACGGTTCAATGATGGAATTATTAAGTTGTAACATGTTTGCCCCAGCTATGGTGTAGTCTGCTATTTGATAAGAGACTTTTAATTACGGATGGGCAGTGGGCACATCGAATCATTTATGCTTCCGATTAAGAATCGAACCGAATTCTCAAGTGGACCCTTTGACAGTTTTACACTGCTGAGGGATATGTAGACTTAAACACAGGGAGGAATTTTGTTCTCATTAGACCTTCTGTTCAGTTCACAAGGAGCCCTGAATTTGAACAAACTCGGTTGATTTGAACTCTATTCGTCAGATTACGCAAGTTCGCCCAAATCAGCCTAGTAGCCAACTAAAAAGGTTGTCAAACACTAGGTGGCACTATAGATACAGTTTATAAATTGTCTGTGACTCAGATCATTTGTTATTTGATTTGATTCCGAATATTGGATTTGATGTGCCCATCTGTACTTCTAATCATAGCTGGAAAACATTGGAACACCTGTAAGCTCCTTCCAGGCAGATCGCTCTTGTATATAGTTATATATCTATCCCATTTTAAATGCATGCAGACTAAATGCTATAAGTTTCTTTCTAAAAGCTGTTGAAATAGGCCAAAAACGACAGTTTTAACTAATGCACCTAACTAGGATAAATATGTCGCTTGCGTTTTCCCTCAATATATATTCCTTGCAATGATTAATGCATGGAGCGTAGTTTGACGCTAAACTGAATTTTGAAAATCCAACTGCTAACCACAGGACAACTGACTAATGGCATTCATGTTCATGATGGTGGACGAAGAAAAAGCCAGTTGTCATTTCTTAAAGAAGGTGCTCGAATGATTAGCTTTCAATATTTGCGGTTCAATTTGCTGTGATTTATTAATCCATGAAATCAAAATGATTTGATTGGCTTAGATAGATTCTATGATTTAACAATGATTTACTGGTAATGATTCCAAATGAAGATGCCTGGCCTGTGTAACATTTTGTGACATTTGTGGAGATCATATAAATCATGGATGGGGTTATTAAAAAAACCATCGCCAATAGTCCTATTCCTAGTACACGTGTATTTCTGTTGGTGCATCATTTACATTAGAACTTTCAGCCAAGACACACCAATCAATTGCAACTGAGAGGTGTAGGTTACAGTTGCAAGTACCGTATGCTACAATGTTGGCTAAAAAGTGGCATAGCTGCGGGTGCTCTGGTTTCTCCATCATCACTACCTCACTCCGTCAAGTGTTTATATCACTTGCAGAACTACACCTTCAACTCTAACCTTATATGTAACTCCTCTATCTACTAATCACCGATTATCTACCATTACTTGTAGTCAACTTTCATAGAGGAGGTATGGATTAGGATAGAGCATGATGTGTAGTTTTGTCAGTGTTGAGATGATATGTATAAATTGCACGGAAGGAGTGATGAAAGACCGTCTGTAGCCTTCCAGAGCTGTTGCACCGTGCAAATGTGCAGTCACGTACTTGCGACCAACACAGCTAGGACGCAACTGCCGTATGTGTCGCAATGGTAGAAGCAATATCAATGGCGCATCAATGAAAATACATGTATACTAGGTCATCAGTGCTGTGATGACTTGACTCGACTATCAGGAAATTAAATTGAAGAAGAAGTCTTGAATTAAGTCAGTAGTAAATTTGCCTTGCCGAATTGATGAAATTCTTTGAAGGACAAAAAGTTTGTGAGAGATCATTTCTAGATAACTTTTAAAAACAATGAGAAAAAAATAAAAAATCCTTTTACAACGACGTCAGTGCAGTCATCACCTTTCTTCAACTAAAATAATCACAAGGGATTCGATTAACCCGTCCCTTGTAGGCGACATTTTCTTGGAAGGAGGTGGAGTATGATATACTAACATGCAGTTGGTACGAATTTTATTGATTTATCTGCTTGGTGCGTAAGTCCTAACACTTTACATTGACTTTGAGTAACTTCCGTGTGACTCGTACAGGTGTTCTGTTGCTACTAAAACTGCCCCGATCACTACAAACTAACACTGTGTGTATCTTAATATGGCGTAGTATTACTGTAGCCATAATTTTATTGTATATCATACTATACCAAATGGTAACACATCAATTAATCAATAGGTGGCCTGGTGTACCTCGCTTAGATTACTCAATCACCATTTATGGTGGCTGAAAGTCACTCTCTGAAATTTTGTGTTACCGGTACCAGTAAATTAAAATATTCTAGCGTGGGCCACTCAAATTCCTGCAACACAGTTCATTTGAATTCTGGTAAATAAACCGAACATAAGCGTTGCTTCATCTAATTACGGCATCGTGATACTGTCCATGAAGCTAAATGTGACGTGTTTGGGAGTGTCTTGGCATGTAGAAATGCGAGTCGTCACTCTGTATGCACTGTGCAACGTCACTTGGCATATCTAACAAATTGCATCGACTTTTGCATTAGGATGAATGGGGTAACTTTATTGCATATATTCAAAACAAAGGTTGATGATCGTGTATAGAAAAATGGCAAAGAAAATGAAAAATGAAGAGTATATATTATGCATTTGCCCCACTGAATAGCAGCGCGTTCCATGGCGTTTGTTTTTGCTTTCGAAGCATAATTGTTACCATATCTCTTTGGACATTGTAACTGAGGCAAGATACAGGACGACGTAGTCGATTTAAATATAGACTACTAGTCAGTGTTCGCAACTCCTCACCATCTTTGGTGCGACTGACACATTCTTCTACTGTTAGCAGTAAATTGATTCCTGTAAAAATTTAACTGGTTGTCATTTAGTTCGGAAAAGGTGATTTTTGGTTGTCAAAACAATTGTGTTACAAATGATTGTTTACCATGTGATGGGAATTGGAGATTCAAACAATACTTATAGCAGGGGCTATGATTAGCTAGCAGTATGTAAAGAAATAGTGCCTGTCTGTAGTTAATGATTCTGTCTGCCCGGATAGAAGTCTAATCTTGAAGTGTCAGTAACCTATATCCCATTTGAATATTTCGGTTGTGATGTCCTAATTGGTTTGAAACAGTTACTGTACATAAATTCCGTGATGCACCTGCATAACTCACGGCACATGGGCGTATCAGATCTAAGGAAGTTCTTTATTATGCAAGTTTTTAATACAGCATAATGCACTCAAAAAAGAAACTAAAAATCGTCATGTATTTTAGTACGGTATAATTGTCGATATTGGTCATAAACGTGTCAATGAGGCGTATAATTTAAATATTGCATAAAAAATAGCTCATGGTGATGATGAATTCTAATTTCTTCAAGTACTGGGTAATTAAAGCAATCATTAACTTTGTGTAGGTCAGAAAATTATACACACCCACAAGTTTGGTCTAGCATCAGTTAATAGTCGTGTACTTTCTAGACTAGTTAGGTCTACGGTACCGGTACTCATTTCTTCAAAACAGAACCCTACTATGACAACAACTTGGTGATGCCGGTTATTCTGTCAGTTGGTACAGATATTTTTGTCAATTTTGCTATCCACGAGAAAAGGCCACCATTAGAAAAAAAGGGAAAGAAAATGTAAGCAATATTATTTCTGTAATAATACACATGCCTAACCTCTACAATTTTGGTGTGAGCTGCTATTGTGTATGTCTTTATGATCATACTAGCTGTTGCAAAGTGAAAAGTCAGCTAATACTAACATTTTTTGAGTAATTGCACTAGGCCTTCCTCGGTATGATATCATAGATCTACAGTTCTCAACCCACCATTTGTTTTAACCTGGATGTTTTTGCTTGGGATGAGATGTATTCCAGAGTAAGAAACGAAGATCTTGACAAATTTTTTATTTTCGCTCCAATTATACGTGGTGATTTTGCCACTTGTTTCTGTGCCGTCCGTAGAAATCGTTACAGGCTGTGTGAGAAAATTCAAGTTTGTAGGTCTGGTCGACATTTATGTAATTTGGGACATTATCACCAATTGATTTGCGATTATTTAATTAGTAGGGTGATATAACGGTACCTACTAAAAATAATATTTCAGCTTAGTTATGATGTGGATTGAAAATAAGCTCTGAAATTTCACTGAATGTTAGAGTGTCACCACAGTTCAATGTCCAGCAAAGTTTGATGGAAACTTAACACTGGTTCACTAAGTTTTCAGTAATATTTCACTGACTTCAGAAATTTCCAATAGGTTACTGGACGTTCACTATGCTTCGAATAGATTTAGCTGGGTGTTAGAACTGCTATTGACAGTCTCCATATCTTTCGTAGGTGATTGTCCCGCCATTGGCTACTATCAATATCAAATACTGATTTCAAACTATTGTGACTTATTGTCATTTCTGTTATCGTTTAGAAGACCCTGTCTATTTTTCTTGAATTTTGTGCTGACATACCTTGTTGCTGTTAACCTCTGTTGCTTCTTTCCTCAAGTTTGTCTTGTAATTGGAACTTGATGAACGGACGATAGGTCTGTCCAAGGTTGCTGAACAAAATTCGTAAGATTAACGTTAAAGTTGGGTAGCCTTAGCCTATCATATATCCATAGCTAAAACTTGGTGTAGGGTATATGCCGAATAAAAGTCACCTGATTTCTACCGAATCATCTTACATGGATAATTTCATTGGCAATTCTTCAAGGGGAATGTAGTAGTAGGATATAAATTTTATGATAGTTCTTTTTCCAATATTGTTTTATTACCCTTATCATATTGTCTATTGATGAGATTGCAGGCAGTATTCATGGACTGGGGTTTTGATGTCTTTCACACATGATTAAGAGGCCTAGGGAGTCGCCCATGTTAAATAAGTCTACCAGTATATATATATATCATTTTTGATGAAATGTTTGTAACAGGAACAGGAAAGAGAACGGAGTGTGTTGGCCAGAATAGTCTTCGCGTCTTGTAACTAGAAGTAATTTAATTTCGGAAGGTCTCATTTGTGACATTATAGTTTTGGCATATTTGTTTGATTCATATCACATTTTCATCACAGTTGCTTGTAATATTTCCTAAATAATGGTTGGCGACTGTGTAATAATCATTCATACTACGACTTTGGTTCACTTACGTGATGATAAGCCCAATCCTAATGATCGCGTCCTCTTTATCGCTCCCATTCGTATCAAGTTATCGAGACTCACAGTTGCTCCTTCTGATAATCCATCTGCCGTTTGTACTTCAACGGTTTTAACTGACGGGGATGTTTGTATTGCCAATTCTTGTTTTGTCACTACTATATCTGTTTGGACTCCTGTTGTTCTGTATGTCTTCTCTGTAGTCTGTGTCGAAGTTGAGTCAAAATATCTTTTCTTGGTTTGTGAGATGGTGTCTCGGGTGGCTGTGCGAGTTGTTTGGGTTACATTGTTTGATAAGTGACCGAGCATATTCCATGGACGCACTTGGAGCCGTTTGGAGTTGGTAGCGACAGTTTCTGATTGGTTAATTAATATTTCCTTTGTTTGAAGGCTTGTGCTGTCTTCTTTTGCATGCTCCCTAAAATATTTGAATTGCCTGTGAAACTAGACAATATTTCGTACCATAGAATTATTGGCTAAAACATTGTTGAAAGTGACATTTTTACTGGTACGAGTATTTAGAAAGGGGGGTGTTATCACAGTCCCAGCAACATTTCTTGTGACACTTCTCTTTCGGAGCTTGGCTTTTTCATCATGTGAGAATGGATAAGAGCTCTATCTGATTCTGAACTAAGATGCCAATAAATTCGGTCCAACTTCAAAACTGTGGTGACACCCCTCATCCCCTATCAATAGTAAGTCACCGTGCTCCATTGTCTAATATTGAGATAGTTTTTATGTCACTTACATAATTGATAGTATACTAATGTCACCGCAAATTCAACATCCATCCCAATAAATAAATTCAAAAGGGTTCACAGGCCTGTTCAGGATGATAAAAGCCATTTCACCGGGATGACCTGACGACGGATCAGACCTGCAAGCTTGTGGACATGGTGTTGAATAAACTGTGGCTGGACATTAAATTTGCGTTGATACTTGATAATATATTACATTGAATATTATATCAGGATAGAGGCATGCGACAAAATTCTTGTGTTTCTTTGCTGCCAACGTCTGGGTTAAGCAGTACCATGATCTAGTGCATAATAACATCGAATGGTCCGTATGAATATTTTAGTTGTGAAACACACTGCATGGCAAAATGCCATAAACTGAAGTATTGATACTGTATGACTGAAAACACAAAATCACGCCCTAAGAACAGGTCATCATGTGTGTCATGTATAATGCCGTCTGCTGTCTGGTGATACATGGCTATGGTTGTGAGTTGTGAAGTTAATCTGTAGCTACAATATTTCGATTTTTGGTCACTGATTGACATCATTCCAAACAAATTAAAACACGCCAAGAAAGTTTGTGGTTTTCAGTGGCCTTGGCATCGGCAATAGCAACAAGGAATTGCGGTGGTCTTTTACTTATTGCATTGTAGTAGAAGCTACCGATATTTTGATCTCACGAAATAATATGGCTTCTGATCGCCCGACATTTATTGGTTCGTTTTGATTGCATCATAAAGTTATCATTTTGTGACCTAACAACTAACCCATACTTAATTGTGTATGCTTCCAGGGAAGTTCGAGTAATGAACTGACCCCTCAATATTGAAAACTGGCAGCAACTTAATATGAGCACCCCATGTGCTCTCTGATTAGGTTTCCAGGATCTTATGAAGAAATTTTACAGTGACATTGCAATCGGTAGGCCTAATGAAGATATCGAATACATGGGGTTTAAGGCAGAGTGCAATATATAATTATCGATGATATTGGTATCGGCCAAAAATGGAGGATATCAGTCAATTGCTATGCTGAGCACACAGTGCCAAGCAAAGGGTTGCTATGGTGCAATAGTGTTTTGTGCTTATATATATTTCACTGGGAGTTGTCATCACCCTCTTCACTTGTCCATGCAATTTGTTAGTGTTGGGTTCTACTTTAGCAACAGATAGCAGTGTCACAAGCAAGGCATTGGTCTGAGCCAGCCAGAGTCAGGCCCAAAACCATCCCAACAAAGAGTGACTTACGCAACTCATCAATATGCCTACCTTTTTGACTCATCTTCGTTTGATTCTTTCTCCTTTCTTCTGCCTTGTGCTTCAAGTTTGGTTTCATTGTCTTCTCTTGAAGACCTCTGACTCTTATACCTCTGTGTTCTGCTTGAGTATCGATAGTTATGTTGTTCATCGAGATCAACTTTGAAGACATATTTGGCTGACGTCCTTGGCATACTGTTGAATTTTCCAGAATACGAACGAGTGTGACTCGTTTCCTTTTCCGGAAAAGTCCTTGCTGCTCGACTCCTTGTTTCTCGTACCGATGAGCTAAGTTTTCTCTCATCAGATGCATGCATTTTACCTTGACGTTGCTTGGAATCATCGCCATCATTGTCTTTGTGTAGTTGTGCTGTATTTGAAGAATATTTGTTGAAGAAATCATTTGACGGCTCTTCCTTGCCATCTGTATCAGGCGGACTTGAGACACTGGCTGATGTGTTGACGACATCTGAAGCACTGATATCAGTGACTTTTTCTATGGGATCATTTGCAAGGCTTTTTGTGGCAGGATATGTTGGTGACTTCAAGTCGTCTTCACCATACTGAATTGCCGATATTGTCTGCCTGTGACGCCTGCTCTTGTTTGTTACATTGTATGTTTGTGATCCCGATCGTTCTCGGCTGTTTAGGCTTTCTTGCCTCCGGGTAAGGTCTCTTGACTTCGATTTTTGCGATCTTCGTCGGGATATTTTGTCTGTTTTAGGTGTCTCACTTAAAGACATCAGCTTTTTTGATATTGTTGAAGAAGTTGATAGATTCGATGAAACTGATGTAGTAGATTCTTGTTTTGAGACTCTCGTATGTGCTGAGACTTGCGGTATCTCGGATGCTACATCTGCAGAAATCGTAGGATAATAATCAGTAGTCACACGTTCAATATTTTTTTCACCACTGATATCATCTGATAAGGATTTTTGGAGTTCTTGAAGATTCTTTCTGCTTTCCACGATTTTCCAGTGATATTCGTTCGCGTCTGGAGACATTGAATCGATTTGTCTGTTTGCCTGTCGTTGCTGAGGCTGTGATTGATATATCTGTCCAATGTCACGAGTTGATAAAAATGTAATTGCCTGCTCCTGTGATTCCAAATTCTGTGGTGTCTGTTCGTCCTTGCTTGAGTTAGATACTAATGTATGTGCTTGCTGTGTTTCCACTGACAGATTTTCATCAAGTCCTCTCGTTCTCTGGTAAAGCAATTATTGTTATTAAAACATTGGTATATTTCGTCAGAAAATATCTCCTTTTCAATGTCATAGACACATGGGTGGTTAATACCTACCTGGTACGTCCCACCTGTCATCAAGCTAACTGTTGAAATTTAACTGCATATCGTCAGAGACCCCATTGACCCCCTGAGTCGGTCTGGGTAAGCACACATGCACACAAACCCACAATAGCAAAAATACCGTTGTGAATTGATAATAATGCATTTGGTTAATAAAGCTTCACGGTAGTGATCTTGGGAATCGATGTTGATATTTTATTATGATATGAAGCGATAAGAATTCATGCCAGTTAAAACATTACCTCTCTTGACCTTCGTTCCTGGTTTGTAGTCAGTTTTGATTTTCCGGCTATGTTATCATTTTCATCGAGTTGAGCGTGAGTGTCTAAGTATTCTTTAGATGGCTCGCTTCCTGCGTCATTTGCATTCCTGCTGCTGTCCCGGTTTCTTGCTGAACGAACCTTTAGTTTCCTGGTGACATCGGTAACCGAAGGCTGCTCATCCGAAGGTTTCTTCCTATTTGGTAGTGTCGCAGATTTGCTCACAGTGTGCCGTCTTTCAGTCTCAATTTCCACTGGTGCCGTCAACTCTCTTTCCTCATCCTCATCTTTCGTTTCATAAAATTTAATTTTCCTCCCGACATGAGGGCGGCGGCGTATCGATTGCTTGGACTTTGGTTCTGTAGATGGCATCATCTGTTTGCGTTTGAAGTGTGTCCCAGAAATATTACATTAAGAAAAAGTTTGGAATGGCGTACGGTAATTATCTTGCATTTTCATCTGATATGGCTACATATCTTTACAACACAGAGAATAATGCTCATTAACAATTTTGATTGAAAATGATTTTGGCTGTCAATTTAGACAACCAGGACGCCTTGCACAGCAGACGTGTGATAAATGAAGCAATAAACTCGGGCTTCTTAGTTCTCACTGAATCCTTGAGCTAATAATAGGCCTAGCAATCTAGAACACTCCGTAATAAAAGATAGTCTGAATTGTAGGCCATCGACTGCGAAGTTACTGCCCCTTTTTTCACTATGGCTATGAATTATATGTCACTGGCTGTTAAGGCAGAAGGCTCTATACTTTCGTATCCATTACCATCACACCATTAACATGATACCGGTATTCCATCAACAGACCATACTCTTCCAAGTGTCACTGAAGCTTTAGTAGCTGCCTATGAATTGAAATGTTACAAATCTTCATGAATTATGTATGCTATTCAATCCAAAAGTAGAAATATCAGCATGCCGGAAACATCAGCTTAATTCAAGCTTAGTAGTGTGAATGAGAAGTATTATCTAATTATAGGCTGGGGCCAGAACAATCCACTCTGCCATCTTGTGATTATTACCGGTAGTGTATTTTTGACATTTTTACGGACAGTAGCATAGGCAGGGGTGATGATTCCAATTCAAGCGTTCCAAATTTTTATTCTTTAGCGTAAAATTCAAATAAAAACTTTCCTTGCGAGAAGTCTAATTACTTAGGCTATCGGTGTATTGCCTGTGGGTGTAGACTGCAGGTCAGACTACTCTTAATTTGGCAGTGATGTTTAAGCCGAATGCTCTTCCTGTTGCTTGCAACCCTCCCCAATTGTCCAGGATTGAAACCCGTCATGGCTGGAGAATTTTAGGTATCTTTCTATGGCTAGCATAAAATCTGAACTTGTAGTTGACCTTTCCAAAGGGTATATGCTGCTTACGCTTACAAGAGTATAAGTACGCTATGCACATTTGCATTCACACTACTTTTCACGCTACAGAAAAACATTCAGTAGGTCTAATATCTTTGTTACTTTTTAGAAGGATGCCACGGCCTTCCATTTTTTCCTATAGATTGTAACAGTGCCAATCTTTGATTGATTGAGAAATTTCCTGTTCCAAACATGATTTTTAACGCATTCGTTTCATGCTCTCTACAAGTAGGCCTACTGAGATTTTACAGTATCACGACCAGATTGATTTCTACAAATTTACATCACAGACCTGATTGAATGATTACTTGTGCTGTGTTTACTACATTAGTTGGATGGCATGTTTTCCTAGCAATTTTGCATAAACATGATTAGCAAAGGGTGATATTGATCAAGCTAATTGCAATACAGACTTGTATCAGTTTGATATCAAGCTGCTTCAGTCATACCATGATTTTAAGCCATAAGTGGCTACTCCATAAGTCTTTGGCAGTGCTTGGCAGGACCCAGGATTCTATAGATTCCTATGGTGGGTACCTTTCTCGAATTTGTTGAATTTCAATATGCAATAGACTGGATAGAATTGTCACCACAATTGCGTAACACATTTCACCTGATGGAGCTAATCTCCAAAAGCTTTTCAACATGTTTTCAAATGAACTGAGTCTGAATTATATATTTGTGGTCGCAGCACTATGCTGTTGTCTATTTTTCCACTATTGACTCCACCATTTGCTACTTCTCCCACAAATGTCCCATCGAGTTTTCTCAAAATCATCATGTCTGATCGGATAAAGCTCTACCTCTCTTATTCCAATGCTCTGTCTTTACAATAGATTCCAGTTCCTTTGCTACAAAGGTACCTGTATGCGCTTCATTGCATTCTTCAGGCCAATTGGTATGAATGTAAACTCAAGGCAGTGGCCATTGTAAATATTTTTACTCATTGACGACTTGTCTCAAACAATATTTTCTCCATTCATGAAAATATGATGGATTATTTGAAAAATTTTAGCCAATTTGTAATGGAGTACTTTTGTTTTGTAAATACTAAATGATGATATGGTAGCCACGGTCATCTCAAAATACGCGCCGGTTTGTTTGAATAAATAAATATACATATCCAGTGAATACTTCATCATTTTTCTCTCACATAGCATAGCCTAGTATGACATTGATATGGCTACTGCCTACTGGTAATAACATCTTGACATCTTTGATGTGGTTATCTTAAAATGTGCCTGGTTTGGTTAGTCAACTATCTCTTTGTAAATATTTTGTCTACACCTCTGGTTGTTAGTATTCAAAATCATCGATTTTCTATGGTACCATAGGTGTAAGACATTAACAGCACAGATGCCTTATTTATCGAATTAAATTTTGCGATAAACGAGGCAGGACGTGCAGTTAATTTCCTACTAAATAGTGGAGACTATGGCAGACGATTCAAATAGTCAGATAGTCATAGATACTAGATAAAATATATTATCATCACCAAAAGCTTGTGAATTATATTCCAATAAACAGGACAGGATACTAATTCTGTGGTGATTTTTTTCTATCTGTTATTATAGGCTTATTATTGTAAATCGTCCACCATTGACTCAACTATATGCTACTTCTGTCACAAATGTCCCACTAAGTTTTCTCAAAATCTTTATTTTACTGGATCTAGATATCAACATAACATGAAATTGATAACGACTACTAAATCTATTATGATGCATTCTTGACTCAATTCAAACCTGGTTGGCTATTAAATTCTGTCTTCCATCGACATTACATCTAGTTTAATAGTCATGAAGTTAATGTACCATTTCTAGTTATCAATTCAGTTGAGGGCGCATAGCCATATACCGGTACATTCCTTTTGTGATAGCACATTATTTCCTGAAGATTGTATGGCAATGCTTGAGTTATACGATCTATAATTTGTGGACGAAGCATTGTTTGTGAACCATATCCACTTCAAGGCTCTCTTGTTATTCACAGTTCTGCAACACTGCTTCTCTGTTTATTGTGTAGTTACTTGATAAGTGGCCAAAATGGTTTGTATTGTCAATTCTTCACCATTGAAATTGCTAGTTGACTACTAAGGATGCCAACGTGTCATACTGTCATTTGTATGCCTTCCTGCTTTTCCTTACCTTCAAGTTGACCGTGACCTTTTATCTTGCCTATTCTAGTGAACCTATCACCAATGAAATCACTTGGATCAAATCTGAGCTATTCCACTTCCAATTGTACCAAGCTGTCATTTGCATGCCTTACCTAATTTGATAACTTCCAAGTTGATCATGACCTTGTACTTTTCACGTTCTGCTGGACCCATCACCAATGAAATCACATGTCAGCTATTCCTCTTCCAAGAGTACCAACGTCAGACCTCTGTCTCTCATCTTCCTATCAATCATACCTATTAACCTTTTCTAGTTATCCCACCACTAATGAAATAACTTGGATCAAATGGCAACTCTTTCACTGCCAAGAGCACCAAGGTGTCAGTTGTTTGCCAGACCTCTGTTTCTCCTCATTCAATGGGCGCGTCTGCAATAACGTTTTTGGCTTTTTAAGAACTTGTTTCATCACAACAACTGAGATTATGCCGATGTATTGTGACATATTGTCAATCCTTCCCAAACTCCAGCCTGTAATCCTCGCTCTCTGTCTCAGATGTCACAGACATCTCATATTATATCTCCCGGCTCTCAACTCATCTCTGTGTTTCAATCTTCCTGAGAAATTCTAAGTTCTTGTCTTTGACTGTTTGCTAAGACTGTCCAAATATTTTGTCTTTGGTTTCCCTACTAGCTCCCTATTCCCTATTTTTTTTTTCCATAAAATTTACCTGTGAGTCCCAAATGTTCCATTTTTGTGATGGTATGACCCTTTAAGAATATTAGCTGTCGTGGCAAGATAGTTTTTTTGTCCATATTCAAAATCCATTTCATGTTATAATAATACCAGCTGCAAATCCTGTACTATACTTGTTCTAGGGAACCTCCACTGTTCACATCAAACTCATTAAATATATTTACACAGCCAGGCTATGTAACCTGCTTTTACCAGTGAAGGAATTTAGTGGTAATAGTTAACATGCTGTGCCTCACTGCATCTGTTTGCTCTAATTAACGCTTGGATTGGTTTGAATGTTTCATTTTGAAACTATCCCTATATTACTGATGTACACAGCTCCTGTCCTCGAAGCAATCTTTCAATGCATGATCGCAATGTCAAGTAATTCCTATGGAATCAATCCATTTTTTTTAAAAACTGCCTCATCGTGGTAGTCAATGAGATTTACCCATCCTCCAATGATTTGTTATTATTTCAGTGACTTGAAATAATTGTGCGAGGATATTTAGCTTTTACTACAGTATTTTTTTCCATTTTTTAGTTTTAAAACTAGTGCTTAAGCCAGTGATCATATCAAATCGTGTGATCAAAATTGACATAGTGTATAGTGTGTAAAATCATTTCTGAAACGGAATTTTTTCATTTTTACTGATTCACTTCGAATCTTACGCTCCATGTGACTTGTTTCATCAGAAGTCGATGTAGAATTTTGCATCTTTGTAATATCAAAAAAGTATTAATTTTAGAACAAAATTTTGTCAGATTGTTTGATGAATTAATCATATTTGTTCGTGCATGACCACTTTATTGATATTTCATAAATAGATCCTCAAGATGCAAATGTCTAACCACATATGTATGGCATTTTGTAGACCCTGAAAGCCTCATAAGTCAAGCTCTTCTTGTCGGTGATTACGAATCGGCCGTCAATCTCTGCTTACAAGAGGACAGAATGGCCGACGCTATCGTATTAGCAGTTGCTGGTGGACCACAGCTCCTGGAAAGGACAAGGAAGCAATACTTTGCACGCTGTTCATCTAAAATAGGACGGGTATGATTTATACATGATAATATTGTGTATTACATCACTGATCTGTTTTGAGGAAATGATGTTATAGCAGTGTTTCCACACAACCTTATTTGCTACATTCCTCCTTTGCTAATTTAAAAAAAATTCCTCCCCTAATCTAAATATGTACCAGTACGAGTAAAAATAAGTGTCGACCAGCTAGTCAGTTGACCCACCAACACGTTTTCGACAAGAACAAATGCGAATCCATGCCGGCCAATATTGTTGAAGTAAACACCCGCAACACCCTGTTCAAAAGCCAATAGCTATCTTGAAATCAAAGTTTTGACATTCCTCCCTGAATGGGAACCACTGTTATAGCATGAAATAGTGTGAGCCTGATTAGGACCTATGGATGCACCAATAAAACCGAATACTCATATGCAAGTCTGATCATGGGTATGCATTCAGGATTATTGGATTGCAGTCACACGAACACAAATTTTTGGCCTGAGTTTGTTCCCGAATCCCAAGTTCGAAATGATGATGTCACAAAAGACGCAGAATTGTTTTTGTACACATAATCAGAGTCACGTGCTATTGCCAGGAAATTAATAAGGATTTATCATCACCTTTTATTATGTTATTGCCAGTACTGTATGATTTGGTGCTGTAGTGATGAAAGGTATCTCGGCCAAAGACATTACCGGCACTCGTACAACACATTTGTCATAAGCATATGACATACATTTGTGCTGGTAAAAAAGTTCCAGGCATGAACATGGTACGAGTCCAATCCAAACATGAACCGAATTAGACAAAATTGGTTCCCGAGTCGAACTCAGGCACTGAGTTCCTACCATCCAAGCATGCCGATTGCAGACTGGCAGTTTGAGTCTAATTATGGCCGTAGCGATTTTATCCCTGATCTGTCTGGGAACATGTTGTCTTAGACTGAAAATTACTGGACTGTATCATGATAGAAAAGTTCTGGAAATGATATGAACAGTTCCAATGTCTCTGAAGAATAATACCAAGCTTTGACAGACGCTTTATTTCTCAATTTCAGCTCATGTTAGCTGTGGCCACCAAGAACTGGTCAGATATTGTTACATCATGTGAACTGTCCAATTGGAAAGAAGCACTAGCTACAATATTAACCTACTCCAGCAAAGAGGAGATGAACACACTTTGTGGTATGTAACTCAAATCGAACGGAATCATCTAGTAAACACTCAACACCACTCCCATTTTTACCATATTAAAGGCCATGCATAATGTATTAATGTTATTGCCATCCTTTTCAAAAATGATGAAATAACAGCCACTCATGGGCGTTACTGTTTTATTTACCCATGATTGCGGTCCTGGTGGGTGGGTGACTGTTGTAGTGAACGGGGCCTAAAATTGAGCTTAATACTGAAAAATACCTTACACTAGGTGGTGCTATGGATCCCAATCCAAAAATTTCTTCGAATCGTTTTGAATAATTCGTGATTAGATTTGTTTCCGAATGTTCAATTTGATGTGACCATCCCTATCTAATACCCGGTCAACATATTTTTACTCTATAGATCAACTTGGAAGTCGCTTAGAGACAGATCCACCGAGGAAAATCCATGCTTGTCTATGCTACGTGTGCTCTGGTAATGTGGAAAAGTTAGTGGCATGCTGGGACAGTATGAAGCATGAATCGGACGAATCAAAATCGGCTCCAGAAAGTCTTCAAGTAAGCGACTCTTTCCTAGATATCGTAAAGAAGATTCACCACTGATTTAACACCAATCCAGCCTTGTTTTGTTGAGATTTGTAACATACACACGCAATTGGAGGTGTGGTCTTCCATCAGGTGAATTTCTACTTTTAGCATCTCCAGTCTGGTTGTCATGCAGCAGATCACTTTCCTTAATAAACTCCTTCATATGATATCCTCTTGTGTAACACGGACTACCCTTGTATCCTATTTATGGTCTGCCCTATGTTCTTCTACCTGGGATCGGCAAATCATTTTCTGGCTGATAAGAGTTCTATCCTCTCCCTAAGTTCCCCGACCATGGCCTGTCGCAAGCCCTGGCAAATTGAGGCGGTTCAGGAGGGCATCCGGCATAAAAATCATTGCCGGAACATAAACGATTCGGTCCACCATGATCACACACATTGGAACATTGCTAAATCAAAGAGAAAAAGACAGTTCTTTCTCCTCTCTCGCTCTCTGAATTTCAATAATGATCGATTAAATTTATTGTGATGCATTTCTTTTGTTCAGGATTTGATAGAAAAGGTGATGATCCTGGTAAGAGCTGTCGAAAGTGTGTCCGGGCTTGGTTTGGGACAAGCAGCATCTGAAAAACTGGCCAACTACGCAAGCATATTGGCATCGCAAGGAAAATTGAATGCTGCAATGCAATATTTACCTGAACAATCAGATAAAGTAAGTTAAGATAGGTTTCCATTTAGTAATTCTGCAGCTTACGTAATATCTGTATCACGACAGAAGATTAGACATAGGTATTGGGCAAACTGCCGCCCAGCAAGCGTTTTAATCTGGCCTGTCAACCACAAAAATTGTACGAATAAGCGTCTAGACCTCATTTTCAATGCAAACCTGATGTTCTCACATCTAATAAGAACTTTCATTTCAAATGTTCCGCCACGATGCAGATTTTTGTACCAAATCATTCCATTCATTTGTTTCTATACTCGTGTTACTTATGCATGACACTGAAAAATGTAGCCGCACTGCTGGTGCAGTACTGTCTGGTCAGAAAGGACAGATTAAAAGACAATCTATAATTTCATGGTGACTTTAGTAAATGGGCGAAGCACAAATATTAAGACTTTTAGTGAAATATATCTACCCTACTACCCGAATGTTTGTCTATGCTGATTATATCTTTCACTCTAGCCATCATCATATTTTCATGAAATCTGTGGCTCAATTCAAATATGATAATATCCTAATATGAGTCCTTTTCGTCGGGGCCGCCATTGTGACATATGCCACCGTTGGAACCAGGTTGCATATGTTGCGCATACCGGCATATGATACACGTGAATACAAGTTCATGTTATATCGCTTAAACAGTCAACAAATGCCATAACTTATGCGGTGAAGGTTGCGAGTCGCTCTTTCCTCGCTCCCCCCATGCAAAGTATTCACAGCCTACCTAACTTGGTACCATTGTTCATGTGCACAGTGTAACAATGCCAACAATGTCAATGAACTCTCAATGAAAATGCTTCTATACTAGGAAATTACTTTCAATTCAAAAACACCCATCCTGATTATGACCCTAATAACTAGCTGTACTGTACTATCATTGGTAAGGCTATTTTCTGGAATTTCCTCCTGTCTTTCCTTACTAATCCATTCCTCAAATATACTCGACAGTATCGAATTTATTCAGTCACTGTATCTGCATGGTGTGACTAAATACACAAATATGTTACATGAGTGATGAGACTGCGTAATGTGTATTTAGTACGGTATGCAGTACTCACTGTGGCTATCACACTCTTCAAGGTAATCGAGTACATTTGACGAAGAGATAAGTCATACTCAGGACCAAATTCATCTCATTTTAGACTTTAACTCTCAAAACTTGAACAAATTCTCTTTTTATTATCTCACAATGTAATGTTGTGTTATGACCAAATCACTGATTCCAAGTCACAAGTCCAATCACTTTGACCTTCAAGTCAAAGCCTTTTGATATCTTAAATATCCAAATCACTAGTAATAGTCCAGGTGTTTGCCAAAAACCGGCAACTCTAATAATTTTGTCAAATCAAGGTTAACTTTTCTAGTTGAAGATGAGAAAAATTCCACTGCATAGACGTTGCAGAGAGAATGTTTTTATTTGAATTAATCTAGGAAAGATCGGTGACGAACTTTTTGTCTGGGGGAAATATTTTGATAAATTCCGCGAGGCAAAGTTATTAATGACTTGGTTAATTTCTTGCATACTTTTAAATTTCCGAGTCTCGAGTCAAGTCGCCACTTTCATATTTTACTATTTTGGGGTCTCGAGGTGAGCTGAGTCAAATCATCTGCAAAATGTCAGTCGAGTCATTGACTCAATTCATGACAACATGATAACAATTCAATAATGTACCATACCGTTACATTTATCTTCTGACCTCTATTTGTTTTAGCCGAAGATCACACTTCTTAAAGACAGGCTGAACTTTGCTTTGGGAATGTCACATCAATATCAACCGACAGAGCACATGGGTCCAGCACGACATCCTGTTCAACCCGGTACGGTGTAGTTACAACTCTGTCGTCAGGCTACTTTACATAACACTAATCATTGTTTTGCAGTGCGACAAGGTGTTAACAGTTACAATAGATCAAGCTATCAGCACCAAAATAAGGTGTGTGTTTTATCTTGTATACCCGTGTTTTACTGTACATATTTGTCGCTAATGGGGCCTCGTAAACTCTTCTGTGTTTCACGTGAGGTGACACGTGAAATTCAAATTGATACAGAGAGGTACAGCGTCTGTTTAACTTCATGTACAAATGTAGCAGGTTAATTTTCTGCATGCACGAGGGATTTCCATACATTTGCCTTTCTTGACTTGGGCGGCTTTCCTATGATTTTTAATCATTGTCTCTCCGAAAACAGCCAATTCCAAGCCTAGGCAAATCGGTAGAAATGCGACTTGCGAGAGGAAGGGCATAGCACGATCAATCGTTCATACGAAAACAGTGGTGCCGATGGCAGACAATCCAAACAGTAATAGATAGAATAAATCACCATGGATTTAACAACCGGTCCAGTTTATTGGAAGAGGATCCACAAGCTTTCAGAGAAGATAGAGAAGCAGATGAAGAAGCTGAGCTCTGAAAGCTTGTCAAGTATATTCCAATAAACTGGACTTGATATTAAATCTGTGGTGACTTATTCTATCTATTACCAATTGATCATACAATTTTTTGTCTTTGTGAAGGCTGAAGTTAATGACCTTCTTTTACAAACTCAACTTCGCTTTGTGCTTCAGGTGAATGTTGTGACTCCGTCAGCTGTTCCAAGACGCCCAGAGAGTCAACCATCTCCAGCAAATCCAACTCGAACGGACTCTCCTTCAAATAACCCATACAAGATTAACAAACGAGGTCCTGCGAAACCAGGCTTTGTTGGTGAGTAGATTAATATCAGTTTAATCATCCTGTTTATAAAATCTGGTCAATGATAAATTTAAGAACCGATATGGGGATATTTCGTAAGGCACACAAGTCAAGTTCTCTCAATCGGTTGGTAGTCGGGGCTGCCCACGAGGTTGGTCCCCACCAGTCAAAACCGGAATTGATTGAAAGAAATCTCGGAAATATGTTGTTGTACGTTGCAATGTCTAAATGACTACATGTTGTTTGAGTTGAATAACCTCCCATTTGATTTTGGTACCTCATTGTCGAGCAGGCGCATGCATATGCACCAGGAGAGTGCGTTTATATCATGCGAGTTGGTATAATGCAGCAAAAATCTATAAGGACAAAAATGTAAATGTCCTTTACTCCTTTTAAAGGACTTCTTTCCTTTCATTGGGGGAGACCTTCAAGCATGCATCAGGCATGCGTGTGTGTAAAATAGTGTGTAATATTTGCGTTGCTGTGAGTCCGTGTAAATGCAGCAAGAACCTAAAAATTTAAAATTTCAAAATTAAATATCAATCGATTGTTGTATTGCAGCTCCTTCAAATTTATACACGCCACAGCAACCGGCGACAGCTGCTATACCTCCAAATGCAATGAGTGGATATAATCCAGCACCAGTAAGTATATTATGGATTCTTGAATAGACCATTCTATGTCAAGTCTCTCAGTGTGACATGTAGTTAACAGTGTCCGACCTCATTTTATCCAGGTAGTCACTGAACCATTCTTATACTGACCTCAGCTATTCCCCCTTCCTCTGAATTTTATGTTGTTGGACTCAGCTGTTAGATTTTGGCGACCTTATTCTACGGTATAAAATTGTTAGGGGTTGTCAAGGATGCCTATCTACATTCTGCAGTGCGTCTTTTCAAACTCATCCTATTCAGTATGCTATTCTAGGGCTTAGGGCTAGTAAGGATCAAGAGTGTACCAAATCGTCATAAGCAATTTTAAAAATTGCTATCGGAGCTTCAAGTTTGAGATCCACTTCGTCGTAATATGTAACCTCTAAAGAAGATTCACCACAGATTTAACGTCCATCCTTGGTTTATTGAAAATTAATAATAGTCGTGTGTACTAGACCCATGGGTAAAATTACCATATCATATTTTTATCTGTCCCTTACTCCTGTGTCTTTTCAATTAGTTCCCAACTACAGCTGCTGGAATGGTACTGACGGCACCGAGCTCAAACATCCCCACCAGTCAGCCCATGCAGCCTGACGTGACATACGGTGCGCCACCACGACAACCGGTCAATATTCCAACAGAGACACCTGTCTCAAATCAAGGAGGATGGAACGACCCACCAGTTTTAGATCCTAACAGGATATCCAGAAAGAAGAAGGTTAGAATCTCATCGTTTCTGTTCTTGATCATGATGAATTGTCAATATTCATGCAATGAAATGCATGTTGTTGCCGAGATGTTGTTATTAAACTCGTTTTTCACTTGTTGTGTTGCACTCCCCGTTTTGTTCCTGAAATTGTGACGTTTTTGCCAGATTTCGGGAGGTCTCTACTCTAACAGCATGTTGGCCACTGACACGCATGGTTCTCAGTATCTCATTCCTAATATCTCAATACCGTCCGTTCTATGTCCGTCAGTGAATAATCATAACACTCAGGTTTCGGTACGACGTACTCGTCTGCTTTTATTTTTGTACTTTGTACTCTGTATGGGTCATATGCATGTGGTATCGGTGCCCATAGCTTTAGGTTTCATCTCGGTTTGAAGTCATTTGTGATACCGCATGTAGGCCTACACAACACGTCTTAATCGGTAGGCGTAGGAGGGGAATTAAACCTTTGGTGATTTAGTCCACTATCTCTAGCCACTGAAGATTACCAAAATGTCTAGTTTGGTGCCGCTCAATGGGCTTGTGGGAAACCTTAATTTAAGATTTTTGGATCTTTGCTGGCGAAACTTATCCATAGTTCCTGTTGAGGTTATGGCAGGGATGGGCAAACTTTTTGACTAGTAAGCCACAATGTGCTCGATTATTTGGCAACAGGGCTAGACCAAGAGCCACAAACAGCAAGCATACTGAACATATGCATAGTGTGCGATTCGTGCGAGAAATAGCGCCAGAGCAAGTCGGCGTTTCACACAAGGCATAATATTATAGGGACTGGCGCAAAACGGATTTCAAAATCGCTTCATGCAGGGTGTAATGCATTGTGAACATTTGCAATGTCGGCAAGATAGACAAAAGCGTTTTCCAGGCCACAAGTGGCCTGTTGGACGTAGTGCCTGGGTTAAGGTCTGATTAGTGGGATCTGGGCCAGCGGTGAGATGATAGTTTACTTTTCCCAAGAAAAGAGCCCAACCAGCATTGTCAAAAGCCCTATTAGTGAAGGCTCTCTGTACTGAGACCCGGGTCATCAAGAGCCCGAATCGCCGGAATTTGTCTCGTATGTCCATCAAACGTAGAAAACCTTCTAATCTATTTCACAGTATTCACACATGTAGAAAAAATTTGCATTGTCAAATTGATCATAACTGTACCAATTTCAACACTGATTGGAATCACGATCCATTCATTGAAAATTCATTAATGACTGTTAGGTTATAATGAGAATTGATGTGTATGCTTGATAATGCGTCTAATCCTTCTAAACATCATATTTCTGATTTCTGTGAGTAAATTCCGGCGTGCTAAATGCTACCTGCATAGAGCACACTTTCATCCCGTTGTGTGTGCCAATATCATTGTTCTATCTCCTGCCTTTGGTTATATTTATAGCATAAGTGTATGTAGTCCTACGTTTTTGTTTTCAACTGCATTGGCCATCTCACAAGAAAGCTACCGGGAACATACTGTTACTGGCCGACGACCTACCATTACACCACAAAGCCAGCATAGCCTACTTTTTATTCATAATGATAGGCGTAGCAATTGAATTGTTTGCTATTCTAGAATCTAGATAGTTGTTCATAACTAATCCTTTTCCCAGCAATCTGACATGGCTAACTCACTAGAAAATCTTGGATCCTTCCCCATTGACGGTAATAACTCCGGCATGGCCGTCTCATTTCCTCCAGAAGTTCAGGTTGTAACAAATACAATGCATTACCAAGGACCTACAGCAGAATGTAACTTTTTTTGCTTTTAATTTAACTAAAGGACAAGTCTAGCGGCACCGGTATGCTGTCTAAAATGGCCAGTTTTTGGCCGATTGGGAAAAGGAATCTAGATTTACCATTCACGGTGGAACAAGCCTCTCAGGATAAACAAGTGAAGATTGACATGCCGGAGATGAATTATTATGTGTCTGATAATCCCAATGATCTATGTTATCAATCAAATCAATCTTGATAAAGGAAAATTATATATAGGCCTGTCATTGAAAATAAAATCAGGCAGGAATTTCCCGTTGGATGATCACGGTGTAAAATCTAGTCTGTGAATTTGCTTTCGAGTCTTCTAGTGAAGCATGATTTACCAACATCGTAAAAACTTTGAACAAGTTTATCTCGTATTGCATGCTCCTGCTAAATTGCTGTGTCTTGCCAAATCAAACTGGAGGTCAACTGCCGATATGCATCACTCCCACTGAGATACTGGTAGCCAATCTCAAAAAAAAATAAAAATAATTCACAACTATATCACAAAGCACACATACCTCAAGTATGCCTTCTAAACAAGCTGGTAGGACATCTTTAAAATCAGACAAAAGGGCAATCTGCGTG
Source organism: Botrylloides violaceus (assembly GCA_030412335.1). Lineage (NCBI taxonomy): Eukaryota > Metazoa > Chordata > Ascidiacea > Stolidobranchia > Styelidae > Botrylloides > Botrylloides violaceus. Next base: position 197,997 of record JASFYC010000424.1, read on the forward strand.
ATATCACTTCCCCAATGACATTACTGACACTTGTGGTTTTGCACTAGAGCCGACGTAATAGAGCCAAAGGTGCTGGGGTTCTAGTTGAATTAAAAGAAATGTTAAGAATGTGCAAAAACATTTAAAAAAACACCATATTTGGCACAGAAAAACAGATTTTCTGGGGAAACCCATTAGTGGAAGCAGTGGTAGACCTACTGGTACATATCTTATCCTTCATTTTACACGTTCAATGCGTTTATTAAGCTGAGAAACGTCCAACTGATAGGATTACTGTAACTATTCTACTGTATTCATAAATTGATTAGTTGGAATTCCAACTTAGCTTTAGAAAATTTATGTTGACATTTTTTTCTTTGCGTAGATTATCAGGGTTGTGCATGGTGTTGGGGTTTGAAATGTTTTCGTTTAGTTTGGATGTTGCATGAAACTAACATAGATATGAAATTTCCGTCTGTCTGTAGATGTGTGTGTTTGAGATTCATTGTCGTGTTGAATTGACTTCTAGTTTAGCTGATTAGTGCTACAAGTAATCTCATTGCTTACTAGAAGCAAGGCTAACAGACCATGCTCTTCTGAGATAGAAAATGTGTGTTTATTAGTGAAGGCTTACATTATGTAGTGTGTGACTGTACAGCCTACAGTACCATAGTCTACCATGATTGCACTGATGGATCAATGTCAAACCTGACATCCGGTGGCAGGCCTAATTATCATGCCAGTTTCTGCAATGAATATAGATGCTGAGTTGTCATTTTTTGCACTAAAGTGGGCCAGATAGTAGTGGCAGCTGTATTCCGTTTTATCTTGGCACTGGTTATGAATTGATGAATAGGAATTGGAGCCATTATAATATAAAAATCATAACAGTTGTAGATTTTAAGAATCAAGAGTCTTAAATAACACTCACTATATGCATTGATCAGCTATGACTAGCCTTGCACACTTTCCAATGAGATAGAAGATTGCACTGTGTATTATTTCTAATGGTCAACAATGTATAATTTGTCACATGAAGTGTTCACAGGAACTGCCTTGTGAGGCTGATTTAACAACACATCACAAATAAATAGTGGCTTTCTTTGTGACCCAGGCAATTTGAGATTGCTTTGTTGACGATTTTTGACTGCGTGTAATTTGTATATATATATTTATTTCATTTAAATCCGTTCATTGGACAGAAGTGAAGACATCGACCCTGTCCTATAGCCCTTCTGCTATGGTGTGTATAGGTGCACATCTCTGCATTTCGTATTACAAATAAACTTTATTAAAGTAGATGTATCGGGTAGGGCCTACCGGTAGTCATATTTTGGATTTTGTCTTAATTTTATACCGTATGCCTCAATTTAAGAAAATTGCATAACGACCCACTAAATTGTTTACTGCCAACTTGCTCTTTTTGATGCTTCTCTATTAACTTTTGCTTGAGTTATGTTTCAGTGTGTGAGAGTCTCCACTGTTGTATACTTTTAAATGTTCAGATTATTTTTGATTGTCAAGCATGAGGACAAAGGATTACTGCCTTTGTAATTTTGTCCTGCGATCATTTTAGTTGGAAATGACATTTTTCGTAATTTATGTGTAGCTTGGACTACCAGCTGATACATGTTTGCCACACAAGGTTGCTTATCGTAGTTTGCATTAGTCTATATTGTTTACGGCACTATCTTGATGTCTATACTCTGCATCAGTGGCACAGTTGGTAGGGGTCTGACCACTCATCCGCAAGGTTGCTGGGTTGCTGGCTCAAACCATGCCAACTGAGTGAATCCTAAATGATAATACATGTCTGGAGCTTTACCTGTTATGGTTCCGGAAATATAATGATTAGTGTTAGAGTGGTGTATCATGGCTTAGTCCAGCACCTCCTTGCTATGTCTGCATGGTTACACTAGAGATTGTAATGATCGTATGTGGTCTATGGGTGTATAAACAAAAGAAAAAAATGAATGTAGCAATGAGCCGTGGCTGGTCCCCAGATTGACTAAATGGGGCCGGTTATGACAGGAGAGACATCTAGGGTAAAATCAACAGATAAGTAGCTTGTGTGGTTCAATAGACTGTGGCTAACCAACTTTGGAATCGCCAAATGCAGAAGTTCTTGTGCACCCATTCATTGTGTGTGTGTGTGTTCATTATACGAGTTAATAATACTTTAGCACACTTCATCAATGCTTACATTCTTTCAGACGAGTGTACCATCATACCAACCGCAAGATTACAATTTTATGAATCCATTACTATCTGCTGCTCCAACACCTATGATGCCGAATCAAGCTATAAACAGGAATATACCGTACGGCATGCCACAGAATCCACCAGGGGCACCAGCTGGTCAACCGGTAAGCGATGTTCAACTTTTCAGTTAAGAAAGTCTGCTTAGTACTACAGTATTTCGATGACCCCTCTAAGTCAAATCGGGAATGAGTAATATAAGTTTGCCCCCATAATAAGGAAAAGGGTACAGTGTATTTTTCTTTCTTTTCGCTACCTTTACACCTAGACTTAAATGATTTGCACACACACTGACACACTAGCGAGCATGATATGCATATGCAGTCTGGACAAGAGGGCGCCGAGCCAGCCAATACGCCTGATATGGTATCGAAGTCATGCGCGACATCCTCGCTATCTTCAACGCGTTGGCCGTTTGGCGAGGAGGCTATCTATAGCATTTTTAACATCTTTGGTATGATGCGGTATCAGGATTTGAACCAAGGACCTACTGCTTTCGTGGTCAGTGCCCTACCATTACAGCATGAAGCTCGTAACCCATGCACAAGATGTACGGTCTACGGATGTGTCATGTGTGGAATAGGAAACGAACATTGATCTACATTGGTTCATCTCACTCAGGTCAAAGGCTAGCGAAAATAATCTCTCTCTCAAATTTTGCATCCTTACGGAGGTCCATAATGATAGACGTTTTTGGTCCAAACTATAGGAGGTAGCCCAAATTCAGTGTGTTCATTGGCCCCACAAATGGGAAATTCCCCAACTGTTTCCGAGTATTTTACAAACTGCACTAATCCGACAAGTAGTCATTTCTATGGTACGGAAAATCAATTCAATTTATTATTAGTCCTTTGCTCCTTTCACAAATTGCGAAACTGTGCACAAGAGAATAGAAAGAAATATACCGGTACTCGCCTTTAAATAAGATCCACATCATGTAAACTTTGTTTTAATCTTTTGTATCACATTGCATTGACCTTGACTTGACACACTCTGCTAACCACGATATATGAATGTTCCAAAGAAATTGATACCATACAAAGAGAACTATATTAGAATCCTAGATAGTGGTCAATATGCCATTCATGAGTAGGCCTATTATTTGCTTACCTTGTCAGGATGGGCATCTTGCACATCGGTCTTCAGAAGTGACAGAGGAGAGTGATTTTGCTGATGAGGTATCGAGTAGTAAACATGGTGGTTGCTGGTCGTAGAATATAATCTATGTTATCGATAGTATTGGTGCAGGGTCTGTTAGAAGTTTGTAGCATTGCATGGGTGTCACCAACTATCTTTATGATGTCATGCACGATCGAGACTATACACACCTTTGCATGGAGTCCATCTCCCAACCCTGATCCCACAAAAGCCTCGTTCAGACGATGCATCGTCGAATCAGATATTTTGAATCTACTAGTTTGGTGATTCGTATCCGACCAAGAAAAACAAAATCACACTCAAGCAAAAAATGGGAACCGACATGGCCTAGCGAGATATAAGGAAGCAAAGAAAATCATTTAGTACTCTGGGATATTACAAACCCGGATTAAGTTCATATTCGGACAAACACGAACGTCTTGCATGGGTTTGCTATCGCACCCAAATCCAAACTGATAAGGTCATAAATATTCATAAAATGTATATCACACATAGTCAGAATCATGGGCCAATGCCAGAACAATATATAACATTCCGATTTCACTGTCGGTATAGCCAACTATGATCTAGCCCAGGTGGCAAATGATATGCTCAAGAAAATTACTCACACAGTGTATTAATTTGCTCCCAAGTCGAACTCGAGCACTGAGTTCGCACCATCTCTACTCTTGATATAGCTTAAGCGGACATTCACTTTACCATTAACTCCTCTGTGGGAAGTATACACGTAGGCAGGTACACTAATGAAAAGCCAACAGTAATTCGGTTTTCTTTGAAATAGGCTGTCAGCATAAAATATTGGCACCGCATTGCAATCGCATGGTCAATTCGTTAGTGGAATTGTATCATTAGCTAGTCTTTTGACAATATGTTGAACTTGTTTTGTGCATATTCAGGTTCGAGCCCCAGCTCCATCTGTTCCTACTAAAGCTGCCAAAGACATGCCCAAGGCTCCGATCCCCGCGGAGCATCAGGTTTTACAAATTCAATTTGAGGGCCTCATAAATCATTGCCTAGCCAATGCATCAAACCCGGTAAGAGCTTGTGACTGTAGAAGTTGAGGTTAAGTGGATGATGGATGAAAGTCCATTTTACTTTATCATAAAGTGACCATAGTCCCACACTGACGGTTTCCCACATTTTTGAGGATATGTGTTAATGTGGTGCCACATTTTTTCAGAGGCTCCCTTTCCCTATTTGTCCCATATTATCCTACGCAAGTGTTCAGTTTCAATATTTTTCGCGGGTTCGTTGGTATTAGCATTGTCAGTATCATATCCTGACTTCACAATTTCATCGTGACGCCCCGAAGTACAATGAATGGAGATGTCACAAATTGTTCCCCTCGTGAAACTGAAAGATGGTTACAGGCCTGTGGGACGTGGGTGTCCCACTGACACTGCCCGCTATGTATTCTGACAAATTCATTCATCTAACCTACCATTTATCAGCTTTGAGCGATCTTGCTAGTTTAGATTTTTTTTATTTTGCAGCAAATGAAACGAAAGTTGGAAGATTGCGAACGAAGAATGGAATTCCTATATGATAAGCTTCGAGCAAACACGGTAAGAGTAGAAGACTCTCCTAGTTTACAAAGATGAGCCGATACATTGGTCTAAGCCAGCTGTTCCCAAAGTATAAACAAGGGTTGCGAATAGTCTAAAAAGGGTCGCGGCAAGATGATTCAATGCTGTCAAAAGAAATACTTTTTCATATTAACTTTCAAGTTCATTCAATTCCTTCATGACTGAATTATTGTATCATACCACACGCATTTCGCTTGGCTTTGTCTCTAAACCTTGATTATTGCATCATAAGCAGTTTTCTGAAAGTTTTAATAGAAACGCAGTTACTAACCGAGGTTCGGGTTGTGAGGTTTTCATTTAACTCAGATCTGGGTCGCGCTCAAAAAAGTTTGGGAACCACTGGTCTAAGCATAGGCCTGCTAGAGTAGTACTCACTTGAAATTAACTGTTTTCTGGTGGTTGCCAAGTACCGATAATCCAGAAAATTGGCCATGGGTGCAAGAATCTATTGCAGGTCCTCGCTGTGTAGTTACTGGCTTAGTGGTGTATTGGCTCGTCGTCGGCCACGAAACCGGTACGTTGTGGGTTCAATACTGACAGCATCATACCATAGATGTGGAAATGGTATCCGTAACTTCCTCATTATCATTCGTTCACATGCCGTGTAATTACTGCAAAAAAGGACAAAACTGAAACAATGTCATATTCCTACCCCTGATTAAGTTGATGAGTTTGACATTTTGTTCCAGCTGTCCCCTCACATCGTCACTGGATTACATCAACTTGCACAATCTATTGGAACAAGAGATTATGCAACAGGGATACGGCAGCATACACACATTGTTTCCAACTCAAACTTTTCTGAAATATCTGCCTTCATGCCCGGTTTGAAGAGCATGTTGCAAATCGCTGCACAGTTGAGAATTTGAAAGACTGACAGCTACTTAGGAAATATGGATTCAACCTTTTACTTATAAAATGCTTATGTGTTTGCCTGTCGTCGTGCAAAGTACTCGTCAAGAACTTGTCTATTTATCGCTGAGTCTGTGGCATGCGGCTACAAAGTAGACCTCGTAACTTGTAAATTTTTCTAGAAGGATATGTTTTGAAAATTATGGGGTTTTTGAGGCGATGGAATTCGTGATAATGTTTTTTTAATCCATGTCATTTTTGACATTTGGACCCCGCTCATCTGTTTGTGCAGAATTCAGGTGGATTTGAGCGTTTGCTGATTGGACCTGCAGTGAACTAAGCCTCTGTATATATTTCTCAAAATTGCTGGGTGAACCTTCGATGGCGGTGGTAGGACTCATCCATAGCTCAACCAATTAAATTATCATCCAACCCTTGATCCCACTAACCACTCTGACCTGATCACCGACGTTTATGAAGAGTCGCGACCCGATTCGCCTAACCAGACATCGGTGTTGGCGACGGTAATCTTCCGCCCGCGCCGAGTTGGCTTCATTTCCTGCGGGATGTGCCGTTCTGCAGACCTAAAATCAACTGCTGCCGTTCATGCGTCGTGTCCGACTATGCTTCTTCCTGTCTGTCTGTTTATTTCACGTAGAGCTGTTAATTAGCAGCGACTTCGTATGCCAAGGCTTTTCAGCCGTAGTTGCGTCCCGCAGAGGCACTACTTTTCTTCCTGGAGACTATCGTGATTGTCTTAATGGGTAGCGGTATTGGGCGGAATTTATGCGAGATGGAAAATTATATATACGATAATATAATCGGTTAGAGGCTGCAATTGTAGCTGTCTAATTATTGTTTTTTGTTGATGATGGAATGAAATGCAGCTTACTTGTCAGGACGTGATCGCGTTTTAGGGAAAGGTGATGTATAAATATAAATATAAAAACTTTGTGGGTGTTGTTGGATAAGCGTAAGAGGTCATGCAATGGGCTCGTCTAACCTAGGGTGCCGAAATGACCGATTCGGCTTAGCGGCCAGTGTGTTTCACGAATAATAATACCGCATGGTTTCTTCGAATGCACCACGAGACTGGGTCAGCAACCATGTATATTACGCTAAGTTACCGCAGCTCATCGCGAGCTTACAGCAGGCTCCCGCCCTCGGTCACCATACGCTTTCAAGTGGTGACAATTCATAAGGATATCCATCACTAGATGGTGCGTAGTGTATATTCGTTTCTTTCTGTAAATCAAAATGCGAAGAAAGAACCCACGATAAGAATCTATAGCATGCTGCGTTTTTCTACCGCCACATGCTTTTTGTGCTGTTGTTCTGAGTGAGCCTGTCCCCAGCACTACAATTTCCAAAATTTATCCCATTGAACTCAGGCTGCGTTCGTCTAACTAAGTGGTAAACGCGCAAGATAGGCATCATGTTAAATATCAATATAATATTATTGGCTAATCAAAAACTTATGGACAGCTAGTAAGTCTTCATATCATACAGATTATATAACGGATGTGTTTGATAGACGTCATAATATCACCCATTGTATCGACAACACATTGGCCTATCTCAGCTTATCCCACTGCGGGCGCTTTCCGAGAGAATTCATTCCAGCACACTGGGTTACTACTGTTTGTACAGATGGGGATTGAGGTCAAACTGCCGTTTTTTTGCAGCTTCTAGCAGATTTGACTGTGAACTTATTGATATATTGGCCCACAGGGATGATTCTCCTTCTTTGCAGTGTGCGCTTTGCCATCGCTTCATGTAGCCTGCGTGTTAGGTTAATTGCACTCAGCTTTTGCTGTTCCTCTGATGTATCGCGCCGCATATATGGGAAAACTTCAGTTCTCGGTTCTCACCCACGCCCATGTCCTTCGCCTGTTCAAGTCCATCGGAGAAGATTTGGAGATATCGCTACTTGATGAGTTGTCGCCATTGCAGCAATAATCCTACTGCTCGCAACGGAATAAAAGACTTTGCCAGGAAAATGCAGCTTTTTCTAAATATACTTCATGGCCTACTTTAGGCCATGCATACTTATTTAGGAAAATCGAGGTAGTGACGGCCGACGGGGTGGTCCACGATGCCACGTGAAGTCTTCTTATTCATAGCCGCCCAGATTGCAACATATCCTAATTGAGTAATTATGGAGGGGTATTCCTAAAGTGTAAGAAGCCATCTCTATAGAATGCGGGGAGCTATACGGGAATAGTGAGATACATGGAAACCTAAAATACTGAAGGACAATAGCGAGATACGATCAAACAGGCTGGGAACGCCGCGGGAGGATAGTTGAAATCATAGCCACCAGATGACCAGAGATCGCCAGAACTCAGGAGGGCTCTAGTCGACATCCATATAGAGAGAGGTGTTAGAAAAGGTTATGGCTGAAGGGTGAGATGATGTAATATACTCTACGCGGAGGGAGAATCCGTAGCCGTAGTTACGATATACTATACGTTGCTATACTTCGATTGATTCTGCAAATATCACATTATTGCTGTTGAAGTCAAGTTATTCATCACTGCAATTTTCAGTCAACAAAGTCCTGGGCATCAGTCTTTCGTTGCATATCTACCAAATTATTGCAGTATAGGCCTACTATGCGACTAACTTGACTTCAATAGCAATGCGATATTTGCAGAATCAATCGAAGTAGCCTACAGTTTCGGCAAACGCTGTAGTAACGTGTTTCTTAGTGGTAGCGTCGAATTGGATATAAGAATTGGAGAGAGTAGAATAGACTTGATTATTATGTTCCCAGCGAGACAGCTAAGCAAATTCCAACTCCCCTTGCTGGCAATCAGATGGCAATACTCCTATTGTTTCGGTGGTCGGTAGAGACAGAGAGTTGAGATTGGTCATAATCTCATGATAGCGTACGTATGTGGGAATACCACCCGTATTTCGGAATTTTTGAATTACGAAACAATTGGTAAAGTCTAAGATCCTACGGGTTGTGATTATGGCGTACCTTCGGTTGCCGAGGTAACGGTTACATGCTAGCTAACTTTATACATTGACGCGAAACGGTAACATTCCGTTACAATACCTCTGGGGAAAAAGTACCTTAACCCATTATATAAGGTTAGGAATAAGTAAAAGTAAAGAAATGTATATAGTAAAGCATGCAAAAATCAAAAGTTACGTTTCAACCTCCCGAAATTACGTCAACGATTATCACCTTGCTGCGCTCGTTTGTGGTCGGTCACGGTGCTGTTGTTCAATGATCGGTCAATTACGGATTTCCGTGGGAGATATAATCTACTTAATTACGTCTTCGATGGTATAACTCACTTACGTGTAACATTATCAGGGAATTTTAGAACAAGTCCGGTGTCCTAGATAGGCCTACGGCTGTTGTCGTCACGTGTATATACATTCGAAATATATACGCGTTTTGCAGGGTATAGGCCTATTCCCATTCGTACAAGCAATGAAGAGTAGGTAGGGGAAGTAAGCGTAAACCACCCACGTTTGACCCGATCGTGAGAATTTGTAAACAGTATATAAAATCTGATGAAATGAGACATTATGTAATCGAAAATGTGATGCGAACGCAGGGGTCAAAATAAAATTAGAGAGCACGTGTTTTGCAAATTTTCGCCATACGTAATCGGATTCTCAAAACAAATATGGCTTGGCGCGTTGATAGAGGTCGCGAGTAGTAGCATTGATCAGCATATTCAAGAGCAGCTGGCGATTTTATGAATTCCAGCTTCCTGTAATGCGAGAAGCAGGAGGGTAGGTTGGCAGAGTTGAGCTTATGACTTGTGCTAGCGATTGGAGAAACAATTGACATGTTCGGTTATCGCATAGGAAAGGTGGTTTGTGTGACTTTGTAAGAATCTTGTCGACGGTTCGTCATTTCAACTGTAATTGGTAGCTTTATGTCATTTAGAACGTTCGCTCTCAACATCCAGTTGAATAACGCATAGCATTTAGCGACAGTCAGGACGCAAAGTCACTAGAAGTAGACGTCACTTACTCAATTACACAAAGAGGATCATGAGCAATCTGGCAAATGGAAACGACGAATGTAAGTATTGACGTTGAGATATATTGTTAGACCGAAATATCAACCCTGGCGACCCTTGGGCGAATTATGTTCATGTATTGGTAAATGGGAAAGACATCTCCTGAAGACTGGTCTCGCATGAGTGATCTTTATACTTTTGACAAGGCGATTAAAGGGAAATCCATATGCTTCATTCGAATGTGAAGTTGGGCAGATGCGGCGTGAGAGCTGTGGCTTATGTTTAAGTCGTAATTCAAACACGTGCCCGTGGGAAAATGATCATCAACTTTCCGTGAAATCAGATTTCTTTCCATTCCTATAGTGGCCATCAACATCATATTCATACAGTATGTACAAGTAATTGTAGGCTACATAACCAGGTTTGAGCATAGAATCACGGTCGGCCTTCATACCATCATACGAGGATAGCGTCACACTGACGACTGACACTTTGCATTGGCGTGTGTGTGATGGGATGTGATATAATCAACGCCGTTATTTCATTATCTAAAATAAAATCGATTTTGCAGTGGCACGGGAACGCGTAATCGATGGATTTAAATTCGGTGAGTAATTGTCTTTTAGAAAAGGAACCGGCGATGTATAATATTGTCCTTATCAGTTTTTAGTTCATTTGCACATGGTTCACATGATATATATACTGTACACGCTCACTACTGATGCATATCATATGAGCATTGGGCCCGAACATCATCATGAAAACTTTTCGTGCCATTACAAGGTGTCGACGCAATGCTCGCCAGATTGTCTTGTCGTTGAACTTGCATCGCCCTACAAGACCAGTTGCTTTCCATGACTGATTAGCGATTAGACATCGATTTAACCGTATCATTCGCAGGGTCCTATAGAATAAAGGCCGGATTGGCTCAGATGACCAAAGGCGGTTTAATTATGGACGTTGTAAGCGTTGAACAAGCCCAAATCGCAGAAAAAGCTGGCGTGAGTATCTATAGATGTTTCGTGAAGTAGGCTATATTACATTAGAATATAGCTCTACCTTGGGCTTTGTTTCGCTAGGCCTGCGCGGTAATGGCCCTGGAAAGAGTCCCGGCAGATATCAGAAAGAGTGGTGGCGTGTCGCGGATGTCTGATCCGAAGGTAAGATGGAAAAATTCAAGACATTTGAAGTAAGTATAGGAGAGATCCATAAATATCACACCCCAATTGGTCCAAAGGAACAGCAATGACGATTACATCACCGTATCATTACCAAGATTTTGCTGTTTATCTTCACAAGACGTGTTGAAATGCGGCGCAAGTTTCGCCTTCCTCAATCGAGAATCATCGATCGAATGTTGGAACTTGGAAGGCTTGGCTTAGTGACCAGAATAAGGTGGTAATCCCGTACCATTCTAATTGGACGGTTATCGTCTTTGTAATAGGCTACTGCGCGGTCATTTGTCATAGCAATATATATTTTATAAGTATTCTTTGTCTTGTATGGCAGCTTATTAAAGAAATCATGTCTGCGGTATCAATCCCAGTAATGGCAAAAGTCCGTATTGGTCATTTCGCGGAAGCACAAATATTGCAGGAAGTGGGAGTTGACATGATTGACGAATCAGAAGGTATGCCTGACTTGTATAGAGCCTATGTTTTAGCCTACTCTTCTTTAACATGCAGACATATACATTATTGCTAGTACACGAAGTTGTACAATTCTTATCATCTGTTGACAACTCCATGACGAATTTTTGATCTCCCCGTTATGGGCAGATAGAATAAATCACTACAGATGAAATCAGTCTTCACCTGATAAAGGAGTGGAGCTTGTGAATTATATTCTAATAAACTGAACTGGACGTTATATCATATCTATGGTGACTTATTCTATCTATTACTTTTTGGATCATCCGCCATCGGCCCCACTATTTTTCATTTTGGAGAGTGAATATGAGGTAACCGTACTATCCATGAGTAAAGCCTAAGTGTTATATTTGACACCTTAATTATTGATGCGTGCAACTTTTCCCGTCTCGTCCATGTGCTAAGAATGTAGCGCTGTCAATTTGCTCTAGTAATTATGTAGGTCTATTAGTGATTGATTGGTACCACTCATTTTCGCCTTCCCTGCTTATTCCCTGCGTATCTTGATTGACAGACTGTACGCAGCCTTACTTTGCTTACTGTATTTCACTTCAACATCAACAGTGCTAACATTCGCCGATGAAGAGAATCACATCTACAAGCATAAATTCAAAATCCCCTTCGTATGCGGTGCCAGGAACCTCGGCGAAGCATTACGAAGAATTTCGGAAGGTGCATCTATGATCAGGACCAAGGTAGGTATCAAATTTGTTGCTAACATTATGACGTTTTCAACTAGGCTACAGCGGTCATGCACGCATTGACCATGTCAATGCTATCGGGTTATATAGCTGGGAGGACTATCACAACCACAACCGTCCGCACTCCACAGATACTGACTGCCAAGCAAAGGGGAACGGATATCCGATTTGTGCAAGGTCACGATAGTCTTCGACAGTCGTAAAGGTCGCAGAAAAAAATGTTATCCAATCACGAAACGCGCTCGTCTCCACCTCCTTTCATGAGACTTCATGTTAAATTTTTGGTGACAATTTCTTACGGTATACCAACCTTGTTTCCTTCTATCTGGGAATTCAAGGTGAGCATTTTGAAAAGTAACTCGGCCGATTCCATTATCCAGGAAAACGAGCTACATACTTTGTAGGAGAAATATGGATATTGTTTTGGAATGTATTAGGAATGCCGGACTGGCAAAAGGGGATATTTAAGTAGGTCAAGGAGTTTGTGGCGGACCGTTATCCGCTGTAGCAACGCGACTGGGGATTCCTAAAGTTGATAACGAAACTCTTCTCCGCCCCTCTCACGAGTCTGCATGTTAAACCCGCCGACTATTACGTTACGATAATAACAATCAACAGAAACGCACTGACACCCAACTGCCCAAAGCTATATGTAGTCAAACAAGTATCTGTGTTCTTATTGTTAATTGGAACGAAATTTAACGGAACAGTTCGTTACCGGGTTGCTCGTCGTTGCTGTTATTCTTGGGTTTATGGTGTTTTCCAACATACTCTAATGAGGACCCAGCCCCAGGTTAATGCTTATGGTACGCATGTCGATTCTACCAAAATAACACCCATCAGTGTTCTCACGATACTGACAGCCAAGCATAAGACATTGGTTGGATAGCCTTTGCAGGGATATCTAGTCTAGATATCCCTGAGTATTTGGTTTGACTCCGGAATCGAACCCATGATGAACTCCCGACCAGAAAGCTGATCCGGATAGTCAACTTACTGACACAGCCTAACTGACATACCGCGTTGGTGAAACTCCGCAAAAGTTACGGCTCCGGAAGTCCGGAGTTCATTACGACTGATCACTGTTTAAAATTATGTTGTGCCATGACAGGGTGAAGCTGGAACGGGAAACGTCGTTGAAGCAGTGAGGCACGCTCGTTGTATTAGCCGGCAAATACGAGAGGCACAGGCGTTGCGCGAAGACGAGATGCACGCATATGCTAATAAGATCAATGTGAGTCGAGCTGTTTCTCTATGAATAGACATGAATATTTACTATGATACATTTTGCTTCCTGGCGGGGCTTGCTCCATATTCGGTAAACTTAGGAAGTGAGACCGAGGCCTGAAGTATATTTGCTTGATTCGTAATAAATCGAGACACCAATGTGCCATATATGTGTGACACCAAAGAGGACCTACGGTCAAAATAATGGAAGTGTAAAATACATATTCTTTCGAAATATTCATTTCCCACCGAAAGTGAAGGTAGCAGTAGTACCTGTTTCAAAATTTTGGCAAAACATGAGAGAGGATTTACGATCTCGTTTCGTCAGTCACCTCGTGGTGTTTGAGATTCGTTGTAGCGACCGTATACTTACATATCGCACTTACAGTACAATGTACGTCGTACATTTTTCCATTCTTCGACGTAGGCCTACAGTACGTCAGGCGCCCTGCATTCAAGATGGTACGAGGTTGTAAAAATCACGAGTGAATAACCGCATTTAAAATCGCATCAAGTCAATCAGGCTACATGCTATTTGCCACAACAGAACTGAAGAAATACCCTGTCAAATCGATTACTATTGCGTGTGTGTGTTTGTGTTTTGTCTGCCGGGCAGTACCCTACATCAATCGCGTAAACCCCGGTGCAGAGTCGATACTATGGATCGGATAGCCAGTTACTAGGTGGGTCGCCAACTGAACTATACATAACTGTTAACAAAAACACTGTTGTATTTCTTTTAGGCACCGTACGAGTTGTTGAGATATACTGCTGAAATTGGCCGACTTCCCGTAGTCAACTTTGCGGCAGGAGGACTGGGTAGGTATTACGAATTTGCACCTTGTGGTTTGTTACAACGATAGGCTAACGGTAGTCTTGGTCAACTTTACTTCATGAGTTATTACGGCCGATTGGTCAAGTCACCTGCTCGATTCCCGACCCCGTTGTAAACTGTAAGTATCGATATCCAATATGTACGACATGGTCTGATCGATATGAATAAAGTAATTAGGCCTTGCTGAAAGCTCCAGACAAATCCGCAACAATCGCAACCACATTAGTCAAGGAAAAGGCCTGAGAAAAAAGTCGTCGCAATATCGGCGGATGTTCGAATCTTGGCGTGCAGTTACGTTTGGCATCCGGTAGTAAATTTTAAATTTTGCAACATCTAGCTCTCTGGTGTAAGGATATGAAATTCAACTAAACTTGCAATACAGCATTCGATTAAACTGGACAGTAGGACAGTCAAACAGTCCCTGTATTAAGCTCAGTTTGGCTATTCGGCTGTATACGACGAACAAGTCCGAAAGAGGTACGTTGCGGCACACGTGTAATATGCATCCAATCTCTTTCAAAAGCCGCACATTAAGTCTTGATAACCCTTATCATTTCAATGGGGCATATCTTTTGTGTTTTTAGCAACGCCAGCTGATGTTTCAATGCTAATGCAATTGGGCGTCGATGGAGTATTTGTTGGGTCAGGAATTTTCAAAAGTTCTGAGCCCGAAAAAAGAGCAAAAGCTATGGTGGAAGCTGTCGTTCATTATAATAACCCGGATAAAATGGTTGAAATATCGGAGGATATTGGCGAACCAATGGTAAGAAGGATAAGGGCCTAGTGATAAGGACGCAACACTTATTATTGCCACGAAATGTCCACTGGCACTGGGCAAGGGGAATGGTGTCCATAATGACTGATGGTTTGGTAAGCCGACCGTGAGATTATGGCTTCATCGGGAATATATCGAAAATCCCTATGGGATGTCCTGTGTTTTATCGGTGTACCAATACCTACGGTTTCCCAGTGTGAGCGTGGGTTTATATAGTAGAAAGTGATTTAAGATTATCCTAAATATATATATCGTTACAAGAATACAATTCCTAGCTTAGCCCAATAAGCTATCTCCAATTACGAGCCTATTGTACTTTTACCTATAATTGAGTTTCAAAAACTGTTTCAGCGTCACTTCGTCAGTTTAGGCTAAGTAATGCGTCAATTTCCAGGTATAGCCTAGCCAATGTATACGTTTGCACGACTCTAAACACCACATGCTATGACAAAATGATACTGAACGATGTTGTACTTTGGTCCTGCAAAGCGAATCGAACCGACCGCTACATCCATCCGATCCGTTTAACTAAGGGGCTTCGCAGACTCTGCAGACTGGCGCCGACCCGGGGTCGGTGATTCAGAACCACTGGTCTCAGTCAAATATCGGCACAAGGCCTACTTTAGTCTAAAGCCGATATTAATTATTATTAGCCCCTATGCTCGTTCCATTTTTAACTCATTGTACTGTATTTACCCAATCCAAGATTAACCTTTGATGCTGCAGGTGGGAATAAACTGCGAAAATTTGAAGCAGATCTGGGCAAATAAGGAAGCGGCGCTTAAAAAAGACACGCCGACTGTTTGAAGTGTTGCTCGAATTGAAATGCAATACATCGATGCAGCAATGAGCTGATTTATGCCTCGTTTACAATTCGGTCTATTGATCATAGGACGCGCGGAACGTGAAATGGCAAGACGCTTGATTGATTACTAGCAGTTAGCGACAAATTCTCGATTGATTGTAGGCAATACAGTAGCCTATGTGCTATATATATTTAACTAGTGCGATTAAAGATTCTTTAGGTGTAGACAGTACGATCAGTGGCTGTCGCGCAGGGAAGGGGTTCATGAGCTTTCTATAGATTTCACTCGGGCGGCGGCCCTCAGATTGAAAATTTTCACTGGATAAGTACAGTAATGTCGGAAGTGGTTGCAGTTGCAGTTGCAGAGGTTTAATTGTCGTCCTTTACGTAGTACGTTTGTTTGTTAATTTGGAATTTATGGCGTTTTCAACTACCGAGGTCATTTACGCCAGGTCAATGCTTACGGTAGGCCTATTCGTGTCAATACTTCCAGTTTATAGCCCGGATCATTATTGCTCGACTCTCCGCACTTCCCCGAAATCGACTGCCAAGCAGGAAAGGAATGGATACCAATTTCAAAGTCTTCTATTTGGATCGGTCGAGAATCGAACCTGGAAATTCCCGATCAGAAGGCGGACAGTCCAGTCTCTGCGGTCCAAACCACTCGGCCAACTGAACGGTAGTAGCCTTCTTTGTCCTTGCTTTTCGTATTCACTGTACTCTGCGTGGGTAGCCTACATGTCACATATATCCTACGCATTATTCATACTGGTTAGTGTTGCTACCTATCCCGACATCGAAATTTGAGTCAGGTTTGTGCTCTGATCGACTAGGCCATTTTGACTATCGCATTTCCTTCGCTGTAGCCTACGGACAACGCCTGGGCGGGTAGCAGCACACCACACTAGTCATGCGCGTGCACCGCCTATTCCGCGGACAACCACATCACCTGTTTCTCGATATCCAAGGTGGTGCGACCATGGCCTGCTACTCTAGATAGAACTAGACTAAAGCGTAATGGTAAAATGTACAGTATTTTAAAATCGCTCACAGTCCACACCGCACCGCTTCTCCAGCTCGACTCACGTTGCCCGCCGCAGTCGTAGGTTGGTGCACTCACAAAAGGTCATATCAACAATCAACTTGCAAGGAATATCAATCAACGTGCGTACAATGATTAACGACACTACTTAAAGTAGGCCATGGTGCGACTATGGGGACTGCATGCGTATCGCCCGCGATAAACAAATTCCAAGTTGTACTAAGAATATATATAGAAGTCTCAGTAGTATAGGCTATAGAGGCTACACACAGTCTTCAAATTCATCACTACCCGACACGTGTGTGTTACGTAACAGAGACGCAGAGACCAAAGACAGGGTGGAGTAAAGCGATTACACCATAGAAATTAACATATTTGATGATTACATTATATAGACTCTTCAAAGAGTCTCTATAATTACAAAACGCACGTGGACGCCATTGGACATTTGCCCTAAGACGATGCATCCGTAATATTCATGTCTAGAACCACAAAGCACGTTTCGAGCAAGCGGAGTAGGCTACGCATGGAGTTCTGGACCCCTAGTTCTAGAAATCCCAATATCTAGCCTACCGTAGGATCAGGGATATCCCTAATATGGATCAAATGAGTCGCACAAGTCGGTGAGGGTAGTACCACCATATTCGCTTATATGGGAGCTCTGCAGGCCATTGCTCAACAGTCAGTAAACAATGACGATCGAGGCCAGTGGGTATACTCAGGTATTGTAGGTACCGCAGTTCCTGCACAATTTTTTAATCTACGATCAATTTCCAGCGAAGATACTGTACCATCTATTTTTTGATCTACGATAAATTTTCAGCGCAGGTACCCACTATTTCTGCCCTGGAAATTCAGCTTAGATTAAAGAAAAAGTGGGTACCTGCGCTGGAAATTCAGCTCAGATTAAGAAATAGTGGGTACCTGCGCTGGAGATTGATCGTAGATTAAGAAATAGTAGGTACCTGCGCTGGGAATTAATCGCAGATTAAGAAATAGCGGTAACATTGGGATATCTGCGGTACCTATGTATATCCACGCCGGGAGCTGTCTGTACCTAATCCAGAACGGCTTGAGATAACAGTAAAACGTATTGGCAATTTATTAAAGCAGAGTCAGAAGCAACTGAAATTACTCCATACGTCAACGAGTCGAGAATTCAGCAGACAATCCACACGAACAACACAGACTACCTCACAACGTTCTCCATCTAACTAAGACAGCAGGATTCACCTCGTGTTGCCTATGATACGGCTGAATGCACATCATCACTCAATGGTTAAAACTATCAATTGTCTCATACTACTAATAAGCAATACATTCAAGAGTAAGACTCTTTGCAGGATAACGAATCGACAAATAAATACTTCCATAATGTCGTAAGCAATCTAGAATAGCACATATTCTAACAGTAGTAAGGTCAGCGGAGGCGTCATGTATGTTTCCTATCCCTGTGTAGTTCGTTGCTCATTTTCCTAAGCCCTGTAAAAATGTTGATTGGCGTAGGCCTATTGCCTCTTTCATGATTTCACGACACTGGGTAAATAGAGTATTCATCTTCTACTCTGCAAACATTGATATCTTTACGTTATTACCAGAACTTGTTGCGTATGGCTATATAGCTGTCTGTTTACCGTTGTCCTCTTCGACAAGATTGTAACGGTACTGATGTGCTGTGCTATGTCTGACTGGTTAGGACACTCAACATCTCAGTGACGACCGTCCCAGGTTACGACGATTCAAGCAATCTTGCGTTTAGTGGCATGCGAGCCGGATGGCAGGAGGTGAAAAGACCGGTGGGGCAAGTGTGTCAAACTACAATCAGCTTGAATATGAGGGTTTTTAAATTTTTTTGTTATGACGTTTTCAACTACTAAGGTCATTTACGACAGGTCGATGCTCAGTGTATA
The DNA here is from genome assembly GCA_030412335.1 of Botrylloides violaceus. Classification (NCBI taxonomy): domain Eukaryota; kingdom Metazoa; phylum Chordata; class Ascidiacea; order Stolidobranchia; family Styelidae; genus Botrylloides; species Botrylloides violaceus. The sequence continues at coordinate 216,764 of JASFYC010000424.1, forward strand.
CGTGTCAATATTCCGGCTTATAGCCCGGTTCACTATTACAATCACGGCTCTCCGCACTTCCCCGATATCGACGGCCAAGCAGTGTAGGAACGGATACCAATTTTAAAGACTTCGATTTGACTCGGTCGGGAATCGAATCTGTAACCTCCCGATCAGAAGGCGGACAGTCGAACCTACTCGGCCAACTGAACAGTTTGTATATGAGGTTTGCTCAAACGCGATTCCAGCAAAACCTACGCATAGAGAAAGTCAGAGGCTGAAAGGCTGACAGTTTTCTGGGCATGACCTCAATTTATTCTGAAAGGACTTTTTTCAGTCAGTGCAAATTAATCTATATGATATGATATTCATATAACGGTGATATATTACAGATTCAATAAGATTGTGCATGTTTCAGTCTAGTTTATACGTATCGTGGTTGTAGGTTATGCTGCCTCTTGTGACAAAGGTCGTATCTGTGGTGTATTCAAATCCGGTTGCTATCGTAATTACTCTCGTAACTTGTTGGTTCGCGTTTATCTGCCTTCAGAAGAAGAACTGTAAGCTTCCACCGGGACCCAACGGGGTACCCATATTAGGTGTTGCTCTATCCATCGGTCTAAGACCGGAAATAACGTTTAGGGTAAGTAAAACCATTTGAGGATATCCATGCTGTAGTGATTGCATAATTTCCGATGCACGGCTATTCTATCTTTTTCTGGCGAACGGCGCAACTTGGACGAAACTTTTGTTGTCCCCGCTAGGTCTTTACCCATCTCGTCCTATCGTGGACGTGATAGTCGGCGAGAGCCGAGAAAACGCTTAGTGGTCCGTGCGCCGACTAGGAAAGTAGAATTTACCTTTCTGCTGTAGATTTCAAGGTCTGTGATTTACTCGCTGAAAGCCTTAGCCATTAATTTATCGCAGAATCCGACACGAGGCCTTTCGGTATTCACCATTTTTGAATTGACGGTATAAGGAACTTACGAAATCAGTATACGTGTATCATTAATATACCAAGTTCTTTTTAAATTTGTGGCGTTTTTCACCTACTAAGGTCATTTACGCCAGGTCGATGCTCACGGTGTACGTGTCCTCAATACTTCCGGCTTATAGCCCGGATCAGTATATTACAATCAATGCACTCCGCACTTCCCCGATACCGACTGCCAAGCACGGAAGGAACGGATACCAATTTTAAAGTCTTCGATTTGACGCGGTCGGGAATGCTGAGTTAATGGTTAGAGGCACCACATAAGCCTACTACAGAGAATTTTTGTTGGCAGGCATAGGATCGATTCGCTTACCGTATTTATTAGGCGATGAATTTTATGCTTTGTCTTCCATTCCCTTATAGGACTGGTCAAAAAACTACGGGGATGTCATCGGTTTTAAAGTGGGAAATAGCTATACCGTCGTTCTAAACTCTTACGAGGAAATCCAGGATGCGTTAGTCCGGCATGGGTCCATTTTCAACAATCGTCCTAACAATCCAATTTTTACGGCGGACCTGCTTAAAACCGGTAAGTCTTTACTTTTGTGGTCCTAGCGATATAGCAGTTGTGTTCTGGCGGCTAGTCGTGCGACTGTAATGGTAAAATGTATTTAAAATCGCTCATAGTCGCCCACACCGCCCCGCTTCTCCAGCTCAACTCACGTTCTCCGCCGAAGTCGTAGGTTGGTGCATTCACAAAGGGTATAGGCTAATCAAAGTTAAAGAAATAATCAATCAACGTGGACACAATGATTACAGACACTACAGCGACGAGTTGTAAGCCTTCGTGCTTTGTGTGTGTTGATGCACAACATATATCACCAAGTCAAGGATTAAAAGATCTGTCGCTAAAAATTACGAAGAATTCAGCGCTCAAGTTCGACTCGTGAACGAACTTCGTCCACTTGGTTTGGTTCGCGTTCGGATCGAACGCTCGCCACCAAATTGTTGAGTTATTCGTGGGCACTGACTACTAGGTACTAGCTCATGGCCTTTACCCTAGGTAAATAAAGTAGGCCGTAACTGGCTATAGCATGTGACTGTTATAATTACTGCGTGTACAAACTACAATAGATTGTGTAAATGTCGGACCCGGGTTTCGGTAACGAGCTCGTGCCGAAAGTTCGTGTTCGTCCGAATATACGAAACTTGCTTGTACACGTCGCGCTATTTATTTTAACTATGAAAGATTTTTTAGAGGTGCCTGCCGCCCGACGGTCTTTTGCGTCATGGAATGGCTGGCGACTATATACATATTCTACAGGCTTCTACCCGCCAACGAAGTCTATTATTTATTGAGTAAGGGTCATAAATTACATAGAGCTCCAATATGATTAGATTAGATTAGATTTATATTAGGGATCTATACTTAATGTAACTTATACCATGGCCTACTCTACCATGGCCTACTTTAGAGTAGAAAAGGCGTAGGCGCTTCACTGGTTGCTGTGTTGAACGAAGCGTCGTGAAGCAAACGTATTATATCGAATATATGTTTGTCAATAAGCGAGGCACGCAGACGAAATGACGTCACGCAAATTGGTGAACAACTTTTAACGAATACAGTCTTATCTTCTGTTACAGGAATAACAGCAAGTGACTATTCAAAGGACTACATTATTCAACGAAAGTTCTATCATCGAGCCCTGGCAAAACTTGGATTTGGAAAAACAATGATGGAAGATTCCATTATGGTAAAAAGGCCGATTTTTCTTTTTAAGTTATAAAGCGGTACGCCCAGACTGCCAAACGCAAGGGTCCATTCATGGCCTACTTTAGAGTAGGCCATGTTCCATTCGTAAGCCATTGACTGCTTTCCACACCGTGCAGTTGGCCGAGTTCTTTGATCGGGAGGTTCCTGGTTCCCGATCAAAACAAAGTCCTTCCTCTGCTTGTCACAACCCTAACCCTAAAAATTACATGATGGTAAAATGACTAGTTTTTATAAAGCGGTTCGCCCAGATTCCCCAGCACAAGGGCATTTTGTAGGCCGTTAACTACTTCTCATAGATTGGCCTTTTACCACTACACTTAACTTCTGGTTTGTTGTGCTCTGCCTTTGTCATTGATGGTGGTGAATCTATGGTATTTTCAACAACTCAGGTCGTGTACGCCAGGTCAGTGATATCGACATTTCCAGTTTATAGCCGGAATCACTACCACAACCGCATTGCCGTAGCTATGTCAGCTTTGGCGAACTTACGGGTTGTGGTTGTGACTGATCCTTTACTTGGCTAAATTTCTTATGCAGAAGGTGTATGTCTGCTTGGCAGTAAGACTCTACAAACCATAAACCCTTTTTTGCATTCTGATTAATTTTAATTAACAAGAGCAGGAATAATCGCTTAATGCGGGCCGCGGGAAGGCTAACTTACATCATGCTACCTTCGTTTGAGAAAATCCGCAATCATATGAATGATATTGGCTTACAACTGCGATACCTTTCATAGGATGAAGCACAACGTCTTGTGAAGATGCTTGGAGAAGGAACTGTGGAAGTAGATCGGGATGCCAAGGTTTGACTTGGTTATGATTTTCATATATTGCGTAAGTTTTATCAGTAAACTTCCATACATCAGCTCTTTCAGGAGAAGTTCATGTTTGCGATCGGAAATGTTGTTGCGAAAGTTGCATTCGGCAAACGGTTTTCGGACATACAAAATCCCGACTTTGTTGTAATAAGGGAAGCATTACATGCATTCTTTCACACTGGAGCATTGGCATTCAACGTAAGCTTACGAAGAGCGCGATCTCAATCATACATAGCTAGGGTTATGGTTTAAACCGGGTTTTTTCTCTTGATATTTATCAAACACCTGGTTTTTTCGGTTTTTAATGGTTTTTCCTCATTTTTGCCTACCATACTATATCGCCAGCTTCCTGAAAATACCAGATTAAGTGATGTTAAAAGTATCGAGAGGCAGAAATTCGTGTAGAAAATGCATTGGAGGGGTGTGTGGGGGGGGTACCCAGCAGATGCAATCTTGATAACCCACAGAGCTGTTCCTGTCGATGACCATGTTGAAAACTGATATGCTTCAATGAGTTTCAGTTTTAGAAGTATATCTAAAATATATATCTAAATAGAGTATCTTCAAAGGAAAACAAGGCCGCAAACTACTTTTGATTTCGGAGGGGGCCCAATGACGTCATATCCTCACATGATGTGACGTCACATGTCATTGACGGTTTGTGACGTCACATATTTATCATAATCATTTACAAACATCGTGAAATAATGCCCGCTAAGTTAACTCAGTAACTGTAGGCTACTGTACTGCATGCAAGTCGTAAGAGCTCTTGATCACGTGACACAGGAATGTCGGAGGAGCAAATTCCTTTTTGACCCCTCTTGTGTTGATGGCGACCCTGTAGGCTGACTTGTGACTGGTTTGGACCAAAACGTGGCTTCGGTTTACAAGATTGCCTACTGTACAATAAGCTTTTTTCCACAATGTAACCTTGGAGGTTGCCTTAAATTCTCCAAGCGGCAAATCTGGGAGAAGGTGAACGTCCTCTACGCGTACAACTTGGTCCCCACTATGGAGTCACTATGAAGTAGGGACTTTTAATAAAAACCACTAAAAACCGAAAAAACCATGGTTTTTATCAAGGCCTCAGTTTAAAGCGGTTGCGATTTGTTGTAATTTGATAAAAACCACAACCCTATACATAGCATTCTTCTCATTTAGCCTTTCCCAAAATGATGCTTGGGAACACCGGATGCCCTACCTGCAGCAACTTGAACAGTAGCAGATTGAACGATAATTGACTTTTCAAGGCCGAGGTGATAATCCCCCTACTCTCCCGGTTGCGCGAGCTGCGGATACATATCTTCCCGTTTTAAATTTGAAGCAGTTGGTAGGACTCGAGCCGCTGATTCTGCGGATGAGCGGATGGCAACTTATCGATTGCACAATTTTCATTCCCTGGATGGAAGATTGCGCATTCAATATACATGCACTTATCGGCGAACCGTCGTAATTTAATTTGTCAAAATTTCTAGGCTGCTTCAATTAGTCCATGGCTGTTGTTTATTCCAAAGATTCGCCGTTCCGCGAATGCTATCACTATTGCAATGAACAAGGTAAGTTAAGTAGGCCTGCTATCGCTTTTCCATGTCTATCATCATTCTAATACTACCGTTGTGTGTATATATCAAGTATCGAGACACGCTATGGAAAATTCTAAGGGAACACAGAGAAGCGTTTGATCCTGACAACCCTAAGGATTTTATCGATGAATATTTTGTTGAACAGCAGAAAAACGGAGAGCTCTACACTGGTAAACAATGTCGTGATAACAATGACAATACTATATAATTTAAAATCCGCCCGACTTTATCATATAGATAAAACACTTGTCGCCGCCGTAGTGGATATTTTCGGCGGAGGAACAGAGACAACAACGTTGACTTTGATCTTCAGTCTTCTTATTCTAGCTAACCGTCCTCATATCGTTAAGAAGGTAGGCTTCTTAATTGTTCAGTGGCGAAATCAGCACATGTGTAACGTTAGTGCTGATTGCTTTAACTCTGTACGCAGGTTCATGAAGAAATTGATGCCGTGCTAGGTCCGGACGGGAAACCACATTTTGCGCTTCGGGAGAAAATGCCATTCTGTCACGCCGTCATAAGAGAGGTGCTCAGATTCCGATCCACCGCTCCACTGCTCGTGCCGCATGCCGTCCTTGAAGATGTAGTTTACAAGGGATATGAAATACCAAAGGTATCGGCTTCTTGTTTTGCATTTATGGCGTTTTCACTACTAAGCTCATCCGGTGAATGCTCAATAGCCTACGTGTGTCGATACTTTCGGTTTATAGCCCGGATCTACTCTACTTTCGACCTTTCTATTACTGGGTGGCTACAATTGATTAGAGTGCATAGGATTAGGTTTTGGTATTGACTACTTCAGATGCCGCACCTGGCGAATCATTTACCCAGGCTCGGAAACGGGTTTGACTGGGATTCTGAATAGCCTACTGTATCTGTAGTCTCTCCTCTGAAAGTATTAGATACTTTGGGCGCTTATGACACTGTGCCACTAATGGGTATATTCACATTAGATATGGGGTAGTCGTTATCCTACTGACCTGTTTATTATAATGTGATTAATAGTCACCTCATGGCCTACTATAAATTTAGGCCATGGTCACCTGCTGAGGTTCTCTCGACTCAGCTTGTATTGTTTCTGTATATATTGCCTTGTCGTATGATAGACTAAAACACAACTGAGAACCCACTGAATACTGACTGAGTACTGACTACAACTGTACTTCTGAATATACTGTAAATATTGTGTGAAGTCGTGTCGTTAGCTGTAAGGACTGATTACGCTGTGCTACACTCTGCTAGTGGAACGAGGTGATAGGATCTCAAGCCGTTGAGCCCCGGTACAAATTGCGCTATCATATCATCATCCTCTTGATCAAACACGGGCAAACTATGGACTCATGGCGTATAAAGAGAGCTTGCAGTCTGTTCACGCAGGTGGCGGACCAAGCCGCGTTGCATCACGGCTTTCTATTATTGCCGGGAGTCAGGTAGGGAGGCTAGATGAGATAGTATTTTTAGGTTTCAGATTTGATGCTTCTGATATGGTTCGAAACACCATCCTTTGCAGTATGTTTCAGGACCACCGACGGCCCCATTTCAATTGAGTCAAAGGTACATGTTAGGCAGTGACAATGGTCACGCAAATAACTGAAGTACATTTGCAGGGTTCCACAGTTATATGCAATGTTTATGCTGTACATAACAATCCTGCGCACTGGGACAGGCCAGATGAGTTCGATCCAGACAGATTCATAAAGAACGGCAAGGTGGAAATTGGGAAATACTATATTCCTTTTGGAATTGGTAAGTGAAACTTGAGAGCGTAGGATAGGGCAAGCTTTCCAAGAATGATAGCCTATAGTCCTAAGTAGACGACTTACAAATTTGTCCATGATAGCCCTGTGATTTCATTGATTGTTGCTTCTCTATTTCGAAGGCCCTCGTCGTTGTATCGGTCGCGCATTGGCTGAAATGGAGCTCTTTATCTTCTTCGTAACCCTCCTACAACATTTCGACGTCGTTCCGACTCCTCAGCCTGGTTCAAAGCGCCCATCAGTGTTTGATGACGTTGATTTCACTGGAATTACGATCAACTTGCCAAAACATATCCCGATCACCCTTGTTTCGCGACATGGTGACTGATAATTACGCAACTAGATTGGTCGCATCAAATTTACACGACTTCCATCTTTTATTATACTACATTGTATGTCTGTCTGCACCTAAGTCGTTGATGTTGTTTTGAATTATGGTATTTTATATTAGGTCAGTTGTTTTGAGCTGAGTCTGAGAGTTCACTAGAAATTGTGTAATTTTACCAAGGTTTTGAAATTGGTTGAGAAGACGGACGCAAATGGGTGTAACGGAACTTACCGTTACGTGTCAATGTATTAAGTTAGCTCGAATGTAACTCTCACCTCGGGAATCGAAGTCACGCCATTACCACAACCGCATCACCTCAGACTTACCAATAATTCGTAATCCACAATTTCCAGAATATGGGTAGCGTTCTCGCACACACACTATCATGGGAATAGGACGTATCTTAATTCCTACCGACCATGCTGGTTCAGCGCGGTGGGGCTACTAGGAAAGTTCGAGAACATAGCACATTTGCTATCATTCTCTCACGCCTAGCACCATTCGATAAAATAGAACAATTACAACCCAATATTGATAACAACAGACCTCTTAGCGATACAGCAATCTTACTGCGGTCCATAGAAGCCAATAGGAGGTATACCATGTTATCGACTGCCGAGAGGAGTTGAGATTTACTCATTGTATATATAGGTCGCATGAAGCGTGCTTAACACACGCTCTATGCAACTCCTACATTACAAAGTTCTATTGACGATCTATTTGTTCAATATAGGCCTATATATACTTCAATTGATTTTGTAATATCAATCGTTGTTGAAGTCAAGTTATTCATCACTGCAACATAATTCAGTACGTGCGCCCAAGGATATCTGACTGGTCTATTAAATACTGTATCATTAGAAGGTTGTAAAGTCGAGATTCCCGCGATACACAGGCTACTCTAGGACGTTTAGAGTGCCTGGTTCAGTATGGGACTTCGAGCGTCAGTGCTCGAAGGACACTCTGAAAAGTATCCGGAGCCAGTGCGCCTACGTCTCCGTAACGAGACTGGTGACTCAGCAGGCTACGCACGGAGAAGACAAGCATATTTGAGTCAATAGGTCCTGTGCATAAGTTACATGGGCTTCACCTGACTGATGGCCGATACCAATTATATTGAAGATTCATGCTTATCAGACGATATTCAACCTCTTTATGTGGATGACGGCCACAGATTCTGTATCCTAATCGTTCTGCAGCACAACGTTGAGCTCGAGTCTGCGTCACGATGTCAGAGAGGAAAATAGAGCCATAGCGCGCGCCAACTAGCGGCTAGAACAAGAGTATAATAGATATTATGTAGGCCCACAGCGTTTCAAACTGTGCCGCTCGGGAATTGAGCCCAAGACCTTCTAATCAGCAAGCAGACAGACAGAAACCATTCGGCTGTCATGTCTAGAGTGCGCTATGCTTAGCCTTCGTAGAGAAACGCCTCTCGCAATGTCAAATTCAAGATGCGGTTGCTCTGTTGCTTAGCGCGGGCTTATACTCCTAAGCACGTAGACGTAACGAACAAATCGAGGACAATCGTCCTTGTCCTACAGGAAGTCAGAAACAGAATGAACAACTGATAAAATTGGAAACACGTCAGAAAATACGCCACCAAATGACCAAAGTAACGCAGCGTAACTACACCACACAGAGCATGTCATATTGCGGACTTTCTGTAGCATGCAAACCACTGAAGGACAGCCACCCGATTGGAGAAAACTTCCGGCATGGACCTAGTCTTACCCGGTTCAATGATCACGAACATATGGATGATATGGAAGCTTTTGCAATGAGTGTAAGATCCATGTGGATCGCAATTCACTAACTACTTTTTTTTTACAAGAGGTAGGCCCGACTCCCATCGATATGCGGGCTAAGAATCGTGGGGTGCCGGAACTTGCAGGCACAAGTTACTGATAGCTCTAAAACGGTTATTGTAATCATTTTCTGCTACTAAAACTTCTCATCTGGCTCCAAAGCGATAACGACATCGATCGGCGACCTAAAATTTCGTGTTTGGTAGCCTACTTGCCCAACAAATAGTCCTACAACACCGCCCAAGCTTCAATTTGGCTACCGCAGGTCGGTCGTCCTATATTTCCTTGTGTCATCTCGTAACCTTGTATAGTCCATTGCTTATTTCCTCACAGGACACGTGCCGAGTTCAGGCAATCAGTTGATGCAATCTGCCAAGGTACTAGCTGTGTCTGGTCGCTAAAAAGCACGGGTTGTTGTACAGCCTACCAAGACGTTGTGTATTTATTGATTAATACATGCATGGTGGAAAAAAAGTATTGTTGAGCTAATATTGGGCGCAGCTAATGGAATCCCGTTGTACACAACACCAATATCATTCCAGCTTCATTAGATGGTATTTATTGCATATAAAACATAATGACCTGTATTCTACTAGCTGTCAGATATACCATCCGACGACCCGCAACGTGCTTGCCTTGATGTCAATGGTCCCATGACAGTAGAATCTAATCTTTTCTTGACCCCTGACAAGTGGCTCATCAGATGGCTTCTAACTGGTCGCAGCTGTTGAAATAGATTATAATAAAGAACGTGCTCAAAACTGCAGAAACCTTAAGAGAAACTACCTTAGTTATAAGATGCCGACAAATTCGACCGTCTTCGTTAACCGATAAGACAGAAATGAAGTCATAGTGCCTGAAAAAAAAAACAGTATTGTCAGTACCCATCTGCTCAACGGATATTACTCATTAAGCACTATAATTGGGTTCAGGTGTGTTAGGGAGGGTGTCACACAAGTCTTGGGCCACCCCACAACTGTCCATTTGTTTTCCTAGACAGGGTATATTTGCCGACCGAATCAAATAAATGAACAATCGAGTAAATATAAATACGAAGAAAATAAATACGTAAAGAAATACAAATACGGTGACACATATACGTTCAGTATCAGCAGTGATACCCCAGTATCAGGACTGTCCTCGCGCCAGGTTCAACTTGGAATGTTTGGATTCAGTAAAAGAAAGTGCAGGTAGCGGAAATATAGGCAAACATTGGTATTTCAAAGGGGAGAGTGTGCAGCGAGAATACAGGTATAAAAGTTTCAGTCATTTTCGAAAATTCATTTGAGTCAAGTTCCCTCGCATGTCCGGACTTGTTACTACCATTGGACATCTCCATACAGAAGTTGAGCATTTGATGCACCAATCAGGATTCAAACTTAGTTCTCTCGTGTGGAGCAGAATGCAAGAGAAGGTAACCATCCAATTCCAAGACTTTTTGTAGCAATAGACTACAGATCATGGATATAAAGTAACAAGTCTAGGCTTATAGGAGCCTAATATCTTGGAAGAAGCTAGTCTAATAACAAAATATTTCTTACCTATTTAAGCGCCTTGGAGGAAACAGAAATGAAAATAATTGAGAATAATAAGGTCGGCCAGTGATCCTCCATCGAATATCAATTACTTTTTTGTCTTCGTGGCATGTTATACTCAATACATCCAATCGTGGCTGACGCAACCAGAATTTGCAAATTGAACGATAAAGGTACATCATGCCCTTATAAGCAGACAAACCACTGTAAATAGCAAAAAAATGATAAAATCAAAGAAGATCACGAATCATAGAACCCCGAAGAACAGAACTTGCCTGCACACACGACATTCAGTTGATCTAGAAATTACTAATTCAATATTTGAGGCATATATGTTAAAATCATGTTGAAGCTTTCCAGGCTCTAAAAACTTTGGAACCTGTCAAACAATGGGGAAGATGAAATGTTGAAATCATTCCGTTCAGAGAAATGTACACTAGGATGGACATTATGCAAGTAGTCTTGATCCTCATGTAGCCATCTAGGTGAAGATGCTCTTATGGGTTATATATATATATATAATATGGAAAAGATGGGAAATGAATCTGCTGTGGTGCCTTCGAACCTAAACTTGAGGTGTGGGCGGAGAAACAATTCAAATCAAAATGATTAAATATGAATTTACACGAGTGAGTTCTCATAGAAAATGCAGCGAGTCTCCTGGGTAGTTGACTACTTCCCAGGCAAGTACCCAACCTAAGTGCCCATGAGAAATTGATGATAATTGATTCACATATTCCCAAGTTTTAATTGATCACAAGTCAGAAGGAACTGTGATTCGAGATGTTGTTTGACTATGAAGTATATTATGCAGTATCTTGTATCATTTCAGATCCTTTGCGACAATCTCACTGACTTTGGAGAGCCAAGTAGTGAGGATAGCTGAGGATATCAACAACCAATACCGAAGCGAAGTTATGCAGCACCACACTATGTTCAACCTAATGGCACAAGGATACCGGATTCATGATTGACGTAAGATCGCTGGGCCAGTAGAAGGTAGAATATAATTATATGGGTTAAGTGCCAGGTGTGTGTACCAATCAGCCAGCCATATTCAGAGTTTCCTCGAAGATGTCCAGTGGGTCATTCCAAGTCAGTTCAACCAAGGCCAACACCGCCCTATTCAAGTTATTGTTTTTGAGGGTAAATTTGAATAAAGAACATAATTCTGAGCAGAACAATATTGATTTTATCAAAATCGGACTATCGGTTGCCGAGATATAGCACCTTAAAAAATCACTGTTTCCTGCTCACTGATCCATGACGGATGGGTGTCATATTTTACCTCTTTCATTAAATGGTGATAAATCAGTGAAATATGGGTTAAAATTTGTGGTTTTAATTTCATTTGGTAGATGTAGTCTTGAACTTTAATTTCCATGAATGTTTTGAGAAACTTCAATAGAGGTCAAGGGTTAATGGACTTATTTAATTACCCTATTGACCAAAATCAGTGATGCGTTACGAATTTTTGATAAATAATTGCTCGCGACTACTCAAACCAATTCTTCTGAGTGACATGTCATTAGAAAGCTTCTTTCATGAGGATTAGGCATACATCTGATGTTTGTAACATTTATGGTTTCTTGTCAGCAAAAGCTGCATTTGTTGTGATAGAGCTGTTGACACAATTTCCCATATGCTCCTACTGCGATTTCGCCTGTTCAAATCGTATGAATTGAGTTTCAAATTTGTTGCTAAGATCTTGACATGCTCATGTTTAAAATTAAAGAGAAGATAAGGTCATCCAGTGCAACCGGGTCAGAGAAGACGCGATTGCTAACACTTGTTCCGGATTCATGCTACAAAGCCACAATTGAGTTCTTTGGTGTCACGGATAATCAAGGCATTGGTGAAGTCAGAAAGTATTCTGGACAAGCTATTGCCTAGAAAAGTGAAGGCGTTGGAATTTTGGAATTTTACTGTAGTGATGAGAATTCAAGAATTTTGCCTGGAACCAAATATAAAGTCAGTATTTATCGCAATGTGTACAAACAGAAAAGATTAATTTTGAGTAGGCCTACGTTAAAGGAACTTTACCCATCTTTCAAGCAAAAAAATTCAGGCACACTGGTAGGATTTTCGCCATTTGCAACACTCAGACATAAATGGTGTGTTTTGGCTGGCGCTGCTGGTACACACTTGATGTGTGTTTGTACAATACGCCAAAATGTCATGTACTAATGCTGAAAGCTGGGCAGATTGAAGAGGCAAATTTGAGGACACCTCACATTTTGGCAATGGGTATTGACTGACAGAACAGAACTTGTATATATAAAGTCGTATTAATTAATGAGTATAATATATCTCTAAGTTCATTTGACCAAACTCGTGAAACTGCACTGCACTCTTATATCGCAAAGCAACAGACAAAATTTCTGAAGCAGCGGAAACAAACAATAATATAAGGCACAGTACTACTTGTGATGGATTTCAGTGCATCCAGTGGTTTGCTATTTCAAGGTCAATAATACATTGGAACACAAATCTATCTGTTTCTTGTCAAGTGACTTGTGTCACGGTGTTGGGATGGTCTATGAAATTCAAAGGGGAACCATAAATTTCCTCAAGGCCAAACTTGGATCAATAAAAAAGATCGAGTACTTCTTTGATGGCTGTGCAACGCAGTACAAAAACTACAAGAACGGTCATGTCGTAGAGGGCAATGAAGAAAATGGAGATATCCAAGTCAATTTTCTTCACCCAGAAGGCCCAGCATTGTCATATCACTACCCAAATTATCCAGATATATGCTGGATTACATGTAAGGACATTCTGTGCAGTATTGAAGTGACTATGCTAGTGATACTATGGGGCCAATATACTTTACTGGAAATACTGTTTCAAAAATTGTTTCATGCTTTAATAGATTTTATGTATAGAATTTGAGCTTTTTACTGTTAAGGCCTTCTTGTGTTTCATTTTGGACAATTTAATTGATAAAAGTGGTGCTACAAACTCTCCATTTTGTAATTTTTATGCATTTTCACCTGTCAGCATTTCATTAATACTTTTAAGTCCCTTCCAGGCTTATAATACACACGAAACTGTATAGAAATAAGTGTCTTTGTCAAGAGCTTTCAAATGACACACTGCTCAAGAGAATCGGGATAAATAGTCACAAGATATTAAGTCGTGAAATTACGTTCCGCTCGAGTGATTTTGGTGGGGCACAGTTTTCTTTCGAATGTATGACCCCTAACCCCAATCATTTGTCAGAATAAAATAGTTTGGAACCTTGAATCATGCAATAGACTTCCTAACCATACTATTTCCATGTCAATATCTCAACTCTAGTCAGAGTTATAGGTCTTTCAAAATTTATGCCTAAAAACTGCTTTCTTGTTACGGATGAGCGACCACAAAACCATGATTTTTCACAATGCAATAACTCGGCAACGACAGCCTCTTTTTCGAAAAACTAAAATAGGTCTTGCCCAGAATGAAAATCTCTTTCAAATTAGATAAGTATTGTTAAGATCCTAGACTAGTGGGTGGAAAATTTTTTTTTTTTGGTTGAATTGACTTGGAATGACCCCAGTGCATTGTATAAGCAGTAAAAACACAACAAAAATTATCTTGTCCTATTATCCTATCCCTATCATATCAGTCAGCTAACCTCAGAGCGAAGTTTCAATTCCAGCCGTCGAATCTTCTGCTTATGATCGTCTGCGGGAGGGCCTGCAACAAAATTAGGAAAAGAGTGGTGATGAGTTGTAGCATTGGCATATCAAGCATAAAAAATTTCTGAGTAACAGCCAGGTCAGGAATTGGTATCGAACCTATTTTTAAATCAAATCATTGCCCTGATTGCACAGCCATCAATATGAGACTGCTATATCAGTCAATATCCCACGGCCGCAGTAATAACATGATTCAAATAAAAAATATCAGCTCATCCTCGTGGCACTGTTAGTCAAATTAATCAAGGATATGTTGGATGATAATCAAGAGTCTTCAACAAACAGCTGGAACATTCAAGAGGATCTAACCAATACGCAAATATGCCTACGGGTAATTACCTTCTGTTGATTGAGATTGAGAATACTGCTTCCGTGATGATTTAATGGTATCAAATTGATGTGAATACTTTTTCATATTTTGTAATCTTCGTGCCACTGAACTTTTCCCATGGAATACACACGGTTCATAATCATTTAAGACTATGCTAGTCTTATTTTGATGCTCACAGTATTGAACGCGATCGAAATCCCCAAAATCTGAGGTCAGAATCATACTCCCATTCAAAAAACTACTCTGCCAATCGCTAACAGTATGGAATCGTACAAATTCACTTTTATATTTGGCAGCGTTTTGGTTGGATATGTAAGCATCAACTGGTTCTTGTCCCACAGATGGCAAAGTTGATGGAATCCTGCCGGTTATCCTCTCCACACGCATGTTGTCATATTTTCGGTGCGGACAAAAAAGTCTTGTGGACTTCAGTCGCGAAAGCAGCTGACGAGATGAGATAGACATTGCAGATAACTTAATACAGTAACCTATAATACTATTCAAAGACTATCGATATATTAAATCTTCATTGTGATCTAAAATAGCAAGAAAATTTAGCACCAAAGCTAGCATAAGATACAAACATATCAAACCAAATTAGATTAGGCTATCAAAATCAATGTTTTCAGTATTACCGGTAGCAGAATAACTAAGTCACCACTATCACCCAAGCTAATAATTAATCACACTGATGTCAACATCAAAATAGATGTCAGTCACATAGAACAGAACACAAGCTCTAAATATCGTATATATGCTTCAGAATTTTGTCGAAACCAAAACAATTAAGATATTTAAGATATATGCAGCAGAGCTCTTCAAACTAGGGGTTGTGACTAACTGTAGAGCTCAATAGGGATCGTGAAATGTCAAGAATATTATCAATCAACTCATCAAATTTACTGATTTGGAAACAAAATGAGACCTTCCATCACCAAAATTCAACAATTTTTCAGATAACGCATAAAAATGCAAGAGGTATTGCCAGGTCTCATTTTCATGCATTTTGATTAAATATTCCCCATATTATAACAGCAATCCGCAAGCAGACAGGCAAAATTCGGCCATGCAAGGTCTGCCGCGATGAGAACGGATTGAAGAGCACTGGTCTGCAGGACACCTAGCTTCTCAGATGAACAATATGGAGTCTGAAAAATTGGAGGGGTGGGAAATAATTCAATTCGCAGCATAATGCATAATATTTCATATAATAGCCAAAAGATATTATTTGGTCAAACCTGGAACTGAAAAATGATTGCTTCAAAGCTTATAGGCCTATAAACAGAAACTTGGGAATATTAGTTGGTATAAATTCAAATTATGAATTGTCATGGCAATCTTGGATACATATTGAACCGAATAAGTGTAATATTGTATTTGAAATATATAGAAACATTAATCAAGCTCATCCATGTCAGTCCATAACACCATTCTGGCACTGATTTGTGATAGCTCTTTCGAATGTATACTCCTTATCGAATTTTCCACAGCGAAATTTGCAGCAATACTGAAATCCTCTTGAAACTTTTTGTAGGATATTTTATCGATTGAATTTTTTGTCGTCGCATCGTCTTTGCATTTTGAGTTGTCAGGGAATTCAAAACAAGATTCATCCTTTGAAAAATCAGTGACCGGTGACATCAGATCAATGCCGGGATCGCTGTAAGAGCAGCAACCAGAATTACCAGAAATAAATCTTTGTCTACTCTCGAATTGATTGCCATTGGTAAATGCGAAAATATCGTTACTGCCAGGATTAGATTCGCTACCTGTCATGTATACTCCACTATCTACAGACAGGCATGGTTTCAACATAGTTTCCTTTGATTCACTTGGAGAAAGATTAACGGTGCTTTGAGCATATTTGAGATCATCAATAGAGAACTGATTGTATGTCTCAAACACAAACCCAGGCCAATTCTGCAATACTTTTATCGAAGGGTTATCATCATTCTCCATGATGCCAGCATATATGTATCGCATGATGCCTTCGATATTGAAATCAATTTGATCATTTTTCATAGTCTTTGGAGTGGATTTCCCAATTGTAGATTCTTTTTTTATCAAATATTGCTTTAACTCAGATACAGGACTCCATGTGTGCTTGATGTCTCCACAGTACGTCATGGCAATTAGCTGAAGATATTCAATTTTCACATCTTCTGTCCAAAAGTACGGATGCCTGATAATTTGACCGATAGTCAATCTCTTTTCTGGCTCTTTATAGATCATGTGTTGCAATAAATGATGCGCAAATGGATTCGATAAAGATTTCAAGTTATATCGGCCACTTTTGCAATTTTTAATACAAGTATCCAAGTGATTCAAATGATCCCCAAAAGGATGACCGCCTTCTGTAATAATCCAATAGAATATCATCCCTAGAGATGATATGTCAGAGGCAAGGCTAAATTCAACAGCATTCATATGAGCCTCACTTGGCAACCAGGCAAGAGATGAAGGCACGTTGGTATATTGCTTCTTTTTCACAGAGTATCTTTCGTGTAATTGATAATCTGCCAGCTTAACATCACCCGAATCAGTAAGAAATATATTCTCCGGCTTCAGAGACTTATGTGAAAGGCCTATTTGGTGAAGAGCAGCAACACCACATGCTATACTGTAGCAAAGGCCTTCGTGGTTCAAAGGCGGTCTGCTATCACACGGAATAAACCCCCTCATTCTTATACGATAAGCGAGTGAATGTTCACATAATTCCCGGACGATATAGTAATGCGTTTTATCAGATGAAATGAACCAAACTTTTGCAAGAGATGGATTGTTTACCGAAGAAAGGATCGATCTCTGGGCTTCATCTGACAAGCTTTCCACACGCTTTTTATTGATCTTCTTGACAGCAACTCCAGATCCATCATTCATTATTCCAAGAAATGTACAACTGTAGTCAGGTCCCTGGCCAAAGCTTAGCGGAGGTTGATTTTCACACAAGTAGACAAACCTGCTGTCTGGAGGCTTTGCATGAATTTTCTTTAAAGCAGTTACATTCATCTCCAACATGTAACTTAATCTTGCTTGCCATGGTGGTCCAAGAAGCATTTTATTAACGGAGAAACCTTCACCACTACCATCATTGCCTTTGACTATATCAAGCAGGCATTTTGCCTCTGATTCAGAGTCGTTAGACCTTAGACATTTTTTCAAGCAATCATCCTTGCAGCCTTTGGCAAAGCGAACATGTCTCACGTTAACATGCGGATGACTTCTCTCAAACCTAAGGACACCACCTTTTGGCTGGCATCCATAGCTGACAACTTGAGATGCTTTATGTTTCTGTTTGATAAGTTCAGTGGTGGTTTGAGCGCGATTGTTTGCAAGTAGGAAGTGATCTTTAGACGGAAATTTATTTACCAGTATAGAATTTAACATGGGTGATTCTGAAACATACACAAAAATAGGCCAATCAAATAATGTATGCTACCGCTCAACTGGTTGCGGTGCAACTGCAAGCCGAGCGCTTTGGATTTGAACTTGCTACCTTTACATTGCATCATGCTGTAGATAGCTGACTATCCACAGCACAGGAACAATGTCAGAATATTCCTATGTAACAAAACAGCAAACTCAGCTCAAGCTCAGTAACGAAAACTCATATGGGGTGCCTGGGACAGTCTACCAGACAGAATCAGGTGAATATAATAACCGATTTTCACCAAAAATAGTAGTAAAAAAAAGTAGGCCGTAATAAAGTTATCAGCTAGGTAGCGAAACCAATAAAATCTGCGGTACCTTTTAATCTACGGTATCGTGCCGGATACCGGCATGAGGTATGCGCTATGTAGGCTATATGGCGGTATGATGAAAAAAAAAACATTCGCAACATGAAATGCTAATGAAAGACAAAAAAGGATCGACCGATATCGGTTCAACAAGATGGTTCAGTAGGTGGAAACGGATACTGCGCGAAAGCTGACCGGAAGTAGATTTGACCGCAGCGCAACCGACGCCGCCGCAACCTTTCTGTTCCCGGCACTTTGCACCTGGGCGGGAGGCAAAGCACAGCAACAGCAACATAGTGACAGTATAGAGAGTCTCCGAAGACTCTCTATAGTGACAGAGTGAGACTTTCAACAGCAAGCCTCCGCCTCTTTGCAGCAATGTTGACCTGTCCATCGTCAGTCATGCAGAGCGACGGTTTCCGCTTGAAGTTGCACCCCACAGGGCTCATTATGCCATATTTCGAATCATATGCTTTGGAAAATATTAGTAGCCTGTCAGACCTGTCAGACCATTGGGCCAAAGGTTTCGAACACGGCTCTGGGTTGAAGTGTAGTGGAATTTGTCAGAGCCACTTTGGGGCTCCGTAGATATCAAACGGCCGGCGTCCTTTGCTTCTGACTCGATAGCAAACTGTAGTTGCTTATTTCATATATTCTGCTATGACTGCGTTTTTGCTTGGGTTGAGGGTTTTTGTTTTTGAGAGACTTTGGGTTTAGGTTGAGTCGGGCTAATTTTTTGCTTGTCAGCGTCACCTTGCGGGAGCAGACCAATTGGGCCGAAGACTTGAAACGGGCGCAGGATATGTGCATGGTTCGCCGTCCCCGATGTCGTTTTGAGGAAGGCCTATCAAACGCCACTACGTTCTCTTTGCTTCAATTCGAGTTAAATCTATGGGATCGAGTTAAGAAAGAAGGGAAGGATTATGAGAGCATATCGCAACACGGAGCTTTCAGATGAGAAGGGTGAGCCATCTTTTTTTTTTAATTCATGGCGTTTTTCACCTACTAAGGCCATGTACGCCAGGTCGATGCTCACGGTGTACGTGTCAATACTTCTGGTTTATAGCCCGGATCACTATTGCAACCACGACTCTCCTCACTGCCGCGATACCGATTGCAAAGCAGGGAAGGAACGGATAGGCCTACCAATTTTAAAGTCCGTGATTTATATCGGTCGGTAATCAAACCCGCAACCTCCCGATCAGAAGGTGGACAGTCTAACTATAGAGAGTCTTCCGAAGACTCTCTATAGTCTAACCCTCTCGGCCAACTGAACGCTAGATGAGCCATATGCTATCAAAGGTTATGTGCGACGGTCAGTATGACTCTGGCTCAAGGCCTATATAGTTTTGTGCACTAAATCCATATATCTGAGCCTACTCCATTCCATATCCGCCTCATCGTTATCAGGCGGCCACTTCAATTGGGATAGAGTAGTAGTGTAGGGCCTTAGGGTTCGCATGAATTACCTATTGCCGTTCTGCGTACCGAATAACGTTTCGGATATGTTCCACGATAGCCTGATAACACAGTAGGTATAGCACCTCAATATAGTGATTCTATATGACTTCTGGATGACAAGAGCTTCAACACAGACGAGTTGCAGAGAGATGATGTATTGATTATTAAGCCTAAAACACAAGGCACCACACATACATGCACGTCAGCACGTGTGCAGCATTATATAGCGATAATACGACAGAGGTCTCATCCTATAGCATGATCTATAGATGCGTATACGCATGACAGCGATCTCCATCGGTCACTAATGGGTTATGGTGAGGAGAGAAAGGGTTATAGGGACCCTCCCTACAGTAGGCCTTCTGGCTCCCGCTGCCGCAGTCCCAGCAAATTGTCATATAGTGCATATGCGCGTTGCGCACGTGAGAGCCTATATATGACTGATCAAGGCCAAAACACCCTTATTACCGCCAGTCAAAAACAAGGGCAAATATACGCAGTTATAGTGATGGAGGTCATCCGGCGTAAAAACCGCACCCGCTCGCTCCTGCTGGTCACTAGCAGGTGAAAGGTTCGCATGAAGAAGACGACAGAATTGGCTTCGCGTTTGTCAAAAATTGCACAAAAAAAGACTAGGCCATTTTAAGCTAGACGCCTGAACAAAGCGGCGAACTTGGAATTTAAAAAACGCTATATATAAAATCGCAACGCAACTGTAGGCCTAAATACACCACCTATCGAATACAATGGGTTACCAGGATGTTAATTCATAGGCCAGCCCTCCTATACACGACTATTTGAAGGCACACATGGCACAACTAGTGCCCTGCGTAACGAAACGACGGATGACTTCAAAGTCGAGAGCACATGAGTTCGACCTGTGATCGTTGTAAGCTTAGCATAGACAACTAACCACTGACGTAGGTGTTACGTTGGAAGGTCCGTTGGTGAGTTATCTATATTAGTATAGTATAAGTAAGCTAGTAACAAACAGAGAAGGTTGATTGAGGTTTAAGATGTTTGTGCTGATGATGTTGTAATGTGGACGATATAGACAGAAAGGCACAACGTTTATCGCGGGGGTTTGGTGGTGGAGAGAGAGAATTGTCGGTGGGGTTTTGCGAATATCGTAATGTAGTTGAACTCCGCGCTGATCTGACTCCAAACTGCGTGTTCGAAACACCCCACGATAAACGCCACGTCAGTGACGTACGCTTCTATAGAGCTCTTCGCACAACGGTCTGTCTATATAAATACTGTTCTTGCACGAGTCTTAGTTGAGACAGAATTGATGCCGAATTGATGATTATATTGAACCAATATTCCAAGTCGTTTCGATTACACGTTCGTACGATGAAACAATATTAGTAATGCCGAATAAACAAGTCGAATGGTGTATTTTCTATGACTACATGTCTACAGCGCATGTGTGCTCCGTTGCAGCAGACAACCAGATACTGAATGTCGGAATAAAAGTCTCCCGATTTCGAATTCAAAACGTGGCGCCAAATGTCATCACGTGGTTCGACCACGGGAAAAACAATCCCAAATTACGTCAGCGAATCATCTTTGCATGGCTTGAAAGCCTCCTTATAATAATAACAGCGGGAGGTTGCGGTACTGTTATGATCGGAGCAGCAGGAGTGTATTTTGTTACTACTACAGTAAGTCAATTATCGATTCCGTGTGCTATATGAGTTAGTTAATTATATGTCTTGTTTGGTAGAACCCACTAATGGATAATACTCTCAGAGAATTTAGGCATGTCCGAGTGTCCTAGATACGACAGTTGATGTCGCGTATATACATTCAGAAATGTATATGCGACACAAACGGAAAACCTAGTAATAAAGTTCAAGGCTGTAGGTATACGGTTGGTGGAACATTCAAACGTCAAATATTAGACTACAAGATGAAAACAATGAGGGGGGTAAACAATAAATATTGAGATTTCCTCGATCTGTGCAGGCTACTCATCGTCTTTCAACATGATTATGTATGGTGAGCAAAGCACACTGCGAATAAACAATTTGATAGATGGGTAAGGCCTATATAATAGAATATATATTTATGATGCTAGACACTTGTCGTCAATGTAACGAGTCCTATACAACCACTGATATATTGATGGTATCGTCTTTTGCACCAATTGCTTGTCAGTGACTTTCTTGCATAATCGACACAGGCTGGATCGATAAGTTGGTACTATCTCTTCATACGACACCGACGTGTCAATCGGATGAAAACGCCATTTATGATATTCTCTGTATGCTGTGTCGTTACGATCCAAATATTCTAAATACTCAACGATTTCTTGCGGTGATTTGAAGTCGTCAACATGAATGAAAGAGTGATGCGGAGCAATTGCTCTGACATCTTCCTTTGATGGTCCCCAAACAATCGGTACTGCCCCAGATCGTATGCCGTTTCTCCAAAATTTTTCCGAAATGTAGTCAGGACAGTGAATGGAGTTTTCAAACGACAGATAAAATTTGTGACGTTGGAGAGCCCTTACCAAGTCTCCCCCTTGAAATCTATTGTTGAAACAAGATCCATATGTTGTTACATCCAATCCGTTATTGATCAGTTCTAATGCAAATTTCATTCGCTCTGTAGCCCCATGCGTATTGTTGCAGTTACTAACTGCCCAAATTGCAAACCCGTCTTTTCGTGCCATCATTTTTTCAAACCAGCCATTTACTTTCTGTTTATCTGCAAAAAATCGCAGTTCATATTCAGTGTTTCCAAAGTAGTCAATGATATCGGAGTCGCGCCTGTAGTTCATTGTCCAGTTGAATAATGAGTCGAACTGTGGGCTCCGTAAAACATTGGCGAAACGGTAGGTTTTCGCTGGCGTTTCCCGTGACCAGAATACATACAGCTGTTCCGGGTTTCTGCAAAATATGTACAGGAATTAGTACTGTACGACTACTTGCTGTTGCTTTTTGAATTTGTTTGCAAGGTTTTTTACAGTTTTACCACCCAGAAATGGGTTTACCCCATCAGCATAACAGGCCACCTATGCCTAGTGCTAGTATATTTAATTTATAGCAATGTGTGACCTGTGACGTGACGTCATCGTGGCGCTGCGAGTAGATGTTGTCGTAGGACCGTAAGTATGAACAATATTTCGAAGAGTTTTCTCTTTCGACAGAAGTTATTTTTTGAATGTCAGCTCATGGCCTACTTTAGTTCCTAGAGTAGGCCTTCCTAGAGTAGGCCATGGTCAGCTCACCGTGAAGGTGAATCACAGATGCAAACGGCTAACAAGTGAATAAAATAACCAACAGAGAGTGCTGCGTGTACTGTATCGGGCAAACCTGTCCCGCACGGCTAATTTCAAGTTCTACCAATGGCTTATACTTTCGTCACTAGCCCACCCATTACCCGACCTGCCTACCTGGCTGTTGGTGGGTTCCATAGGGGGTTTGGGTTTAGGTCCCAATGCAACACTCTGGTGCAAGTTACAATCTCTTTTTCATTGGTGAAATACCGATATAGGCCTAATACTAATGGCGTGTTTACAAACATTCTTAAGATTAGATGCCGCGTTTCTGCGCTTGTCACCGATACCGACATCACCAATACTTGGCATTTGGCCGATATTTTAAACCGATAATTTGAATAGGCTATTAGGTCCATTTATAGAATATGATAAGCTATGATAAGTTATGATAAGCATTGCGATTGAAGTTTTGCTTACAGTAAAATTTCATCAAGAGACGTATGTTATACTTAGACACAGTAGTCCATAATGGGGTGCTCAATGCTAACCATATGATTTGGCAGTTTGTCGATATTGAGGAGGTCAGTTCATCATCAGTAGTTCAGTACAACCTTGTAGCGTTGTAGGCCTATATGATCATTCAAATTTCTACCTTGTTTTCGGGTCTGGTAAATCCAAGTATTTCTTCAAATCGGGAGAATTGAAATGCACCAATGCAACACAGTCCGATACGAGTGAACGATCACTAGTTATCCGGCAACTTCCACACTCTGAAGGTGTTATAAATTCAAAGTGTTCTTTGTAGTTCTTCATTTGATATTCCATTGCCTTCCATATAAGAATGATCGGTTCATTTCCCGTCGCACCTTCAAGAGATTGCGCCAGTTTAGCTCGCAGGATTCTACCTTCACGTTCAATCGGGTTTCTTTCGGCAAGTTTTACATCATTCTTATCTTTTCGAAGGTATTTTCGATTAAAGGGATCATCATTGGCATATTTCCCGTAAAATGATTCGTCATTCCTTTGAGGTTCGGCGGCCCTGGATTGATTTGAATTTTTCCACGTGGGGCTGTGCGTGCTTTGAGTAATTTGTCTCGTGGATTCGTGCATGGGAAGACCGGCTGCATCAATCTTAGTATCAGTCCTCACGAGCCTCTCCGCCCGCTTTTTCAACAATATAGAATACATGTACAACCCGATCACGAGTAGCAACACGGATTGTCCGTATCTGGCCGATCTTGATCGTGGTGACCGAATTCGTCGCACAAACCGTCTGACCTTGAAAGACGAAAATGAAAATTGTTTAGCTGTACGCTGTAGCTATAACGTGTGTAGCCGAAGCATTAAATTATACGACTATGAGATGATACGTTTATAGGTCTATAACTATTCGCCAATAATCACAAAAGATATTTGAAATTTGTGTAAATATGAATTAACGAAGAAGGAAGCGAGGATAGGCTACAAGAAACACAAGTACAAAGCTCTGATGTCAAGCAATATCTTACCGGCATAGTTCTTTCTTTGTAAAATTGATATACCCACGTTGGATCGTATTTTTGGATGATTCATCTGTCATGAGTATGAAACGGAAGAAATCCAAGGGCTTGCGTAGAGCGATCCAACGCGGATGCAACACAACACACCGCCGTCTCGAGGTAAAGAAATCGACACTCTACAAATTGAACCTATTTCTGCACAAATAGTAGGAAATATCAGTATTAGCATGGCCTTTTTGACGCGATAAACACACCATTGCTTTTAAAACTTTAAATGCAAAAGCTCCTTTAACTGTTGCACGGGCAGCGGCGCAGGGCATACATATATTTGTGTAATGCGCCGCCCGGCTATGTCATTCTTGAGCTCCCAAGGCGTATTGTGTACACTGTACATCAGGTCACTGTTTATAAAATGCGCGATATCGACACTTTCGGTGTACGCAATACCTCAAATCTACGTATATCACAATCATCCGCACTCCCCCAATTTACTGACTCCCAAGCAAAGTGCAACGGGTAGTGAATCGAATCCAGTACCTTCCGATCAGAAGGCGGATAATCAAACCACTCTACTGCGGAATCAGGCTATTCCAGGCCTCCAGCTCTGGAATAAAGCCACTACGAATGACTTCCCTTGCCACTTATAGCACAAACATCCCGTCACACCAGTGGCTATAGTATTATATATTTCCTGTTTCGTGAAACTGCCTAAGCCACTAAATAAACCAACGTGATAAATCCCAGAAGCCTATATTGACTGCCACGCAAACACTGCTCTATTTTTTACTTTCTTTTGAATCTTCAGGCTCACGGCTCGGTGATATCTATCGACCATCTCGTGTTCACCAAACATTGCCTACGGCACATATGACTTAAGCTACTTACAGGCATATTTTAGACTAAAAATGGTTTTCAAACTATTCGTAACATGATATAGGTCTACCTGTTTTCAAATAATTGTTGGAAGAATAGCAAAAGATGTGGGGTTCTCCGAGGCGATCCTTTCTATCACTATGTAGGCCTACGTGTCTATACTCCGTGGCACCATATAGCGCAGGGACCTTGTCGCATAAAATGAAATAGCAGAGCTGATTCTCGTGGTTAGGTCTTATAAATTTAATGTGCTGGAGCCCTTAGCTCGTCATAGGCAAACAAAATGTCGATGAGTGTCTTGATGGTCTTACTCATTTCTTTGGCTAGTTGAGTAGTTATTGGCTTTGGCAACCTATATGCTTGTCGTGATCCGCTGTCTCTTTGGTTCTAACAGATGTAGCTTACCGTTTATGAAACTCTGTGGGAATCATCTCAGAGAGCGGATATATGACAGACCACTCGTATCATAATTACTTGTTGGCATTGGCCCGGACTTGGGCCTGTGCCCTGTATAGGGTGTGCAATATTTTGCTGTGCTGTGCATGGCACTGTGGAAAATCAGTCGAAGGTGACTTTGCCTGTGTGTTTCAATCTTCTCTCCTTTGTGCGTGTGATTGTGTATGACGTCATGATTCATACTTGCCCCTCCTGCAATATCGATTGGATGGATAGGCCATATAGAGAATTTTTAGTTCTCAGCAATGGATAGGCCTGCACTTGCCCGACAATCTTTTTGATAACGGGTTGAATAATACCGATTTTACCTGGGCAGGACTCCAAAAGCTTGTGGCCGCATTTCAAAATAAACCGAGGCTGGACATTAGGCACCTGAACTCTGCGCCCCTACATCAACTTCACTATATTTGTTATAGCCTACCCATGGCCGACATATAGAGTAGGCCATGGCCTACAACCTTGCCACCGATTTTAGGCTACTAATCCCGGTCACCGACTATCGCGGTTGCTTTCTCAGGCTCTAGCTACTGTACTTGATGACAATTCCACGCAATAGCCTTTAATGCCCCCTGGCTATCGGAGCCCGTATAATAGTCCAGCGCGGCATTGCGCTAATGCTGCCGTTCCACTTTGACAAATGAGGCTTATTCAGTATGCCAAGGCTACGCTTAATCACCCTCTTATAGGCATACCATGGCCTACTTTAGTTTTAGCTAGAGTAGGCCATGGGCAGACGATTATTGTCTTTCATTCCTGTATGGGGTGTACAATGTATAGGCCTACGTTACAAGCCATACCCATAGTTGAGTGACTGGTCTGCAGAATCTGACGGGACGAAGTGGTCACCAAGGAGTGGCTGCTCCGATACAGGGATATCTATAGTCAGTCTAGACAGACTGTCTAGATATCCCTGCTCCGATATGCCTAGTCCGCAGAAAAAAATAACAAAATCGACAGAATATAGGCTAATATTCTATATAGAATTAGTAGAACTGAATCTATCTCAAAAACCTGTTGTTGCCTTAGGCCTATAAAGTATATATGTGCGATGCAAAGCATTCTCTGTAATGGTGAGGGATATATTTTCAGTATACTGTATACCACGTTAATCGTGGCAAAACCAAATATTTTATTCTGATTGAATAGCACCCGTTATATAGGCCTACTAGGGGTCGACCGATTATCGTATCTATCTATCCCTATCTATCTATCTATCTATCTATCTATCTATCTATCTATCTATCTATCTATCTATCTATCTATCTATCCAATAAAATCGTGGCGCTCCTAATCGCCATGGAATAAAATGGAACAAAATCATAGAATTAATCATCCGTGAATGATTGACATGTCACGTAGTTTCCTCGTTTTTTTCAGTTTCCTTTCCATCCGTGACCATCAAACTGTCGCTCAAAGAGAGAGACCTCGGTGGCTAAACGCACTTCGCACTTCGCACTGGTGACCATCAGGGTGTCCATCAGAGGGATTTGCCAGACATCAATGAGGCTGAAGCCTACGTTTACCGTATGGCGCGTAGGGGTACCGGTATCGATCGATCTCTATCCCTGCCCGAAGTACCATTATGGGAGGAGTGGTAGACATCACTATCAGACCCCGAATATATATATCCATAGGTCGAAGGAGGGAACGACATGGAAGTGGGAAACACGCAATCCTAAGATACGCCGGCAGTTGGAGAACGGGAGATAGGCCTATCAAATAGGTTATTGCCCTCGTTGTGAGGGTGGCAAGCCACTGCTGGGTACGAGGAGAGATCATAAAAAATAATAGTGCGTAGGGAGCGAATGCCAATTCGAGCCCCATGCGTTTTTGGTGATCCCGATGACCTGTCGCCCTGCCAGTTTTGATTTGTATGTGGCATATCGTCCTGTCGCTTGCTTACTCTGTTTGATTTTCTCTTGTTTCTCGCTCTGCGTTCTCGCGCTTTCCGTTTCTTCCCATCGTGGGGCGTATTTTTGTTATTACTCCTCCCTTTGCCCCGCCTTCTCGTATTTTTTGGTTACCCCAGACGAAAGTGGAAGTGTAAAGACACTTACATTTAATGCTCATTAACTAAGGTATTGTATATCCCATTTTCCTTACCGTTGTATAGATCTGAACTAAGCTGCCACTAGACGATGGACTAACCGCACTGTGTAATGAACGAAATTTGCGATACTAAACGTCAGCCCAAATTTAGCGTAACCCTATGATTATCTAAGATAAAAGTGGAATTGTAGAGACGCTAGGCCTACCTACTAAACGTAGCTGATCAATGCTATAGCCTACCGGTATATCCTACATTTTCGTTACCCTTGTAGTGCTGTATAGATTTGAACTAGGTTGTATTTGATTTTGTCAAGATAAATATATAATAAGCCTATATCTCAAAATGCGTCCAGCATTCATCATTTTCGTGTGCTACTTCATAGCAGTGAAGGCTGGGAGCCTTCCTTCAAATTTAGATTTTTTTGAATCGAATGAAAACTTGAAATACGACTCAACAGATGAAAAGAAACTGTCATCGGACAAGGTATTTCCAAGCATTGACACAGCAAACAATAATCCAAAAGTAGATGCAGTTAGCTCTCAAAAGGAGGTTGCAATACCAAAAGCTGATACTTTCAAAGGAGATAATACAAGCAACAATGATGCCAATAAACCAGAAATTTATACCGATCGCCAGATTACAGAGGACAGTTCTAACAGAAACAACGCCAGCCTTTCAACAACAAAGTCTGACCATGTTGTGGTCAACTCAATAGTAGTTGATGCAGCCCCTACCGGTAATACAAAAAATGCTACAACAAGGGATGGTAAGAATATCACCCATGGTGAAGCTCCCGGCGACAATCCAACATCTAAAACAAACACCAGAGAGGATGGTGATGATAAGACAGGGGGGCATAAACAACAAGATACCTCTGTACCAACATTACATACAGACAGAGATCAGAATGCCACTAAAAACGAAGATGCCACTAAAGATGAAAACGCCACAAAATCAACTGGGAACGCAAAGGACAGTGGCACCTTACTAACAACTGGCACAAACAGTTTGAAAACGGCTGACCAAGAAAAAAGCAATATTCCTAAAACAGTAACAATCTCTGATCCCAGTAGGCCTCCAGTGGATAACAATGAACCCGCCGTGGATGCTATTACAGAAAAAATGCAGAACTCATCGGCATCTGTAACAGAAAAAGAAACCACCGGCAAGAAAAATGAGAGCCTGCATCCTACTACTGATCACAATTCTCAACCAGTGGTAGGCATTGCTGCTATTACACCTACAGAGATGGATGAATCTATTGAAAATGAACGCACAACCCCTAGTAATCAGCCAACGGATGAGGAAACTATGGAAGAAAATCGCAAGGAAGTCACTGGTAAGATATGTAGTATTATTGAAAATGCCACCTTTGGCTGACTCTGACTGTACTACAATATTACCTTGTGTACCTTGTGTACAATATTACCTTGTGTAGAATCATGGAATATATTATGTTCTGCCAGGTAGTTTAATACTTACTTTGATACAATCTTCCAATGTATATGTGTAGGCCTGTTTTTCCACCACAGCCCAGTCCATTGAATTCTATTGCAAGGTACTGGGCTGGATGAGCGCCTGTATCCTATTGATTGTAGTTCTCAACCATTGACAAGCACTATTACACCTACAGAGAAGGATGAATCTCTTGAAAATGAAGTTACGAACCCGAGTAATCAACCTACAGAGAAGGATAAATCTCTTGAAAATGAAGGTACAAACCCGAGTAATCAACCAACTGGTGAAGGAACTGAGGAAGAAAATTACAAGGAAGACCCTGGTGAGATATTTAGTCTTACTCAATGAAATTTTTATGTCATTCAAATTGACTCTAAAAACTCAATTCGAAGTGCCCAACCATACTAGTAAGGTTGGGGTTCGCTAGTGTGATGATGCTAGTCACTGATTGAGCGAGCGTGAGCTAACAAAGCATACCAGTCTATGGAGCCGCCATTGTGTGATATGACCTATCTAAAAGGACATTTGTAAATAACTTATCCTAATTCCTAGATTTCAATGGAGCTGCTGGTGGAGACGATAATCCTACGGAGACAGAGAATAGTGACCTGGATGTAAATGATAATAGCAATCTTATAGCAGAAAATCCTGAAGGCCCCACGGAAGAAGATTTTGAAAATGGCATTGAATATGGCGACATGGAGGAAGATGAATCGGCAAATGCAGATGGGAAGAAAATATCGCTTGTGGGTCTGGACAATTCAGAGGAGAAGGTGTGATACCTAAATTTGTTCTTTCTTATATATGTTTATTAGCCACAAACATTTGTGACCCACACTTTCCAAAATTGTCTCGTGTATCACTTGCGCAGAGGAAATGAAAGAAGGGGCTTGTGGGGCATGATAAATAAGCTGTTTTCCATAGGTCAAGCCTAAACGTGTCGTTATTGTTACTAAGAAGGGCCAAATACGCACGTGATGTATATAAGCATACTCAAAGACTGATACTACTGATTAGGAATGTTGCTCACTGCTCACTAGTAGCCTAATTATTGTGTGTTATATTCTAGTACCAGTAGGACTGCTTAGTTTGCTGAGAGGTTTGACTGTCTGCCCTCTGATCAGGAAGTCGCGGGCTCGGTTCCCACCCATTTCAAACGGTGATTTGGGTGTGGAGGGGACTGTCAAATTTCACCCAATTAACATAATTTCATATCTTCTTAGAAGGAACTCACTCTGCCCAAGAGGCCCAAGCCTATTTCAAATGCAGGTCAGTAAACACAGTAAAATTGAATGAATGGTTACTATCTATCTCTTGGGTACTTGGCCGTCAGAGGCATTTCCTGTGACCATCCAGTAGTTTTTCTTCTCTGATTGGAATATAGCACACAGACTCTATGTAGAGCAAGGCTTGCTTTGAACGTACTTAAAACCTCAATGCCTTGGTGGGACTGAGTCAATCACCCATGTGACTTGAGTTGTCACGATGATGTGTTCACTGCCATAGGTAGGCCCTGATAAGCCTGCTGAGTTTCGTTGAATAGCCTACATTGCTTGGGTTGGGTGTATTTGTGCATTTTATCGCTAACTGCTATGCAACGTAAGAAATCTAGAGTAGAAAACCCCATACCACATTCTATTTATAAATCATCCTCGGAGACATGGAAACTAACCCATATTGTTTGGCAACTCCTTGTGATTCATGGGAGGATATTGTTATTGCTGTGCTAAGCACCACAGAAAGGCCTACCAACTATTTAACCCACATTGATTGTCTTGCTACATTCAATTTAGCAATTGGTTGGGGGGAAATGGATGTCTTGCATCATGCTGCTACTGCTTATGAAATAAAAGTTCAATCCTATCTTACCAATAGATTGCTAATATTCTGTTCCGAAATATTCTGTTCTGAAATAAATTTGTACTATCCATATGGAATCTAGAGCTACTTTCGGGAGGTTGATTCGAATCACTGTATAGTGTATATTCGATATCTATCGATTAGGATCAGATCGAGTGAGTCAACATCCCGGTCAATTTGAATCGAAATGCCTATCCCTAGTTGGGAACAAGTTAATATGATGTTCCTTTCAAGACTATTTACTACTACCTACTTACTATGGTTTCTTTTCCTTTAGGTGGCGTGTACGAAACACTCGATGTGGAGGTAATGTATTTCCCTATTTAATTTATAGGCATAGATGTCAACTCGAGCGTGTCTATTTGGCAGCCAGGCATGATGACTCATAATCATAATGCAGCAACCCTACACAAAAATAAATGTGTATATTGTAACCCATGCGATGGTGGAGTCAATATACTGTAGTACTGAGTTATCAGTTATGACTCGGGTTGTCACAACACATCTTCTTTACTTAAGTCAAGACTTGGAATATTGAAGGGTAGTTTGTGCTTATCATGAGAGTGTGAAAATGCAACCAAAATCACACAATGACAAAAATAAACAGTACCCTTTCCTTTCTGCAGATTGATGACGAGCCGAGCAGTAACTTCTTTACTTTCATTCTCTTCGCCATGTTTTTCACCGCTATGTTGTATTTGCTGTACCACAATAAAAGAAAGGTGAAGTCACGCACCAATTCATCTCCATGGTTTATTTACTAGGATGAAACTTTTTCAGGTAATGGCATACATCCGCCCGGGACCTAATCAAAGAAAAACTGGATCGCGATTTAGAGGGAAGTATGACAGACTTGAAAATCAATCGGACGATAGAGCGTATAGGTTATGATCAAACTAACCATTCACATAC
Source organism: Botrylloides violaceus (assembly GCA_030412335.1). Lineage (NCBI taxonomy): Eukaryota > Metazoa > Chordata > Ascidiacea > Stolidobranchia > Styelidae > Botrylloides > Botrylloides violaceus. Next base: position 248,828 of record JASFYC010000424.1, read on the forward strand.
ATCGTGTCAGCAAATATGATTTCAACCACGATAAGGACCTTTGTAGTGTTAGAAGTCGGGTTACTGTACTGTAGTTGCTTTGTGTAGGCCTACGACATTATTGCTAGAGGCTTTGCCGATTTAATTTCTAAGCATTATTTTTACATTTTTCTCCATCGTGTGAACATCCTGGTAAATATGTAGATACTTGTACTTTCAACATCATTTCTTGCTGTTAATAATGTCATTGTCAAGTGAAGATGAGCAGCGTTTTGCAACCCCGCCCCATATGTATATGCAATGCACACACACTATACATGCTTACAACTTTTACACACCTTTGGTTGTTGCCAGGTTTCCCTCTGGAGTATTACTCCTCTACCACGTCTAGTGTCCAGGTCGAGCCCGCACAGGCTACTGTAAGAAAAATATCAATAACGGGTCACGTGTAATATTGTTTATTCCAACACTTGGGGGTTATTTCGCCTTCTCGTCGCAATACCAGCACCAACATTTCGGACAACAAGGTGGGAGAAACATAGCATTTTCTCCAATGTCTAACAATTCTGCAAATTTGACCCCTTGAACCAAAGAACAATGGCAGTTTTATGAATAGAATGGCTATGCCTTTGAAACATTTTCATGTATTTGGCCCATTGACCAAGGGAAAAAAACTATTTGGTCGATATCCTAAATCATTACATCTTGGCGCACCTCAGTTCCAATGCTAAGCGTACCCTATATCCGTCTCTACATGTAAAATGTTTAAAATAATAATGATAAAATGTTTCTTGATTCATCGGACTGCGGATGTGCAATTTGTACATTGCATTCACCAGTTTCAAAAGTGAGTAGAAAAGGTTTAGAGTGTTTCTCTTGGGAACATTTTATTGTGAATCATTGCACTTGTGAAAACTCTTGTCCCGTGTTCATCTGATACTCAAATGAGAGCTATGGTCTCACTATTATGATTATCATGATTGCGGCCTATGGTAGACGATCATATTGACAGATACAATGAGTGTCACCACTGTTTCAATGTTCAGCCAAATTTATTGGAACTTATTTCGCTTAAACTAAGTTTCCTATAAATTTGGTTAGACGTTGTAACAGTGATGACACTATATGTATCAAATATTTGAGTGCTCAATTCAACAATATAATCAAGAATCTTGAAAGATCACAGTAGGGGCTGGGCTAGTGGTGACACTATTTACTGAATATTACGATCGCTCAATTGAACAATGTAATCGAGAATCAATTCGTCTGTATACTTGGTCTTATCATCAATTTGGACGTTTTCTGTTAGATATTCATGCATTCATTTATTCATAAACATGTGTTGTTTCCCATATTTTCAAATATCTGTATATATATTTATATAGTTAGGCTTACGGTACCCTTTTTATATCCATAGGCAGACTAGTTTTGGTTTTTGATATTTCTAATCTCATCGATCTATTCATAAGTGTACAAACAGTGAACAAGCTGGAATCAAGTAGCAGTTATTTTTGTGCAGTTTGAGTGAGCATTTTGAAAAGTTGCTGTCACCATGGCAACAATAACAAGTTGCTGCTACATGCTACAGTGAAATTCTGTTGTCTGTCCCGAAATTTAACTATTTTACCTACTTTGCTTTTCAAATTCACCTCGATGTGTTTCATCCGTTGTTCAATCACTCACCCGATTTAAACTTGACCTGCTGTCTTTTGGTGCCATATGAAAAATGGGAGGCAGTTGAAATTGAACATATGTTTTGAAAATTCAGTGACTTGAATTGTTAAAGTGGCATTAAACCCCAATACAATAGTGGTTCAAAATAAAGGCATGTTAAATTATATGATTATATATGTAGCCTATATAATTATATGGTGTGGCAGCATTTCGTATAAACGAAAGCCACCTTCGGGCACTGCATCTACATTACTTCGTCGTCTAGCAACAACCAGGAGCGAAGTCTTCAGACACCGAACAGACGCGGCGGGTTTTGATTTAGTTGAAATCTTGAAAACGGAACCGATTTGCGCAAAAGTAGTGCTGGCCTGGTATACCGTACGTTATAAACAGGTCTGTTTTTCGAGCCACCCGTTGTATTTCAGGTTTAGTTTCCACATGTCTTTCGGCAATGCTCAACCGGCTTTTTGATAAAGGTGGGACATCGACTTGTCAAGTCCATCCTGTCGTATATTTCAGCTGTAAGTTTGCTGACGGCTGACATGAATTTCCCACGTCATTACCTTGATTTTGTCACAATAATTCCGTCTAATGGGTTTGATGCTGTCATTTGCTTGGCATGAATACTGTGCTGAAACAGCTCCGCATATGATTGTAGTGCTTTTTGCAGTTTGGAAATTGATGCTTTACATCTTTGCTATGCTAATAAATGTCGTAAGGTTTTGAGTAGGCTACAAGCTGAACTGTCTGCACATAATAGATAACTATGGCTATAGTAGCCTGCCAGGTTTGTGGTAATGTAGTGTAGTCCAGTGCCCTAGTTCGTTGGCCACGAAACGTTCAGGTCACAAACTAAGTCCTGATTGCATCATATCAAAGACGTGAAAAGGAACCGTGTTTACGCCTACTCACACGGTATACATTTGCTACTGGACAAGGAGGTGCCGATGTACCTGGGTGGCTAAAATGGTATCTGTTCAGTCGGCCGAGTGACTTGGACTGTTCGCCTTCCGATTGGGAGGTTCCGGGTTCGATTCCCAACCAAGTCAAATCGAAGACCTTAAAATTGGTATCCGTTCTTTCCCTGCTTGGCAGTCGGTATCAGGGAAGGGTGGAGAGTCGTGGTTGTAATAGTGGTCTGGGCTATAAGCCAGATGTATTGACACATACAGTGACCATTGACCGGGCGTAACCTATATCACCTTAGTAGTTGAAAAACGCCATAACGTCTTCATAAAAAAGTGCTATCTGTACATTCCATGGCTATTCTGCTAGATGGCTAGCACATTAGGGATAGAACAGATGGGGACAATCGACTTTGATAGCTTACCTACCATATCCCATAACAAATACACATCCATCAACACACTATCTATCATAGAATTATCATATATTATTCAGTGCATCACATACAATGGCCTAGCAGCTACTGTTACAATACATATAGCAGCAATTCAGAAAGATTTTGATGAAAGTTTTGAGTGCATAATGATTTGAGAAACTATATAATGAAGTAGGTAAAGTTTGAAATAGAGTAAATTAAAATCAGTCCTAATAAGTTCTACATGGTTAGTAAGACTGTCCCGAAAGTGTAAGTCCTTTGGTGTACTTTTTAATGAGTTTATCAGCATACTCCTGCTGCCTAGCACTGAGAGCCATGTCTACGTCAGAGCAAGTTTTTCCTTTAGCGTGTAGAATTCTTCTTTCCTGAAGGAATTCGTATCTGCCGATATGCTCGGATGTTCCTGATGAAGGAGATGTGATCTCTACATCAAAATGATCTTTAAAACTGTCATCCTGAAAAGATTCGATTTCTTAAAAACATTCGTTACAAGTACAGAAAAACAGGTCACTGGTAAAAGTGTGATAAATTGTAGATGGAAGATTATCGCAAAGTAGATTCACCACAGATTTAATGTGCAGCCTCAGTTAAGTGAGAATTATAACATTTATATACAAGCTTTTGGAGCTCCGCTCCTTCATCAGATGAAGAAATAATGGTTGGAATTAGCAAAATTTGAACTAAAAGATCGAAGATTGTCACAGTAGGCCGAAATCTTTGAGTAAAAAAGCTACAGTCAAATCATCTGCGGCTCAATCTGCTGGAAGGGAAAAGGTATAATATTATACCATAGATTATTTACCTTCATCAAAAATTCAGGGCGATCTCCCTCATTCAGAGAGTTGTGTGACCTCGGTAAAGAATCAGAGGTTGATGAAGAATCAAGACTACTACTAGAATATGACGTGTCTTCTTTCTTGCCTACGTCTAAAATAGCTTTGGAGTATTCATACGGTGGCTGATAACGACTGTCTGTAACTGTTGAAGATCGCTTCTCGTTGATAATGATTGGATTCTGTTTCCCGATTGCGAATGATGTGGGAGGGATTTCTCTCTTATGACAGGCTTTCTTCAAGATGCTTTTAGGCCTGATGATTTGATCAGATGCACTGTGATTAGAGGATTCCTGTTCATGTGTGTATTCAGTCATATTCACTCGGTGAGCATGCAGTGACATTGTCAGAAGTTCTTGTTTGAAAGTTTGCATCTTTTCTAGTGCTTGTCCTAAAGAAAGTTAAAGTATCATCACATATGAAAGCATATTTTTGAACGCTAGATCACCGATGAAAATACAGGTGCCGACTGCTGAGTGCTGATACTATAACTTGCTTGCAAATTTATACGTCTGAGTTAATCAAAACTGAGTGAAATAATCAAACCTCTGCTGCTTATACTTTTTACATTTTAGATTTGATGTGGCTGGTGGGAATTGAACCACCAAGCCTACAGGTAGGCACAATGCTACTAACCGAGTCAAGGTATAGAAATCGGAATCTGCGGCTTCCCTATTAGACTCACCACATAACGCAGAAAGGATGGTGTAAAGGGCAGAAATGGTACAATATGAATCCCCAGTTAGGTAAATATAGGTTGTAGAGTGGTGATCAGGAAGGGAATACTTGGATAAGCATAGAAAATCATTTGCTGTTCGGTGATCTGTGAACACCTAACCATGGCGGTGCCGCAGGGAGGACACCGTACAAGTGCACATGCTACAATGTGACAAATGTCAACAACATGCATTCCCTCAATTTAAAAGAATTATACCCATATGTTATGCCACTGATGTAATCAGCAAATGTCACTGTGACAGAAACTTTAATAAACACACTACGTTATACCGAAATATGCCTTACTTTCTTCAAGCTGGCGTTTGTTCGATTCCTCCCTTTTCAATGACTGATGTAGCTGTCTCTCAAGGTCTTGAATCTTTGCCATTGACTTCATTTTACTTTGGCACAATTTGGTGAGATCACTTTCCTGTCTGGCAGTATTAACATAAAATTAGTTGCAAATGTAATAACAGAGAATCGTACTAAGCATCAACGATGTGATGACTCAAGTCAAGATTCCAGATGACATAACTCAACTCGAGTCAAAAGGGGTGAACATAGAAGTAAATTTGCCTGGAATTTATCAAATAATTCTGGGACAATATTGTCTGTCAGGGATCTTTCCCAGAAAAGTTTGCCTGCAAAACCAACGCGGTGGAACTTTCTTCAGATAGAAAAGCTAAGAAATGTTGATTTGAAAATTTTTCAAAGTTGTGCATTTTCCGAGGTAAACCACTCAACTTGTGATATGGATTTTGAAAATATCTAATGACTTCACTTTGACTTAAGTTTGCCGTGAATCGAATTGAGTTGTGCCTTGGTTTTCTGGATATTGAAAGATTCAGACTTGGTTTAGTAGACTTGATTTGGACATGAAGTTCGCAGTGGCTTGACGTGACTTGTGAAACAGCGACTACGTCATAACACTGCTGAGTAAACTTAAAAAAGGATTATGCTTAATTATGTGCAAATTAGGACTTGCCCAAGGCAAATCCTGTTTTCACTTCAGTGCTCAAAATTGTGGTAGGTACCAAATATTATGATGAATTACCCATTGCATTGGACAGTCTTGCATAAACTGACAGAGTGGGTGCATAGTTCACGACAAAAATGGTTTTATACCATACAGTCGTGCAGTAGGCCTATATATAATGAAAAACTACAAAATTACAGTGCAGTGCTGAAATGTAATAGTGAACTGTGTGTGACATATCTAGGCCTATGCGATGAAAGCAACATACCAACTTATTGATTCATTTCAGCTGTCACACTATAATACAAATCTGTTAAGTAACAAATTTTCAATGAACTTAAATATATCTCATAATATCTACTTTTTTGACACTTTCTTGAGACGTTCATATTTTTCGCATAGCTGGAGAACTTCCTTTCGATTGCAAATATCTTTACTATGTACAATTGATGTCATCATATCCTGTTGTGCAGACTCTTTCTTCAAAGCATCTGTAGAGTACTGGTATCAACGTTACTTGAAACAAACATAGATATTTATCATTGAGCAGGGCAGTCGATTATGACATAGGCCATACCTAGCATACCTACATAATGTCGAACATATTATAATTTTACTGGTGATCATAAATACATCGATCTTCAATGTCAGTCACACTGGCCCTCAACATAGAACAACATATTGCATCACCGTAAATGACCCTTAAGATACGTTTAACAACGATAACATAAGCCAATTTGTTAGTAAAATATTCTGCTGCCAAATCCAATGTCCAGTTTGGTAAACTGTGCCTAATAACTTGAGAGAAACCTGACGATTTCTGGCTATCAGCCTACACACCCTTACAGTAGGAGTTACTGATAAGATTTGAATGCTGGATCTGGTTAGTGTGATCGAGAGTCGGAGGGAGATGATACTTTAATTTTTGCAGAGTGAGTGACAGAAGGAGTAAATGGAGTCCTACCCAGAAATATCAGCAATTGATATTTAGGCAATAGGCAAAAGTCAAGATTCTGTTGAATAACCTTTTAAATTTTCGATTTCTGTTTCCTTGACAAGTAACTGTTTGTGTAGTTCTTCAATTCTCTGTTTGTATGCGCCATCCTTCTCTTGTCTTTCTTCACGTGTGTTGATCACTTCTTCAAGCTTGCAGATTCTGAATTAGTATTGTAAACTACATCCATTGGGCAGTTGGTAAGCCAATCAATAGGCTATCACACCTTAAGATGTGTTGATCATTCTCAAGTCGAAGTTCAGCTGCTTTCTCCATCACTAGCTTCATATGCTTGCTACATCCAGAACAAACCTAAGTAGATCAGAAGTTTTATCATAGAGACAAACATGGCTAAAATGCGATACAGCAAATAGTCAACGACATTGAACTACATACATGAATTTGGGACTTTGGATTCTTCAATTTATTTCGTTGGCTTTCTTCAATCGGATTCTTGCATTTAGCACATAGCTTGTTTGCCTCCCGCTGAAATCTGAAACAGATAACCTTTGATTGTCATTGCAATATCTTGACGTTTGATCACTCGATAGATATCTTATCATATTACACATTACATGACAAAACAACCGTGTTCTTTCTCCTCTCCATATTTGAATGAATGAAGCTAACCGAACCTGGATGAGGCCACCAAGCAGTAGCTGCTCTGACGCTTAGCCCGAAGAAAGCCGTACGAAAGAAGAAGCGAATTGTACCATATAGAGATTTAGCCTGTTTTTATCAATCAATCATTTATATTATTTTGCAAATTGAAAATGTGGCATGCAGAGTCAATACGTAATAGGAAATTATGTGATAAAGTCACCCACATTTGGGGTTATCGCCGAGGTCAATAAAGTGTATGGTAAGTACAATGGCAAGGCCTAGCCTGGATGAGACTGCTCGCGTGACCCATCCTTCCTCATTTTCTCGGCTTAGGACCAACGAAGCAACCATAGTTGGAAAATGTATCCTTTTTCAGGTGATAATACATCTACAGAGAGTTGGCCTACAACATAACTTACTGTAATAATTTAATATCTACTGGTATGTACGATATCTTACATGTTATTTAGTAAGCCATGGTCTACTTTAGACTTTAGTAAGCCTAGATGATTTTTCATATGGTATATAATATATACTGAATCATGAAACAAAGCAAGATGACCTGCTTAGTGAAGCATTTTCTTGTAATAAAAAGAGAACAACGTCTTCTAATTTTTCACATCTTGCTTGTAAATTCCCTTGTTCTTGAGTGGATTTTTCCACTGGAGACTGATCGGATAATGGTAGACTTTGCGCAAGCCGTGATGACTGACCACCACCAGCCTCCTCTTTGGCACTCTGTAAAGTAATAACTGCCATATTTCCAGCACATTGCATAACAATAATAGGCTAGACATCACAAACAACTAGGCAATGTAGGTAGGCATACGTTTCCTAATCCATGTTTTGAATAAAATTAGGCCCAGAGCTGGACGATAAATAAATTTTGTCACTTAGAATTTAACCTCAGGCGTAATTTATCATAAACCTTAGTTAAGTACAGATATAATAACATGGTGCACAGTAATTCTTGTCTACATTGTGGCTACCTTTGATGAATATATTTGTAAAGAGGGGATGGAAACTGGATTCAAGATATACTGGCAATGTCTATCTTGCTTAGATATCTCTCTAGCCTGAACTGGGCATTTCAGATCATCTTTCACTCACCTCCAGTTCTGACAAAAGTCGACGGCCTGTTGTTGACATCTTATCAAGAATGGTCGATAAATCTTCTGATATAGAGTCATTCTGGGATGATTTGAAACTTAGTGAAAAGCTTGACATATCCATGACTCCACCTCGTGTCATACTGGTATTACATGAACTATAAATCTGTGTATTAAATTTTACACATAAATCATGTGGGTAAGTAGCTGATACCACATTGTAGGGTAACTGTTGTATATGTTGTAAAAAATCGTGACACTTATAAACGAATTTGGTCAGAGTCAGAGGTGACCGAAGTAGTGAGCAATACAATATATTGTAGCAGTTTAGTTTCACACTGTTGAAGTAACCGAAGGTGTCAGAAAGCTACTTGAGCAAAAAAGAAATAGGTCTACAGTAAAATAGTCACCGGTAGTAGACTGTAGTAGAGTCTTACAAGAAGGATTTGTTGGAAATCTATAATATGCTATGGTGTGCCAATTTCAAAATGTCTCTCTCTATACAGAAGAATCGCCTGATTCAGGTATCAATTCAGCCAAACTTTGAATTTGCTTATCCTGGGTGTAACGTCGCTCTATATACTAATGCTGCTGGTGTTGTGGTTGGCGACAGGCAGACAGTAATGGTACAGTTGTACAGAGTAGCGGCGGAACCTTGATATAATTTAGCGAAGCAGTAGTGGTGACAAGCGTCACGGATCAGTGGTGTCGCTAAGTGGGCACGCTCGATTTTGCGAATTCGTCGCAGGTCTAGCTAGTCGTGCATAATATCTGGAATGTGGATCCCGATAACTTGAGGCAAATTTCAGAAAAATTGTAATGTTCAATGCATAAGAAGGTTAGTCCAAAAGCTAGGCCGAAAATGATTTTGAAGTATTTTCTAACAGAAATGTTTCTTTACTAATTATTTCAAGCGGCATTTTTGGCCGTTGTCCCGCTTTAGGGGACGATATTTAGATAGCAGATACAATTGATCTGGGATGATTTTACAGATATTATCTCAGTTTAACAGTGAACAATGCCCAGCTAGAAAAATGCCTCATTATTACAGCTTCATGCCAAGTAGTGGAGCGGATCTCAGACGATTAATAAAACAGAGCTATAGGCTAGTAAGAAGTTGGCACCATGAATTTAACATCCTGCCTCATTTATTGTAAAGTGTGTGAATTTTACAACAAATAAAATTGGATGGTAAATTTGTGTTGAAAACTTCTTAAAATATACTGGTAGCTCCAACCCTCAAACATTTGACTTATAGGGGAATCATATTCAATTTTTTGGCAACAGTCATTCTTCACATAGTGTCACGGAATTCGTAAATTTGCAAAATTAATACGGACACTAAATTGGTAGGACATACCCATTGTGACCTCACTGTGATTGAATGGTCACCAGACTATATATCTATCACTTAAGAAGTCTCGAAGCCTATCATTTGTTGCTGACAAGCTTGCTCGATTGTATATGACAGGCGGTGAGACTTTTAGAGAGAGCCATAGCCATATGACCACTGATTTACGAGCAAGTAAGTTTAGTGATTGTTCAATCAGGATGTTCTATACTTTATTTTGGTGAATCAACAAACAGGTCTACCGTGGCCTTCTGTTTAGAATAAATAATGGCAAAAAATTTCATGAGATAGGCCTACTCTACTAACTTTCATATAAACCATCATTGTGTTTAGACTGCCATTTTCCCCCGACAAATCATTACAACATATTAGACAACTAGAAGGTCATAAGGTGTAAGAAAATAATACGGCTAATTATAACTCTTTTCATGTTTTTCTTCTTGTAATATGATCATACAGCACAACCTGTGTGTACTGGTCCGTGACTATTGGAGTTCTGGTAGAATTATCGCCGGGCGTCTGAGCTTTGGGGTCAACATTCAAAATCTTTCTATCCCTTTTATTCTTGAAAAGCAATCCGGACGCATTTTCTGCGATAACGTGATAATTTGGAGTCGGCGTGGATGTCGATGTCTGTGTCTCCCAATTGTAAAAACTTAAATCGGACGGCTTTGGAAGAAGCCGTTTTTTCCCAGAAAAATATGGCTCAAAGTCTTCAGTTTTCAGTCTATGAGCAAAGTCGATGTAGCCTGAAATTTCTTGTCCTCTAGCATTTTTATCACGGATAAAAATTATTGATGTCATTTTTCCACTTCTGTTTCCTTCTTCACGCTGTGCTAGTGCTTGCAGAAGATTTGACCTCAGATCTTTTCCTGAACTGGCAAGAGCACGCTGCTGACTTCTTTTTGACAACCTAGAAGCTTCGGCAGCACGTTTCCTGGAATCAAATTCCTCTCGCTTTAAAACTTCACCACTGCCTCGGTATCCTAATTCAACAAGCTGGCGCGCCAACTCCTCATCTTCGAGATAATATAAATCTAGTGATGTTATTTGAGAATCCAGGAAATCTTCGTACGCACTAAACTCTGTGACAATATTATCTGCTCCAGCAGCGGCATCGTCCTCCATTACGAAAGGGCTTTGATGATGTGATGCGTGCTTCTGTAAGGAAAAATTTCAACCAGCCTAATGTAAATATCTTGTTAACGATCGGCTTCATTGATGTTGCCATAGTAACCACGTGGTGTCGGCAGAGACCTGGGAAATATCATCCACTAGGTGCTCCCTGAGATCATTCTCTATCCAGATATCTGGTGATATCTGGTTATCAACTCAACACAAAATACCTAGTACCGCCAACGCGCCAACTATATATAAACTGGCTGTCAACTTTTGAATTTATGGCGTTCTGTACTACTGAGTCCCGATTTATAGCCTAGTTCACGATCACAACAACAATCTTCAGCACTCCCAGATATTGACTGCCAAGCATAGTCGGCTCGACTCAGTCTGGAATCGAACAAGGAATCTCCTAATCAGAGAAAGCACAGTCAAACACACTCAGCCTACTGAGCGGTAAGTAGGCCTACTGTATGTGGGCCCACTCCTATGCTATGTCGAAGGAATCTCGCTAACATAGCAATTCTCGATCTCCAATCTTCTTCCTTGACCAAATGCAATGAATAGGCTGTATTGAAGGCGAAGTGACGCCACCAACCACACAGTCGTAACAGGCTCCATGCTACCACTAAGAAACCTAGCTTACAACCTCCAGGCTGGCGTACAACGTAATGAGCCCTCAACAACACTGACAGTATGGCCAAAGCCTAGCCAATAAGTTCCAATATACTGAGTGGAGTAACCAATTCACAAGATTTTACGATAAAAAATTTTACTGTTCAGGTAAGTTTTCAGAGAAAGTCCCAAATAATGATTTAAAAATGTCATTCCTGGACTCATGGCTGACAGTGGTTCCATCATTCGGTGCCATGAAGCTCTGTAGCTTGCTGTGGATTCCATACCTAGTTGAAATTCATTACAGACGGTAACTACAATTTAATGAATATAGCCTAATACTACCCACCTAATTTTCCGTCCTTTGCTAGCTTTGGTGTCCACATTCTTTTTCGCTTTCGACCGTAAACTTTGGATTTTCAAGTTTAATCTGCAAGGAAATTTTATAGAACTAATTATGAAGTACTTTTCCACCGACATTTTTAGGCAGCCACACCCACAATGGGCCGCATAAATTTACATACAGAGCTCAAAAGGCAGAGCTGAATTACTTATTACTGTGTATCATTTCAACTGAACTATAACTAGAATGGGCCATCGCCTAAGTGGTACAAACAGAGATGGATCACTACCACGCAAGAGAAAGCTGATACAAATACCAGTCTTTGACCACCACTCAACCTCACAATGATGCTTACGTCCATTGCCGATATAACCCAGGTGCGGACAATTGAGACAAGTGGCAGCAGGATTCACATTAAGCATAAAATATACCTAGAAGTCCCGATGAACTATGGCAACCCTGGTTATGATACAAGCCAAACGGAAAACGAGGAGCTAAATGGAGACAGCAAAAAGTGAAATACAGCCATATTTTATCTCTTCTTTATCTTAAAAAACAGATGAAATAGTCCTCGTATGTCTAGCTCACACAACAAGGTATCTCGCTTGAGGTCCTGGTAAGTCTAATGCTCTAGTAATGACTGAAAATGATCCCCAAACTGAGCCTGCGATATTTAGTATGCACGGGATTGCTTAAATCACGACCAGCAGGCTGTAGACTCGAAAGCGAAGAGTAACGAAATTAGCTTAAATTCGCAAAAATCAACGGAACGGGAAAAGAGACAAAATTGCGCCAAGAACGCGAATTTCACCCAAGAGAGCAGAGAAAATAGATGCGGCCATGCGAGCTATGCTAAATAGGGTGATTTCAGCTTAGAATGCGGACAGGTGGGTTGCAAGCGGGTTGCAATATCACTTTTTGGCCGAGGTCCCGTGCTGATTCGAAAAGGTTAAGAAGAATCAGATTACGCATCACAAAGCTAGCAAAATTTCTCAGGAGACAAAATTGCCAGAAACATAAAGATAAACAATAATACCTCGAGAGTTCCAGAGAGTCAGCTGATGCAACAGACCCCATTGACTTTTGTTCAATCAAATGTCGAAGAAGTTGGTGATAAAAGTCGTCATCATCAAAGATTTCCGAATCAAGTTCAAGTGTAGTGCTCTGTGCATTTGTCTCTTCGTTTTCCTACAAGTTTAGCAAGCAATTATCAAAGTCAGCTGTGAACAAATGAATATATTAAGCACCTCGTTTTGTGCCGGAAAGATTCCAGTCCCCAAAATTTTGTATTGCGACCGCTTCAATTGAGTTCGTTTAAGCAATCTGTCCTTGTCAGTTAAAACATCGGCGATTTGAGTTACCGGGGTTCTTTCAAAATTTTCAAAAGACTGAAAGGGATAAAATGGTATGTAAACATGCTGTATCAGCATTTAGTTGCATTTAATTTGTGAAACAACTGGCACCTTGGAAGTGTTCCTATCGGATGTGATTAATCTGGTTTTGTCAAACCATAACTTCAAAATCTTGTTCCTGACTCCTCCAAGGGCAGTGGATTGTTCTTGGCAGTATGAATCAATTTCTTCCAATGCTACACCTTTTCTTTTTCTTGAGCTGGAAATGCAAAATTACTAATGTCTACCACATCTACGTATATCTTTCAAATATCCTATCCTAAAACAAAGACGAAGAAAGCAGCTTTACTGTGCCTCAAAGCTAAGCAGTTGCTAATTGCCAAAGACCTAAGAATGCTAAGATGGTCGGAAGAAAAGGTAAATTTTATGATTACTAGAACCACCAGATTCAGGTACTGGTACAGTACCTTGATTCAGAATTTATAATCTTCTTTGTCATTGAATTTTGCAAAAATAGTTTTCTTTGTAACTCCAGCAACTTTAGTAACAGCAATTCGAAAACTCCATCCGTCGTGACAAGAGAACTTTTCACCTGAGTATGACGTAAAATGGTTAGACGAATCCTTCAACAAAGTTATTTATATTTTTGCAGTCGTACATGCTATCGATGAACTAAATACCCTACACACTCGATGCACACATTTCTAAATAAGAGTGTGCCATGGTCCAGCGTTTTAAAACTTGGATTTGAATTTCCACCTTCTCTAACAGTCGCAAATCTCTGGCCCTGAGCAGTGACTTCTAGCCTGACAAAAGGACAGTTTGAGCAGGAAGGGGATCCAGGGTAAAGGGTCTGCCAAATCACCAGGTTGACCACCATCCAAGGCGGCCACGGCGATTGTGATGTCAGCCAAAGTATGAATGACAACCGTAAAGCCAGGAAGATTGGTTCAAAACATCAAAATACAACCTGATCTGAAAATAGATTGAAAGTGTCATGTTGAGGAAGTCGATTACTCAGTTTTAGCATTTCTTGGCACTTGATACGTGATTCAAGCATCAATTCCCACAACTCTAAAACATGAAACGTATTTTTCAGATTATGACTGGCTATGAATGCAAAATATCCCAAAGCATACTTAATTGATTCCGGGTGGCAATTTTCTTCTGCCCCTGACTAACTTGAACTGGAGCTTTAAATATATCAAGTGAATCCCCCTCCGCTTCGTCAGAATCAATTTCTTCATCCATGCCATCCTTACCCAGAATTAATAAAAATGAGCAAATATTAACATGAAACAAATTTTCAAATTTTACCCCGTTTGTAGAATCAACATCTGAGACGTCATCGTCTTGAGAATTACTTTCTGCATCAATGTCGATATCACTGTGAATTTGTAAATAAAAACAAATGCAACCTCATATCAGGGTACTCACCTACGGTACTGAATTGTGATAGTATCATAGACAATGTCCATTGGACACATACAAAATCGTTCATATTTATCAAAATCATGATAAAAGTGGCACTGATGAATGATAACCGTGAGTCTAATTTCTCAACATTCTCCCCATAGGGAGGTTTTTTATGTCATGGGGAGTTTCTCCCGACGGAGAATTCATGGGGATGCAGAGTTTTCCCGCTGTGTTTCTACTCTATCAGACTATGTACAAAATAAAATCATACTCATTGGTTTCGTCGTATTCAACATTTTCTTCGTCAGAGGAAACATCATCCTCTTCGCCACTTTCAACAGTATCAAAGGAATTTGCAGATGTGAGAGACTTTCTTGAAACAGTTGTTCCTTGGTACTTTTCATTTAAGTTATCAAGAATGTTCGTTCTTGTACAGCGTTTTTTTGTAACTTCAGTTTCATCATCATTGTTTTTATCTAATTGATTTGTGTCGATCAGCTTTGCGCGGGTTTCTAAATAAAATGCATTGAGTACTACCTGAACAGAGTTTATTATCATTGAAATAACTGCCTAGGCCTAGGCTTTCACAGCTTGGGAAATTGTCCTGAAACGTTGCAAGGACTATAATAATCAGTTATTCATTTTCCAATATTCTTATTAATAAAGGCAGCCTATGATGACTGGCTAATATGAACGATTAAGCATAAAATTTTCTTTAGCGCACAATTGGTAGCTGGCAATTTCAGTATTCAGTAAAGTTCGTCAGTCTATAATATTGTCTGAAGTTACTGATAAGATTAGGGCTGAAGGCGTCACAGTTCTAGTGGTAATGAGATGATATCTAGATAAACTGCGTGAAAAGAGTGATGGCGAAGTGACTGGAGCCAAGTTGTGGCGACCCACAATCCAAGGCTCGGGAGGCCAAATTTGGCAGAAGACAAAATCAGGAGTATTCAGATAGTTGAATCTCTACGAATTGACTGACGTGCGGAGTGCGCAGGGGTCAAACATTGGTTTGTCTTTATTTATTTTTGTTACGAAAAATAGTGGAGCCGATACCGGACGATTCAAATAGTAATAAATATAATAAGTCTTATTTTATTTATTTATAAGACTTATTATATTTATTTTTGTTGCAGTAACTGATGACTCACACATACGATGTACCATACACATGAAGACCAGACAAGAAAGGAGTCGGGTGGCTATTTAAGTAAAACCAATATGCAAATAAAATTCGGTTTACCTTCAAAGATATCATCTTCTGGATCAAGACTCTCCCCAACTGGATGAAGAAGCTTGCTAAGTTCTTCAGCAAATGACGACATGTCACAAAATAATTTAATAATACTTCCATACAAAATAGCATCTTAATTATTAGTGGGTCCATTTCCTCCATAAGAGTCAAAAGACCAACGAGCCTATACCATGACATATCATTGATATTTACATGTGGACAGTTGACTAACTCAGATCAGGTTATAAGACTATATATTATTACTATAAATGACTGAAACAATATTATGTCCATCTGTCTGTGATAAAATAGAATAAGATGCGAAACGCAACTTAAAAATACGGGAGGACGGGGGAGTGGCATCAGCAGATGCCGCTATTCCAGTTTTTCTGTACTTTAGGGATACCCGACATGCCGACAACCAACAGCTACGGTAGACAAGGAAATGAGACAACAGACAACAGAACTCGACAAGCCATGTGAGTCCACGCTTTAGCTTCCCTTTATTCCATCTTACAGAGAGAGAACTGATGTAGTTCCATGCAAGTTTAGTTCACCAGTTTTCTATACTGTTAGCTCTCTACGCTCACTCTTCATATGCTACCACATGAAATGTAGCCTACTGTACGAACCAGATTGACTTTGCTACGAACCAAACCTGTCCCAGAGTCCAAAAGCCTTCCATGCCGTCAGGAGAATAACATGGGGGAAACCCCTGCGATGATATGATAAAGCTATCATAGAGGTATATACACCTAACCTATACTTTCTATGATAGTATACTGGTTTCAGTACTGAAAATCAGCAACAAATTTAATCGAATGGTGATAGCATGGATAGCCTACTTTTTATGGTGGCTACTGCAGTGATACATATTTCATCAAGCTTCAAATTGAAAATGTGGCATGCACAGAATGCGATAATTCGACGAAGATGTGTAACCTAGCCTCGATAGGATAGCAGGGATTCCTGTTAACTTGAACTTCGAGTCCATTTTCACTCGATTCAAATTTGAATTTTTGCTTTGCAGCTGCTTGCTTTTCATTATCTCAGTAATCGTATCGATTGAGTATTTTGTAGTCACGATAAAACGCGGAAGTCGAAAAGCTGATAGGTAAATGCAATAACAGGATATGGCTGTCGTGGCCTGATGATTTTCTTTCCTCTCAAGATAACTTTCTTAATGTGAGCAAAAGGATCGATCAAGCCATTCGCATTGTTGTTACAGTCCGGTAGACTACATCAAGCGAACTATAGGCACCATGCACACTAAAATTGTCTGTTGTGGCGTATTCTTGGCTGTGACCGATCTATATGGAATCGTATCTGGTTGCGATATGCATTCTCCGTTACCGAAAGCTGCGATCCCAATCACTGAGTGGAATAATGTGAGTTGGTAATCGGAATGTAGGCCTAGCCAGTAGGCTGTAGGCCACGTTGAGTAGAGACAGTTCTTCTAGTCAGGGGGTCTTCAACTTTATGGTAGGCTGCCTACCACCAATAAGCAACCGTGATAAGCTCCAACAATATCGGGTAGAATACTAAAACGTAGTGGTGTTGCTCGACTTATCGTTTCCCTTTCCATCGTTCGATGGTTAGCCCAGCCATGGTTCAATATAAATGCAAGAAATGTCATCACTGTGGAAAAAATGTTCTATATGTGGCAGATGCAGATGCCTACTGATCTGTGAATGATGAAGTCAAAGAGAAACAGTCGGGTGTATTGCTAGAATGATAGCCATATCAGTAGGCCTCCCATCTGCTATAGCCTAGTTAGGCCTACCCGGTGTAGGGTAAACTACACTGGCGATAGACCTATCCTATGCAGCCGCCCACAAACAGAAGGGCCAAGGGCACGGCACACGAGACGGAGCAGTTGCGGCATATCTTCGAGAAACTGTTGCCGTATGAATCTTTGCCAGTCCAATATGGCTACAGAAATCACAGGCCTAAACGACGTCTCAAATCCATGCAGGCTCGTGGCCTATTTGTATTCTCATTTTTAGTTGAACGGCACTTGGTATGAAACAGTTACATCGAGTGATCCGATTTCCGAGAACCATGCTTGCGTTTCATTCACCGATCTGACATTGACTTCGACTGGCCTCGGGGAAGCGACGACAGTTCACTACGATAAGTAAGCATGTTAGTATAGGCCTTTTCCTGCAAAGCAATGTGCAACGACAGATATTCTTACTAGTTTCGCCCAAGCGTCTATTTCCTCTGGCATATAGCTAACATTATGCGAGTAACATATGACTTCCCGAACATGAGAAATCTTTTTTCAAACATT
Organism: Botrylloides violaceus; assembly: GCA_030412335.1. NCBI lineage: Eukaryota > Metazoa > Chordata > Ascidiacea > Stolidobranchia > Styelidae > Botrylloides > Botrylloides violaceus. The sequence goes on from JASFYC010000424.1 coordinate 266,781, forward strand.
TCTATAGGCAACGAGGGCACTACACTATCCTTGTGCAGGGTTATCGACCGTTCGTCGATATGGTGACGCCCCACCATCACGCGTCCACGAATCGCCTGTTAGCAGTCGAATGTACGGGCAGCTCATATTGCGTTAACGCATTGCAATGGTTAGGTACATGGGTAATGATCAAGCGAAAACTCGTGACAACATTTCTCGTAGGTTGGCATTCGCCATACACCACACGAGAACCGCAGTATAACAACGCCAACTCGCGACGTGCTCTATAAATTAATGCCAAACCGGATACATTAAATGTGGTCAACTGACGTATAGGCCTATAGGCCTATTTGCAAAAGATGTAGGAACAAATGTACAAATATTTCTGTTTTAAATCCCCTCCCTCCTGTAGCTATACATAAAAAGTTGTCGGTCACGATCGCTCTTTTCAGGGATTCCAAAGCTATAAGAACCTTTTTGAAGTGGTAAACGATGTTTTTCAAAAATGCAGGAACTAATTGTTATCAAAGAGATTCCACACACAAACTAGATGATAGAGAACAGAAAATATAACTTCGAATAATAATAATAATAATAATAACATCCCTGAATAATAATAAGGAACGCGAGCAAAAACTCAAAACTTCCCTTCACGGAAGTCTAAGTACCGCTTCTTAATTCGTGTAGATTGCATAATGCATTGGGGCGAGACATCCCATAATACGGGACTGTTAGCGATGATCCATCATTATGCAATTGTTGTGCAGCGACTGCTGGTGGGTCTGATTGTGACGCGAACTCTATGTATTTACTTCTCAAACGCTCGTGCTATTAGACACTAGAGACTGCATAGTTAAGCGGCTATATACACATCAAGTCGATCCGTGATAGGCCTACACGACAAGAAAAAGGTTGCCATACAGCAATAGAACATAGCTAGAGATCGCCATATATCGGAGTAGAGGGGAGTCCTGATAATAGTACTGGGCTTACTTGCGGGTGTTGTGCGTGGGCAAATCGCACACCCCCCTCAACAAAGATCAAATTTTAATTTTAGCGGTTTAAAGGAGTCTTTTCACCTACATATACTGCACACCAAGGATGGTTATTTCCGACAAGGATCTGTCTCTAGTAAGTTAAAAACATGTTTTTACTACTTGCGATGGGAATAAATTTGTGGTTGTACAAAACTTGTTTATTGCATGTAAAAGTAGGTTCATAACATTACTCGAAAAACACGGCGGAATGAATTTTGAATTAAAAAAGTGATGCGATTAGGACTATAGTGAAATTATGTCGTCCACAGTTTTTTCGATGCATATGTACTATTACAATCACGGCTCTTCGCACTTCCCCGATACCGACTGCCAAGAAGTGAAGGAACGGATACCAATTTTAATGTCTACGATTCGTCTCGGTCGGGAATCGAGCCCGGAACCTCATCCCGATCAGAAGGCGGACAGTCTAAGGCACTCGGCCAACTGAACGGTAGGCTACACGCCGTAGTTCCTTTTTAGCCTGATGTGCGATCTTGAAAAGGGTCAAGGCCAAACTCTGCTTGTTAAAATTCTTTTGTATCTCTAAAGTTAGGCAAGATGCAAGTTTTGTCCACAATAAGTTTCATTTTGCAATAGGTAAAGAATTACCAGCACTGGGAGATGACGAATATGGGCGGATTAACGTTGCAGCAGTGTCTGAAGGTGAGTCCCATAGTGTGTATACGCCCAGAGAGATTTTGGCCTAGGTATTTGAAAGAGGTAGCCTAACTATTTTCATTTATATACAACCGTTGGGCTACTGTTGAAAAATCTTCGAGGTCTTTGAGTATACGTATCCTTCTCTTCCGTTCCTGTGTCACAGGTGCCAACTGTATATAAATAAAACTTATCAACGCGCTAGACAACGTATGCAATTCATTTCAGGTAACGAAATGAAGTGGAAAGAATACACTCTTCTAGGAGATCAAGACCATTATATGTCGTACGTCCATTGCTCTCCAGAAGGTATAGAGGTCTAAATTCAATATGAATTCAGATTTTCGGCGATTTGACCTTTCTGGGAATCGGGCTTTCAGTGAATTAGGGCAGTCGCATAAGGCATAAGCCTTAAATCGCTGGTTTTAGAAAGACCTTCAGCATATGCTGTCTGGGCCCCGCTTAGATCTCTCCCAGATCACCGGAGCCCCAAATCTCCTCCTAGCCAATTCATACGTACCTAAGACTCATCTGGTTCCCAGGTCTCCTTACATACGACTATACATTGGACTATAGGCTATCGGAGCTGCCCGAATCGGAATATAAAGAAATCTTTATCAGAATCAGAAATGAATAAACAAGTTATGCTACAACATCTAAATAGGCCAACGTAGGAGGGGTATAGATAACTAACCTACTTGCGTAGATTTTATCTATAGGTGGGACGGGTTGCGATGTTCGGGGAATCCCCATGTTTAAATTGGAGCTAAAGTCGGGTTCGGTCCAAGATCATATTGAACTTATTTGTAATTAATACCACGTAACGCACGCGGACCTTCTAAAACAATTCTAATCTGATCCAAAAAGCCACAAAAACCACGATTGGACAGTTGTTCTAGACTGAAGGCCATCCTAAAATTTCTGTACGTCAGACTCGCGGAAGTGGTAAATATACTTCTTAGAGACCGCAGTATTTCTACGCTGAACTACGCCTTATATATCGGTTAGCCTACTTTATTACTTGGTCGATACTTCTGCAAGTAGTGCTACAGTTGGAGTGTCACAACCTCTATAATACTTGCCTACTCAATGATATAAGACCGTTGATACACGCTGATTGATTGACAGGTTGGGTATTCTGGGCGTTCACCAAAGAGCAGACAGTGACGCCAGAACGACTTCTCTATATTCACAATGATCTTCTCAAACATGGAGTTTCGGCCCCTCTGCGACTTGGCCGTTGCAAGAATGTATAGCCAAACTGACAAATAAAATATTTTATGCCATTATCCTATTCAGATTCCCTGGTTTTACAATTTCATCTTCCGAGTTTTTCAAACATTGCCAACCCGGATCATTTTTCTCCTTATCGAGAGCGGTGTTGAGATTGTTAAATTAGATTGTGTTTCGTCAATATAGCTAAGGATTATTGGACGTCGGACACTTCAAAATATCTATCCTGACGAAGTTGAGCACCTGCTGAATTATAGCCTACCATATAGCGAACTTAACTTACTGAACATAGGCTAAGTAGCTCCCATTACGATCAATAAATGTAGGAGTGGAGCTTTGTGAATGTTGATAATTTTTATTAGAGGCTACTATACACACCACCATACAAGGCTGGGCGCAAAACCTCTGGTGAATGTTCTTTATGAGGTTAAAAGTCATTTACTTATTTCCTCTGGTTTGCTGATTTTAAGATTTCTCGTTGGTTCTCTCTCATCTGCGCTCACTTTTTAATTCTGCCGGTTTACGCATATTTCCTGTTGGTTGGTTCTATACATCGCGTCGGCTTGCCGATATAGCAACTTGACCTGGGAATTTGACGACATATATACACCTGGAATATAAAACAAATATTGTAATGGCATGATTCTGCTTCGGATTATTAAAAAATCGAATTTCAGCTCTGCCGAAATCGGCTGACCTGACTCTGACCGCCTGCGCCTATATGCAACATAGGCCTACTCATGAGTCATCATGACAGTCAGCTACTCGTATAGTCGTAGGTAGCCTATCGCTTGCAATATCTGCATGAATAGGCCTACATGCTCCTGGTTACTGGTGTTTCGTACAGTGAATTAAAACTCCTTATAGACAATGCTCGTTGCTGGACGATCTTGTATTTTACAGTTACACTATGGAGACTCTTCGAAGAGTCTCTATATAGTTACACCTTAGATTAGAAAGTACCACCACCACGCAAATGTAAATGAGGTGATAAAGCATCACCCAGCAGATTATCCCCGTATTCCTGATGGTATCCTATACTTACCAAAACATCGGTGTGTGCGAGGAAGGTGAAAGAGTAACCCCCCTCCCTGGAATTTTGCGCTGATGAAATTTCTCTTTCACCTTGGTATCTTTGTTTATTCTCGACCGGTGGCAATAACGCAAAGGCTAAGCGCACCGGTGTATTTTCTAATCTAAGGGTGACCCATTGAGATACGATTGACGTCACACGATTTGGGGTTGCCAGCTATACCAAAAAAGTCATCAACGATAATGACACAACTGAGAACGCCAAAAAGTCGAGGAGGTGGACATCACTGCTTCACCCCACCCAATACGCCCCTCCTCTATTCTAGGACGCGGTGTTGATCTCTATCCGGACGATAACGTGATGAAGTCCGCATCCTTCAAAATCTGGCAACCGCAGTTCGCATGCCGTCATTCAATACCTCAATGGTTTACTGATGCGCTCAGATACAGCTCTGTTTTTAGGCGTAGGGGTAGCGATATTTCCGTAAGAGGTTGCGACCGAGATGTGGGACGGGTAGGCCTATGCTCGTGTATAGGAAGTTAAATGTTCTCGATCTACGTATAATATATGCGCATTCTGAATGGGGACCGTTTTTTAGAATAATACCCCAGAAGGCTATCGAAGTCAAGCTCGCACTATCCTCAATGCGCTGGCCGCCTGTCGAGGAAGCTACGGATTCCATTTTGTCTGACATCTTTTTGGTATGATGCAGTCTCGGGATTCAAAACCGAGACCTACCGGCTTCATGACTGACGACCTACCACAACACCAGGAAGCCGGGTGTGATGTATATGTCCTTTAATGTAGAGCCTATGTCATGGTCATATATTAATTAACGAACCGTTGAGGTTGAGTCCTTTAACTTTTGACTATTTTCCACTACCGGTACACTAGCTAAACACTTATTGTAACCATTAACTCAAAGATACTTCACTTGAAAGATTTGATAGCTGTATAGGGACCTAACCAGCTAGACAACCCAAGAAATAATGGCAACTACTAATGATCAAGACGAAAAGGGAATACAGAAAGACCTTGTTCAGGTACATACTCTCTTGAATGAAAATGAACTTCGATTTGAAGTGGAATCTGGAGAACGAGTCAAACTAGAGCTTATGGATGGTAACGCTGAAGTGTTTGGCACTGAACTTGTACGCACAAGAAGCTATATCTTTGAATCATCGTCAAAATCAGCCGTCTACACTTGGCATGGTTGCACTATAAAATTGACCGGAAAATTAGAAGTGGCGTATGTTTCCAAAGAGACTCCAATGGTGTTGTACTTGAATACGCACTGCGCTATCGAAACCTTACGCAGAAAAGCTGAAAATGGAGATACAAGAGGACCTAGAGTTCTCATCGTCGGTCCGCAAGATGTTGGAAAAAGTACATTGACTAGAATTCTTGCCAATTATGGAATACGAATGGGCCGAAAGCCTACTCTTATTGATGTTGACGTCGGACAAGGCGGTGTTTCCATTCCTGGCACAATGGCAGCAAATACCGTTGAACGGCATGCTGATCCAGTTTCTGGATTCGACTGTAAATACCCTCTGGTGTATCACTTTGGTCACACATCTCCAAATGGCAATTTAAAACTTTATCAAGTTCTTATATCAAGGATAGCAGATGTGTTCAATGCAAAATGTGAATGCAATCCTATCATCAAAGCTAGTGGGTGTATCATCAACACATGTGGTTGGATCAAAGGCCAAGGATACAATGCTATACTACATGTATCGGAACAATTTCAATGTGATGCGGTGCTGGTCCTTGATAATGAGAGACTTCACAATGATTTAAAAAGGGATTTGCCTGATTTTGTGGATATCGTTCTGCTCCCTAAGTCACCAGGGGTGGTGGAGCGTTCAAGAGACTTGCGACGGGACTATCGAGAAGATAAAATGAAGGAATATTTTTATGGCCCAAAGAAAACGTATTTTCCGCATTTGTATGATATTAATTTCTCAGACATTTGCATTTATAAAATCGGTGCTCCGGAACTTCCTGATTCGTGCTTGCCATTAGGCATGGAACCGGAAGACTCGCAGACCAAACTCGTTCCTGTGAAACCGCAACTTGATTTAGTTCATCATATACTTAGCCTCAGTATGGCTGAATCTCTGGAAGAGAATCTTATTGAAACAAACATTGCGGGATTTGTTGTAGTGACAGGAGTTAACCCAGACAGAGAGACCATAAGTGTTCTCGCCCCGGCACCGTACCCACTGCCAAGGAAACATTTTTTGATTATGGATCTGCGATTCATGGACATATCTCGATGATATTTTTACATCAGCACTGTCATAACTGTTGCGTATGGAACACCTGTTTACAACTGCAGCCAATATAAGCCTATTGGATGTGCACATATTTTCATGTGCGTTTCTATTTGAGGCCCGCCTGGCCCAGTGTGCTGCTACAAGAGTATGGGTATGGACTTGCGTGAAAGGTTTAGCAGAATTTCTGTGTGTTGCTATCGTCTAGGACCAGCAAGGAGGTTCCATTTACTGTAGCCTATATATTTTGTCCTTCTGACTAGGAGACACTGATATGAACTGTCGCTAAATTCTAAGCCAGCACTCAGCACCACCCCGCACGAGCCCCATGATGCTGGTCTGGCACCTAACAGGGCAGCTGCGGATACCAATATTAAATTTTAACATCTTCGGCGTGATGCGACCGGGATTCAATCCTTGCTTTCCAGATTCGACGGTCAGTACCTGAACCAATTGCCCCCAAGGGTTTAGTTTCCGGTGCGATTTACTGTGGTGCTAGTAAGTACATGTTTGCCGTGCTCAACATATGATTTCTTATTATGGTAAATGAAAACAGTGTGGTGCTCAGTGTTTTGTGATGTTGCCGTAGGTCTAATGCAGTTACGCAAACCATGCTGCTATATTTTGTTGAGTTGTTTATCTATGTCTTCAAGGTGCTATGCTATTCCATAGATAAACATAACAATGGTGTAAGACAAGCATCACACCTATCAACAACGTCGTTATATACTGCACCCTAAATTTTTGCAGTTTCGTCGAGTGATATTGCTCTCCTGAAACTTCCCCAGCCATGGCCGGTGCCAAGCCGGGTATGTGGGGAGTGTCGCAACGGGAATGGTATGTACCATGCCAAATCATGAGTGGATCGATCCACCATGGGCAATAGGCACCCACAAATGGAACACGGCCAGTGAGAAAGAAGACGTATTGTGCTGGCCCAGTCGCCCTGTAGATAGAAATGTCTGCTAGATGCAGAAATGTAAGCTACTGGGTTACTCAAGTACCTAATGGGGTAGGCCTATATACTTGCACTGATGGCTATAAGCTGCTAGCGATCTGTTAGACTATTGAATAAAAATGTGTTTGATTTCATGTTTTACTTTTTTGTAGTGTTAGGCAAATATGTATAAAGAATCTCACACTGCTTTGATACCGATCAGTATATTCAGCATCCAAGGTCAAAAGATATCAATTAACGTTCAATCAGACACCGTCATCGAAAATCTGAGAGATGAGGCCATCAAAAAATTTTCTGGAATCAAAGGCAATGGATTCGATAATTTGGCAGAATATGTCCTGGTACCAGCCATCCACCCTAACAGGCAACTCATTGCAAGAAATACTGTGAAGATTGAACATCTACAGCCATCCGATGTTCTACTACTTCATAAAATATGCAGCATGTCTGATCCGACGAAGATTTCCTTCAACAAAGCTACTGGCATACCTACCAAACCAGGGATCGAAAAAGCAACAGAAGGCTTGCCATCAATAGGTATGCCTGCATCTCAAACCACAACTGTGACACAAAGTACAGGTGGACATTTGGAACAAACCTTTAGAAAAATTCTGCTGACACTCTTGGATCTTTCATATAAATTGATGTTTTTTGATGATGAGGCAGATGATATATTTAAAAAGAAAAAAGCCCAAATTGACCCGATCCTTATCTCATCCCTTACAGCAATGGGGTTTTCTGAAGAGCGAGCTTGCAAAGCCTTGACCGTAAGCGGACTTGATTTAGAAGCTGCCATGGAATGGCTATTACATAGTCCAGAAGATGTGGAGAGGATGGACGTGGATACTAGAGACACTGTAGAGGGACCAAGAGGTGAAAGCCCTGTTGTACACGATGCAGCGACCCGGATCAAACAAAGGTTTGATTTGTGGCATGAAAAAAATAACAGTTTGCAACCAAAAAAGGAACATGTCGAAATGTTGTTGGCGATGGGATTTAAGGAAAACGAAAGCTTACAAGCCTTGCAGTATAATGGAAACAATCCAAATGCTGCCTGTGAATGGCTTCTAGGCGACCGTAAAGTACCTGCGGGCAACCCCAACGAGTGTCTCTCTCGTGACAGTGAATTATATAAAGCGATAACCACAGATCCTGCTATTCACACGGGACTTCATAACAAACGAGTTTTGGAGGCTCTTGAGGATATGCTTGATAATCCTATGCGGAGGCATAACTGGGCAAATGATCCGACAGTGGGCTCTGTAATACTGCAAATACTGAAGTTGTATCATAAATATTCCAGTTCTGTGTCATAATGCTGTATTATCATTTTCTTGTGTTGTAGTATCTTTCCCTGACATTGTTACTGATATGATTTTCAAATCTACAATTAAACATCGTGTATAATATGGCTCACTGGCATTGATATCTAGTCTGGGAAAGAAAAGCTGAGGTAGGTTATACTTTGTCATGTGACGTCCCAACATTTCCTAAATGCCTGGCGACACCTGTCTCACTAGCTTGGATTTTATATATCTCAAACGTGCATGTTGACCCGCGACGATTGATCCCCTCCCCAGACCATACTGAGCTGATGTGCGTCATTACACCCTCCTTCTCTGGTCACGTGGACTTACAAGAAACGTTCGATGTCGACTCGCCGTTATAAGTCAGTCAGAAGTTATGCCGCTTTAAATTACTGCAGTGTCTTGCCGAGCGCCGCCTTCATAATTTCGCGACTACTCGAAAAAGCGTCGAGGAAGAAGTTCGAAAATAATATCGAGTGCTAATGCATTTTGAAATTCTCAAGTAACCACCGTTCTGTATTAACTGTCATGTTGGCCGACTGGTTTGACTGTCCGCCTTCGGGAAGTTCCGGGTTCGATTCCCGACCGAGTGAGACCAAATGGGGACGCTCATCAGAGGGCGCTGTGGATTTATGAGATCCGGGCTATATTATAGGCTAATCCGGAAGTATTGACAGGTGGACCGTAAGCAATGAATTGGCGTGCTGTAGCCTACATGACCTTAGTAGTTGAAAACGCCATAAATTCAAAAAACACCACCAACAACAACGAACCAAATCCGTTCCTCTTTGCTTGGCAGTCAGTATCGGAGGAGAGTTGTGGTTGTGATCCGGGTTATAAATCGGAAGAATCGATACGCGTAAAAAGCATTTTCCCTGGCGTATTATATATGACCTTAGTAGGGGAAAACGCCATAAATCCAAACCATCAACAAAAATTGCGTCCCGCCGACGTTATGATGGCATAATCCCGACAGCGAATATTGGGGTAGGCCCACTCGTTCGAATACAACTGAGTTGCCTTTGGGTATTTACATGTAGGTAGAGCTTTTCGACCGCAAGTTCACATGAAATTTCTGTTCTTTCAACCACTGGGGCCTTCGCCTATTTGACTGTAGAGACTACACAGTCTCTATAATTTGACAGACCTGAGATTCATTGTTACGTCATACAGGGTCTTTCTTCCCCAGAAATAAAAATTAATTTGCCGAAATCAGCATTATCGTTTTTCCTACAGGCATTTATACGGTATATCTGGATATTGTCTAGCGGTTACGATAGCACATTTTGCAGTATGGCGAGATTTCGCAAGAGAAATCGTATCATGCCGGATGTGATGGTACGGCGGAGACGCGAAAAGCAGAGGTTGGTTATTGGTGTTTCGTTTGTAGTTCGGTTACCTTGATGTTTTCGTCATTTTCAGCTGTAGAAGCCGAGATGTTGAGAAGGATGCATGGCAATCTATCAACGCCTTAGGCACGATTTACGTTATGCGGACCTGGAGACTTGGTAAAGTAAGTTGTACGCTAAATATCATTATTATTGTTACGTGCCGTCCGAATACCGCACACCGGTAGTATAAGCCTACTCCCGTAACTATAGGCGTATAGGCCTATATATATATATATATATAGCGTATGCCCGCTGTAAGTGCTAGTACCGATGCGTCACCAATTTACAGGCGTAGTACTGTTGCAATAACAAATTGTCCAACTATTTTAGTGTTTAGCAAGAATCCGGACCGCGATCCTCACCTGTTTAGTGATATCGGCGTGTGTCTTATGTATGGTGAGTATTACATTTTAGTGCGTTAGCGAGATATACCGTGCAGTTTATACTATACAAGTCATTCCTGTTTCAGTCGAAAGACGGCGAGACACCACAGCTTCGGGTAGGCTCTATTATGTGATTCGTAAAACTACTACCTTCTAGGCTACCCAGCACTACGTACGTGCTAATTCTTTGATTATTTCCCTCATATGGCCTGATCATTATAAGTTTTTCAACATTTGCTCCAAATTTTTATCCATTTTTGTAATCTTATTCACTAAATTTAGAACCTTGCTGAAAAGCATATTCTGAATCTGAATCAACGGGTGTGGGATGTGCAACAACTGATACCTGGAACTAAGACTGTTATTAAGATTCGAATTAGAATCCGCAAGGTAAGATTGCTGTAGCGTTATTCACCTTCTGCACTGACTATGACTGTGAATTGTCGATTATGTTATCCCAGGGTTTTCAACCAGGGTAGAATTCCTCACAAAGTGCGGGCGGGGCGTATTTAAGTTTTAGCTCAGTGCTTGTTCGAAGGTACGGTATGTTATTAGGTTTTTGATTTTTGACTGTTATTCAACTTCAGAAAATGTTTTTGTTTTTTAGTTAGAAGCCCTATTTCTATGTACAGTGAGAATAGTGATCAAAGGGGTGTATGAGATGATCCCCATTGAAATGCCAGCTTGCGTGAAGCATACCACTCCATTCATGCAGCATTTATTTCTTTTTTCAATACAGCGGAAATGTCGCAAAGTTAAAAGACTTGTGTCAGTTCGGTGTTTTTTGGATTCAGCAACAAAGATTTCACTGGTATATATGATATTTACCTCACCTTCTTCTTTCGCAAGTCTCTCTTTTCTTCAGACTAGACTTCAGGGCAGCAGCCACTGTTTCGTGGCCTTATCCAGGTTCTTCAGACCAGTCACTCTGTTGGTTAGTTTGCAGCATAGTACAGGAGTGGATGGCATGGTTTGCTCCTCTGCACCACACTCACATGCCGCATTGACCACTTGACCCTATTTGTGGAGGGACAACAGCATCCCACCCCTGTTCTGTTTTAGAGACTTTGGCAAGCTTAGTAAATGGAATCCATAGAAGAACATAACAGTAATTACATTTTGCTGTTGCAGGTTGCGGGAAGGAAAGAAATGATGACTGTCAGGGACTCGGTTATGAAAGAAGATGGAAATTGTGGCAAGGTGCATATATTTAAACTATTATTAACTTGAAACATGTCTGTGTAGCTCCAAACATAGCTCGACATTCCGGTTCATAGGTTAATCTGATTGTTTTAGTGAAAGGGTCAATTTTGATGTGTGCACTTATTGCTGCCAAAGATTTTAATTCATGCTTAATCATAATCATATTATATCTTTTACGGCATTGACTAGGCTAATGAGTATATTCTTAGCCCACCTCTTAGTAATTAGGAATTTTAGTGTGATCTAGGCATAACTAGTATTTGACATATTCTAGTATTTGGACATCTTCCAAGGAGACTATGTTGATGATAACATTAGCCCTCTTTTTTTTCTCCTTTGACATCTTCTTCACAATCTTTTTCCCAGATTGAACTTGTGACGAGCGACAAACAACCATCCACTTCTAAGAAGGCTTTGAAAGTATGATTCTTCATTTGATTTTTAGCCTCAATATTTTGTAGCAAAAAGGCATGGATTTTTGTGGGATGTCCATTGTCAGCATGTCCAGCATTGAATTGATTTTGACGAAGCTTGATTTAGGTTTGTCCGAATGGCGCTGTACAGTGACAATGATCGTGGTGTAATTGCAAGGCAGTCACGCAAGCAGTGGGTCGTTAGTTCGAGACATCACTTCTACATCAGTTGGTTGTGTTCCGCTTGCGGGTGGATACAGTGTATCAAACTGCATGTGACAAAGCTATGATTTCACTGCTTGGCCTTGCTGTCACAAGCCTTCCTATTTGCCCGGGCTTGGATCCTAGGGACCGGCCATGGCTGTTTTTGCTGCCACAATACTTTACACCTGCAGGCCATTTATAGCGTTCAGTGTGGGCATGTAGGTTTCTGAGAAAAGGGGTTGACAAAGTCTTGCTGCACTACGCATGTGCAATATCCCAATGATGTCAGAAGCCTCGATGCAAAAACCTACTTTTTTATCCAAGGTTTGATGCAGTGGAGTTGTGAGATGGGGTAATCGAACACTGACCACTGACGTCCTGGGCGAGTGTCGGGCTCCCACTCCCACCTGGCTCTCCTGTAATAGTGTTAAAATGGTATTGGGAGTTTCCCCACTTCTTCAGCACATTCCTATTCAGCTTGCCTACATGCAGATGATAAGCATGATAATTCGCGCAAGTAGTGCGTTTGCAAGTCAGTGGAAGTGCAGCAAAAACGGGCATAGTAACCTGCACAGACGTATTGTCACATTTTTCAGTAGGCCTGACCTATTGTTTAGACTTATGAAAACCATCAATAGTCATGATTTTTATTTTCATTCAGGCGTTACAGCAGTACAAAGACTACTCAGGTTATTTCATGCTATAGTCCTACAAACATAAGAAAACATGGAAAATTTAGGAATTGTAGTGTGATCGATCTAATGAACTATAACTGTTTCAGGTTGTACGCAACTTAGAGCCAAAGGTGGTGGATAGGAAAAAATCTATTCGAAAGAAGGTAACACCGAAGAGAACGGTCATATAGTATTCAGATTGAATTAATAAACATGACTTTTTCAGATTCGGAGAAACCTATCAGCTACACCTCCTATCTCATGCGGCATAGGGGATCAGGCACCGGTACTGTATGTGTAGGAATACAGTGATCCTTTTATCTAGTCTATGCAGCTATTAAATAATGACTTGGTGTATACACATTTGCCAATCAATTTCCACTGAGTTATTGTCCATAGCTTACTCAGCAAGTGGGTTTTTGCATGGAGCATGGGCCTCGGAATTTTAACATGTCATAATGCTGTGTTAATTATGGGAAGCAGCTTTTAAAAGTGAAATACACCCAGTTCCCTGTGCTTTAATGTCCGCAATGAGCCCACATATTTTGTCTCTGCGGCCTTAGTTAGTGTGCTGTCAATCATGCTTATAATAGTAATCTCATATACATGGGATATTCATCTTGCTGTTGAATTTTGATGAAGTTCTATATAGGCCAATAAATAACAAATTTCCTAACCTAACCCCTAAAATAATAGTCTGATAAGCTTTTTAAGCATATGAATATAATTTTGTATCTGCCATTGGTAGGCCTACATATTTGAATCTGAATTACATTATCCATGTTTTAATTAGTAATGTCATGTTGATGTAATTACAACTTTTGCAGGATTCTTCTAACACTGGTTCTGGCGATTTGTCAGAGACAACGGAATTGCATACTAGTATCTTGAAAATTGGCACTGAGGTTGGTGCGATGATATTTTCCAGGATTAGCCTACATAATATGTCATAGTCCTTTTTGTTCGCTACACAGAGTAAGGTTACTAAAGTTGCATGTGAATCGACGGAAATTCAAAGTCTGGCAGTATTACTGAAGGAAGGCAAAGTTGTGACCAGGGTTGGTGCTGGGAAATTAGTAAATCTAGATATATATGTATAGCTAGTTGATATGCTTGAAACGTCTGCAATAATCTTTTTTCTGCAGGATCTTTCCAACCATGACGTTTGTAGTACCTCTGTAGGAATTGATGCTGGAAGGGATGTGCCAGACAAGACCTCGACTATGATTATGGATTTGGTAAGTTGACTAATGCTCAAAAGTCTGCTACATGAAATCGTACATTGAGGATTTACTTCAGGATCACACCGGACCAGACGTCAGACATCTAGATACAACGGAAATGGATATGAAAGTGACAAAAATTGGTGCATCGAAGGTTTGTGCGATGATGATATCCAGTGTGATTGAATATATCACACTATATATTTCCTTTTTGACACAGAGGGAAATTATTGAAAGCTCAAGCGAATCAACGGACATTCAAAATTCAACTAGACTACTCAGTGAGGAACAAGCCATACCACCGATTGACCAGGATATTTGTGACACCTCAAACGAGGTTGTAGCTAACAAGGACGTTTCGGAAAAATTGTCTACGATGAATTCGGATTCGGTAAGTTACTAGTATCCGAGACCTGAAACTTTCTACCTGATTTGCTATACAGTGTATTCATTGCAGGATCAGGCTGTACATGATGTACTGCAGTTAAACAGCAAGCCACGTAGCCATGTACAATCAGCAATGGAATCGAATAAGGTTTGTATCGAGTTATACCTTTGGACTAATTGAATCATTGTGCACTAGCACCATATGTTGCAACAGGATTGCTCTGAGAGTGACTCAATTAAACGATCCAAATCGGAAAGCGACTGCGGAATAGATTTGGTGCAACGAGAGAAACTACAGATACCAAGCAAGGTATGATCAGGCGATATGATGTACTTGACCGGTAGTTGTAGTGATGATGATATCAGTGGTTTCGTGCATTTGATGCAATCATATTTTGGTACAGGAACCTTTGAATCCCGATATAAATGATGATGTGGATACAGTTGACGCTAACGACAAGGATGCTACAGAGAAATTGCCTAATATGATAACAGATTCGGTAAGAAGAGTGAGACTTCAAAGTTTTCTACGAGATTTTCTATTGAGTATGATTACTTACTTAAGGATCAAACTGACATTGAGGTACCAAAAGTAGGAAACACTGCAAGAAAGGTACCGGTACAATCAGCAATGGAAACGAACGAGGTTTGTACAAATGCGAAGGTACTGAAATATTGTACTGTTTACATTCTACACTCATGCCTTCTGTTGTGTATAGGATTGCTCTCACAGTGAGTCCAAGTCCAAATCAGATAATGAATGCGGAATGGCTTTGGTGGATGAAAAGGTGTGCGAAACACTACCAGTTAAAATCAAAGTATGATGAGACAATATAACACAACTGTAGCCTTCGTTATAATGATTACACAGATTTATTACTATCATTATTTTGGTGCAGGAACCTTCAAACCATGATATTGGGGCTACTGAAAGCGAGGTTGAGACTAACATGAACGTTACACGGAAATTGCCTACTATGATGTCAGATTTGGTGCCGGTAAGTATCTTGAGACTGGGAAGTCTACTTCATGATTTGCTATGTAGAGTGTTTTTACTTAGGAAAATATCAGACCAGACATGGGACAATTGGATACAGTGGAATTGCATATGAATATGACGAAGGTTTGTGCATCTATGGTTCGTGTGATTGTGATTTTCAGAATTATTGAATATCTCACACCATTTCTTGTTTAATACAGAGTGAATTTAGGAAAAGTTCATGCGAATCGACGGATAGTCAAAATCCAACAAGACTTCTGAACAAGGAAAAAGCTATACCACAGATTGGCGACGATACTTGTCATAGTGGCACAAATGAGACTGCAGCTGGCAAGGATGTTGCAGAGAAATTTCCTACCATGATTACGGATTCAGTAAGTTAGCCGAAACTTGAAAGTTTGCTAGTACGTAGTTTTCCATCAGTGCATTCACTTCAGGTTGAAACTAGCCCTGAGATACTACAATTTGGAAGCACACCGAGAAACGTACAATCAGCGGTTGATACCACCAAGGCATCTTGGGTACAGAGTTATAAATTGAATTAATTGAAAAACTATACCCTCATTCATGTCATTTGCTGCTTACAGGATTGCACTCAAAATGACTCGGTTAAATGCTTCAAATCAGAAAACAAATACGGAATGACTTTGATGCAAGGAGACGAGAGGAATAGACTATCGATTAAAAGCGAGGTTTGTGTAATGTGATATATTTATAATATTCAATCATTATCTCATCACACTCTTTCCTGTTTGAAACAGAGTGAAATAAGCAAGAGCTCATATGAATCGTCAGATATTCAAATCTCAACAAAACTTCTGAACAATGAAGAAGCCGTACCAAAGATTGACCAGGACAATTGTGACACTTCGAATGGGCTTGGATCTAAAATGAATATTACTGAAAAATTGCCTACTACGACAAATTTGGTATTTAAAGTGAGTCTTGAAATTTCGCTACATGGTTTTCTATCGATAATTTATTTCAGGATCATACAGTCCCTGAGGTAGCGCAACCAGAAAACACACCAAAAAAGGTACGATTTGCTATTGAAAGGAATGAGATTCGTACAAATTTGTAATTTTGAATTTATTGAAATAGTGTCCAAATCACGGCCTGCACTCATTTAACGTTGTCTGCTATGTTGTATAGGAATGCTCTCAGAATTACTCAATCAACCGCTCCAAATCAGAACATGACTGCGACATTGTGCAACGACAGACATGCAATACACTGCATATTCCAAGCAAGGTATGATCAAATAGGACGCAGTTAAAACCCTAATGAATTTATTTGATATGAACATATTTTGTAACAGCAACTTTCGAACTACAGTATTTGTGATACCTCAACCGTAGTTGAAGCTAACAAGAAAGTTATGGAGAAAGTGACTAATGTGAAGACGGATTCAGTGAGTAAAGATATTCTTGGAGGTCCAACACGGTTCTCTATTGAATACTCATTTTAGGATCTTATTAACCCTGACCGAATGCAACCAGGAAGAACTCCACAAAAAGAGCAATCAGCAATTGATGCCAACAAGGTTTGTACAAAGTTATAATATTGATATATTTAATGTTTAGCTTAATATGGTCAACACTCACGCCTTTTCATGTGTACAGGATTTCTCTCAGAGTGACCCAATTAAATACTCCGAATCAGACAATAATTTTGGCGCGTCTTTGGTGCAAGGAGCTGTTTCCAATGAAGCACAGATTGAACGCAAGGTATGATCAACTTTAGATGTAGTTGTAATGATTTCTTTCAGTTGATTCTATCATATTTTGATACAGGAACTGTTGGATCACGACGGTAGCGATACCGGTACCTCAAGCACAACTGATTGTAACAATGACAACACAGAGAAACCGCCCACTTTTATGACAAATTTGGTAAGAAAACGTAGGCTTATATGTCTTCACTTTGGTGTTTTGGTGTTTCACCTTGCGGTAAGTATTCTGCTAAAATGTTGCCAGAATTACTCTGGTGTCACAATATCTGACCAGTACGAACAGAATTAACTTCAATGAACGTCATCTTTTATTCTGAATATGCAGACTTTCATTCTGAATATGCAGACTTTCATTAAACCATTTGTATCTCAAACAGGACAATCGCTGGTGGTATTGAGAGCATTAGTATGAAAGTCGTGTACTGGTAATAGGTGAAGATCCATTTCATTGTGATCTTTAGTTTGTTGTATTGATGTATCGTAATCGCCTTCTATTCAACAAATCGTTGTTCGTTACGGACGCCCTAGGATTATATGAGACTGGTATCTGATCAAATTTATGCTTCAGATCGATGGCAAAGATGAAAGTAGTGTGATTGACACCACTGATGAGACCCACATGGCACTTGGTGAAGCAGAAAATATGGTCAGATTACATCAGGAGGAAAAAACAAAGAATCAAGGAAAGGCAATTTGCAGTGACGTACAGAAGACAGTGTTTAGAAATCTGAATACATTCAAGATTGGAAAAACAAAGGAAGAAGAAAATTTGAATGCAAACGAACTGAAGGCTGGAAAGAAAGTAATGCAGAATACGAGCATAATATTTGAGAAGCAAGAAATAGAGAGAGTGACAATTGAGGAAAGCGTGAGTAGAGAACTGTCAAAGGTTGTTGATACAGAACAAAGAAAATTGGTCAAGCTTAAACGAGAAGAGGAAAAGCGAAAAAGGAAGATAGAAAGAAACGAGATGAAACGCGAAATGAAACGTCTCAAGAAAGAATCTAAAATTGACAAAATTTTAAGGGATGAAGAACAAAAAGTGAAAATGAGTGAAAAGAACTTGACAAATATGGAAATGAATAATATTAGGTTTATGCAAACATTTGGTGAGTTGTGACTTTACTTTTACTTTGAAATATGGCGCTTTTTGAGTTCGTATCATTGAATCTCTCATTAATGTCTTAATAGGTCTTCCTGTGAAATATAAAAGCGTGAATTATGAGGATGAGAACGAGTCGTCTCGCTCACCAAATGTCTCCAAAAGTTTGACTCTATACGGATTCAGCAATGACGAACAGCTTGGTTAGTAAACGTGTGATGAAAGTCTGGTACGCAACACCATTGTTTGCCATAGTTTGCAAAGCACGTAGAAGTACGAGAGATAGCACCTCGAAATCTCACTACTTAGAATATTATCGAGACAGTTGTCACCACCGTCTAGGCTAGTGTAAGGCAATGTGTGCCTTTTGATAGGAATTGACTCTGCGGACGAAGAATCTTGATTGGAACCCTGCCTAAATACTGAAGCTGATGATTTTCTCTTGCGATATTTAATCTGTTGCTGATTGTTTGCATTGAATAATCCAGTGAGTCTCACATCTCCAATATTGTTCCAGCAGCACCTGGTTATGGCTCTAAGATGATATATGAACGACAAGATTTCGAGAAGAGATTAAGCTCGACCATTCAAACAGGAATAAAGATTGCTATAGAGAAGCAGAAAATGAGAGGTTGGTTTTATTCTATGTATAAGACACATTTATGCCTTAGAGCAGTGCTTTTTGTAGTGGGATGCAGTTTATTTTTGTAATCACCTAATTTATTATGTTCATTCTAGGCAAGACGAGGAAAAGCTTTAAAGAAATGAAGAAGACAATGAAAATGCCATGGGTGAGGTGTTGCAATATGAAATACAAGGAATAGAATTTGAAGTGGCGGCCAGACCGCAAACCTAGAATGTGATCAGTTTAAAAAAAATCCTGACTGCATCACGCCAGACTCTGAAAATGATAGCTTCCTTGCTAGGTAGTCGATGCATTGGGAATGGTTTGGAGAGAGGGCACATTACTTACGTAGCCTACTGGCTCATTGGGCACCTGTGGTGTTGGGAGTCTGTGTAAATGCAGCGAAACACTAATAAGAATAAATCTAAATAGTATACTATTATTTATTGCAATGTTTCATATTTTAGAAATCACTGGAACTTGATCCTGCTACTTCAAGAAAAGGTGAGGAAGTAGTGTGATTAATTTGAACTTTCAAAGAAGGAGTCTCCCAATTAACCGTCGGAGAGATGACAAACAATTTTTGCCGTTGTAATTGAGTGTTGAGAACCGAGCCAGATTATGCTCATTGTTCACAGACTGGTCAGGGATGTACTCACCAAATGGTGGAAGTACTCAATTACTATACGTATAAGGTGGCTACCTCCTTTCACGTATTATGATTCATACGGATAATTGTATGAAACTGCCAACCTCGCAGTCGAATTGGCAACCTCTCATTGATTACGTCAACGTGACCCAGGCAAGCCCCATATTGATGGATGTGATTCTGCGACGATGAAATATTCACTTCACAAATCAAAACTGCACTGTTTTACAGTTGTGAATGTTTCGATCCCCTACAACTCTCTGAGTGAAGCAGAGAGGGTTGAATTGTGTGACATTCTGGAAACTTTTGATAAAGAGCAAACTCAACATTTGAAAGGATTTGAAGTATTCTGGAACTATTCCATTGCCTATAACCCTCATCTGCCTAATGTGGCATGTAAGTTTAATTTGTGAAAGTTTTATATAATACTGGTATACGCATACCCCGTTATTATACTAGAAGTCTTAGTCAGCATATAGGGTATGTGCGTGACTATGATATACATAACACACTGTATCAGATATAGGCTATTGCATGACTGCATAAACAAACGCACTTATTTTGCATATCACCTGTGCATCAGCAGCTACTGGTAGTGGTAGGGCCCAGTGTGTGGGATAAGTGAGTTGGGAGCACATGCGGCATTGCCAAACTTTTAGTCAGCTATTCGACCATTTTCTTTATTTGTATAAAGGCCTATGTCACAGAGGCTTAAGTTAAATCAGAGGAATATGCTCGGCCTACTGACTTTTGGCCACCAACCTTATGACAGCATCACAAATGCAAGTGCTATATCTGAAATTTCTACTATTGTCAAAGAATGTCGTCTTTTCAGATAATCGTGTCCCAGAGATTGACATTGATAGAGCTATTAAGAAAATCGGCTTATCTATAGAGGAATATGGAAACAGGATGGCAAACAGAATGGTTCGAATCCTCAATGCATCTAAAGCACAATCGGCAGCTATCAAAGGTAGACTGGAAAACTTGACCAGTACTAGTCTTTGGAATTTATCAGTTTACGAAATTTTCTTAGTGTTTTCAGTTCACTGCCGACTGAATCTTGACAGGCTAAAAAAATGTTTTGGTCGATATATTTCTATCCCGTCCTCACATCCCGATATCACGAGGAAACTAGTCCTGTAATAAAATTCTTTATCTTTCACTTTGCTTCCTCACTCGTACACGAATTTTCCATGCCTGTATCGTGGGTTAGATCTCTGCCACCTAAAGAGTCAAATATTGTCAGGCTCCTCCGTTGGGGGTGGAGTTGATTCTTGATATCGCCCTGTTAGCCATTGGTTAGATTGCACAGGCACGGTGCGAATGGGTCTCTTCGCAAGTACAGATTGCATTTAAAATGCCCATTTCCCAACGAAAAACGCAGATTGACTGGTCACGTGGTTCGCGCAGCGACTGACATTATGCCGTCGTACATTCCTATCTTGCTGAAAAGGAGTCAATGCCTCAACACAGGACATTTCAAAATCACAAATTTTCTACATTGTTTGTCACAGATGAAATTCCAAGTGTTGCTGAAAGACGAAGCCGATGGCAAAGAATAAAATCCGCAGTAACAAGTTGTTTTCGGTACCGTTGATATGAAGTTTTTAAATGTTATATTTTCTTTATTATTGCTGTACGCCGGACGATTCGTCCAATTGTAAATACAGTGTCAATGTTTTTCATGTATAGTGGTCGTTGGTGAATCCATCGATTGTGTATTCGCATGCAAGGTTTCTCTGACGTGCGTTAAGTGCTGTATTGGAGCTCGTTTTATCTCCGAGAATTTAGATATTGCCACTAGAACACTTATTCCCAAGTTGCAATAATGATCGGTGAAATGAGACAGTAGAAACGGCTCAGTTAGATTCGGAGCCCGCCATCCGCCGGAGGTTGGTGGTGCGATCCCCTCACGCGGCATCAAACTTGGGGTTTAAATATAGGCCGACTTACCCACAAGCCTCCCTGTCGGTCACGGGGGTGGCGGAGCGAGGCCCAAGTTCTGTCGAGCTATTGCACTAAGCAGTGCTGGCCACTGTGTTGTCAGTCCATTGTATGAGCGTTGACTGAGTGACGTTGTTTTGGATTTATGGCATTTTAAATCGCTAAGGTCAAGTACGCCAGGTCGATGAGGTTAGCCTACGTGTCAATACTATGGTGTGCTCTTGGCCGCGTTTTCAATGTCCGCGGACTTCTGAATAAGGCGAACTGAGACTAACTGCCGGCACCGACTTTAATATCAAATAAAACTATGCAGTTCGACAGATAAAACGGAATGGTTAAACCTCAGTACAACACACGCCAGGTCTATACTTTAGTGCAAGGGTGGAGCGGTCATCATTGTGTGCACCAAAGTATAATTACTGAGTAATAATCATTAGAAGGTTGCGTGTTCGCTACAATACTTCCAGTTTCTAGCCCGGATCACTATCACAACCACAATACTCCCGCGATACCGACTGCCAAGCAGAGAATGAACGGATATAGGCTATACCAATTTTCAAGTCTTCGGTTTGACACGGTCGGGAATCGAACCCGGAACCTTTGTTAGTGCACCAACCCTCGACTGTGGAGGCCAACGTTGGTGAATGCGTACTTGTCGGATCTAAAACTTCTCTTGTGGGCTTGAGCCTTGAGTGTGTCTGCTGCCGGTTTGCCGACAGATAGACTCCTCAAAGAACCAAACTAGCTGCTGCTGCCTTTGTACTGCTAGAAGTTCAGCTGATCCGTCACCGGTAAGCTATATAGCTATAGCATATGCCGTCACGCTCGCAGATAGGCTACACAAGAGTAGTCTATAGGCTACCTCTGGCCCCAACTGAGATGGTGCAAAACGCCGCTCGGTGATCAGCGCCACTGAAAATATTCTATATAATATTACCCTTCTGCCTATAAAGATCATTCTAGTACACCGAGGCGACAGCAAAATGGCACTCGCCTAAATGCACAGGACTGGAATTTGGAGATATCTGACATATGCCTACTGATTGCACCACAGGCGGTAAAATTTTGGTGCTTTTCCTGTTAATGTGTATTTTCAGAGAAAATTATGCCTCTATAGGTGAAAATTCGGCCCCCCAGATGCTCTACAGCCCGGCCGGGGGTTTGGGGCGGTCGATTAGGTACGACTATTTGGGTAGAGGTATAACGGGTTCTATTCCCCAATCTGCCTTCACACAGCACAGCACAGGCCTACGTATCACATGGATTCGCAGGTTCGTGCCGCCGGAATCATAGATACTGTATATGCGATATGGCCTTCGCTGTGGTCTGCTGTAAACTGTAATTGGACAAGCTGCAGTTCATAGCCCACTAAGTATCCAGGTAACAAAATGTAGGATGTAAAAAGTTTTCATTCCCTCTAGTAACGAAAATCTATTACAAATTACAAATACATGTAAACGACTACCTTTATATAAATAGCATAGCCTAACTAAGTCAAGGTTTGTCATTGTCAATCACAATTCGTCTCTATAAGATTCTGTGACGTATTCATCGACGTCGTCATACTGCATCCGATCGGTAGTTTCAGTGACGGCTTCCAGAATCTACAGTAGTAATCACAGATGAAAGTTGGATGAGAAAATAAGAAAGCTGTAACCCAGCGCTGTATTTACACTTGGGAAAGGCCTTCCCTAGACTAATCCGTTTAGGAGGCATCCCACTCCCCACCCTCCTCTTATTCTAAACTCAAAATTCAGAATCGACAGTAAAATGTCCCTTTTTTCGGCACTGTGAATTTAGAAACCTATAAATTTCGAGGCACCAATAGCCAAGCTTCACACTAGGTAACCAAATGGAAAATCCAGCACCGCGTCACTCCCATCAATGCGCTCAAAACGACTGACGAAACAGGGCGCTGTTGACTACGCACCTCCGTACGCTCTCGGTGGAAATCCTACCTACATGTTTGTAATTACCGAGGCATTATTCACTTTTTCTCGCTTATACATCAATCAGGGTAGCCGGCAACTGCACCCCTACATCAGTGGAAGTTGATTCCGCGATGATTTGAGTGAGATGCAGTATTTAGCCTACGTCGGACGTCACTAGACAAGTGGACATCGCTACTTGGCGGTATTCTAAAACGCACCGAGCGGGAAAATGAGAGAAGTTAGGTGGCCCTATATGCCGGAATAGGGGCGTAGGCACGTAGCCTATTAAAAGTTTCCAGTAATAAATAAGACCAATATGCGCCTAAATTAGGCCTGACGAATGTGCTACAGTTACATATATAGCCACTTTCGTATCTTTAACCGTAGCTTATATCGCAAGGGTTAAATCTACATAGGACTTAGGGTATAATGGATGGCACTCTTGTCCTGAGCAGGACCAAATCTCCGAGTGCATAGTAGGCCTACACCTGTGCTAGGTTGCACAGTGCAAAGACACCAGTGGGAGCGAGCGTTACCCGCTATTACACGATTAACAAGGCGATTACTTAATGACTAAACAATGCACCATGTAACAGTAACCAACCAACAAACGAGATTAACCATTCCCAAATAAGGATGATTACGGTGGACGGACATGAACGCAGACGAGTTTACCATGGTTATTACGCCCCATGCACGACAGTACGTAACTGTACCATCTGGACTAGCACACGCGAAGACACCATGGAAATCACGCATCTCAATGACACATATTATAAATTGGTCGTTTGTTGATTGGTGATGATGACGTAAGGAATCAAATGCCAAGCCCCCAAGATACGCAACGCAGGCTGGTGTTTACCGCTAGAATAACCTACTTCGAATCGCAGTCTTGGGCAATCTTTAATAACTCTGCAGGCGATCTCATCCAGTTTTGCCGACTTGACGATATCGAATCCGACTTTGCCACCAAACGTTGATTCTCTCCAATACTGCGGAGAGCCGATAGCGTTGGCATATACACTAAAACAGTAGCATTAATAGATACACACACTTACATCATCAATCTACAGTACACATATCGGGCTACATTAATGTGCAGGTATACTGGGTCTACTTAATTATTTATTTTCTTAGGCATAGTTGGTAGCCTTCACTCTGTGTGTCGACGTGGCAACACCCAACATGCTATAAATTCCTAGACTAACTTTTCTCGCATAGTGATTATGTGCTGCCACATTTTCGATTTGCAAGAAGAGAAACAAAACTTGAAATTTTTTTTCGAATTTATACGTTTTCAACTACTAAGGTCTTATACGCCGGGTCAATGCCCACGGTTCACGTGTCATGTGTCAATACTTTCCAGTTTAGAGCCCGGGGCACTGTTATAACCACTCCGCACTCCCCCGATAGCGTCTGCTAAGCAGAGAGGAACGGATACCAATTTTAAAGTCTTTGGTTTGACTAGGCCGGAAATCGAACCCGTAACCTCCCGATCAGAAGGCGAACGGTCCAAACCACTCGGCCAACCGAACGGTGCTTGTGAACTTGTCTACTAAAGTGGTTTGAAGGTTCGAGCATGGCCTACTAAAATATTTGAGTAGGCCATGGCTGCCCCTATATCGTGTAATTCTGTCCTGCAGCAGCCTGCACGCCGTATAGAGATCAGTTATTGTGGAAGTGCTTTGAATTTCAAGTATTGTAGAAGTTATGGCATCTAATAACCCTACTAGACACGCTAAACTCATCGATGGCGCGGTCCACCACGGTTCGGAAGCGGATGACGAGGTCATGCCGATGAGCATGGAGACAGCACGAAAGAGTTTGGAGACCGTTACGGTCAATGCGGTTTCATCCTGCACTGGTAGAGCCAGGAGTGAGCGTGAAAACGTGCGTGGGGACCGTAATTGGGGTAATGGTAAGTAGGCCAATGCTAGTAGGCCATGGTTCGAGTCACGTTTTTCGGATGACTCGATGATGGCGCCAGACTCTGGAAATGAGTGTGAAGCCGTTGGCGGACGATCGGATGTACACGAGAGTAAAATGTCGCCACGAATTCAATGTCCACCCTCGGTTTAATTGGAAATAATTGCAGTAAGCTTTCGGAGCGCAAATACTCTGCTCAACAGAAATTCTAGTGTATCACCGTGTTCTATTACTAGCCTGATGTGGTTGGTGATAAGTGATGAAATACACTCTCTACCCATCTCTGTATTGGTAAACTATATTTAAGATCGTTAAGATACGCCACGGCTCACAGTCGCCCGCACGACCGCACCGTGTCGCTTCTCCACCTCCAGCGAAATTGGCAGCCGCAATCATAGGTTGGCGCACTCACAAAGGGTAATCAGAATCCCTCGATCAACGCCACACGTAATAATAACCGGCGCTACAATCTCTCAAATGTTATATCCGGCCCATTTGGACTATATTTTCTCAACAGAACTGCAGCCGCCACCTAGCCAAGACATAGTATATTCATCTTTGAAAGATAAGAGCGATGCTAGGTTTTTTTCAGGTGCTTTTTTTAATTTTGGAATTTATGGCGTTTTCAGCTACTAGGTCGATGCTCAGTGTATACGTGTCAATACTTCCGGCTTATAGCCCGGATCACTTTTACAATCACGGCTCTCCGCACTTCCCGGATACCGACTACCAAGCAGGAAGGGAACGGATACCAATTTCAAAGTCTTCGATTTGACTCGGTCGGGAATCGAACTCGCAACCTCCCGATCGGAAGGTGGACAGTCTGACCCACTCGGCCAACTGAACTCAGGTGCATTGCAGATGCCTTCATGTGACTCACCCAGTTACGACAATTATGTCAAACAGGATCTGCAAAAAGGCAAAGGGACTAAAGCTCAGTGAGGCAAACACGGTGTCGACCCCATTCCATCTGAACAACAGATATAGATAAACAACTGATGACCCGCAGGAACCAAGTTGTCTACTAAAAAGTCAAACGATTCATGCATCACCAAGCACGTCCCCGCAACGCAACGCACATCGTCATCTTACCTTCTCATAGAATAACTTCCTATCAACTCAATCAACGTCAGTCCAAACATTTTGCTTGCGTGCCGTTTCTCAACAAGCGAACCGACATATAACTCCACGGCGTCTATGTCACCTCCGTATAGATTACTCAAGACTTTGGACAATTTCTTTTCGCCTGGATTCAAATTATGTGTTTTAAAGCCTAAATCCAGATGCGCCATCGAAACCGAGGGAAAATTCGTACCAGTCAATTCTTCAAACGTTTTGTAAGGACCGAGACGCGCGTATTGACGATATCTGTTGAAACTTTGCAATCTCAGCTGCCTGTTCCATTTTATAGTGTCTTTCGCAACAACGAGCAAGGCAGGTGCCAAATTTCTTCCTCCTGCACCCTGTAAACACAGTGGTAAATTGAAGTAACAATTGAATAGAAGCGTAGTGTTAATCAGTACGACGAAAAGAGTGTAGGACAAAAGGTCAATGGCGGTGAGGTTAGCAGCAGGGTTATAAGGCGGGTGGGCGTTTAAATTCGAATATTCGATCGATCCGGATATTGGCTGCTTCGATCGGATCCGAATATCCCACATCCGGTGATCCAAATTTTTCGAATAAACCTGCCAGAAAAGAGGTCACACACTTGATTCCATCTGGATATAAATTCATCCGAGCCGTAGCATTATCGGTTGCCGTTTTTTCGATGGAATACGACTAAACAGCCGCGTAGGCATCGGTAGTAGGCTACAGTGCGTTCGAAAAACCCATCTCTACAGTTTTACATAGCCTATGTCTAGGTCTGCTATAGAATCCGACGCAATTGCTGTTAGTTAAAAACACTTAATATACCTTAATTACGGGAAAGCTATCCTACAGGATACACGCGCGTGATGACTTCAAGCCCATACTTGATCCGACACGTCTGTGACGACGGGTATTTGAGACTTGAATAGAAATAAGATCGGTGTAATAATTAGGCCTACAGAATTGGCATGTTACGTTGATGGTGACTTGTTGTGCCTACGCTAGAGTAAGCTACTTCTTGTGTGGCTTCGTAATGAGAAATTTCTGAATGATTGCGCTGATGTGTAACAGCAAAATGAAACTCTGGCTTCTGAACTCATGAATAAATATTTCACGTACCCGTCCAGCTACTTGGCTTGACATCGATTCTGTGAATGTCTTCATGCCATGATCCAACAATGGTTTCATGTTGAAATATGTCTCGTTCAAAGTGTAATTTTTGTCTAAAATACATATTTACACACCTTCAGGATTAATTCACTGCCCAGTGCCTATAGTCCTTACCGAATACGAAAGAAATCAGGCAAATTTTTCTGCGGAGAAACTATGACACATCCAATACCTATCCTCGATCGGTCTGTTCCAATGTGCGTCCAAATTTTTCAATTTATTAATATTTTACAAATTGAAAATGTGCCATGCACAGAATCAATATACGAGGCAAGTACGGCCACGATTAGTAATGTAGAGCACGTTACGTGTTGTCTACTTGTCACGCAGACACATAGGGTACCACCATGGCCTACTTTAGTACCTAGAGTAGGCCATGGTATCACCTCTGAGTTCGGATTGATATTCCTCACACAACAGCTTTCTTTTGTAACCACCTCCGTATTTGATAGGTGTCAACCACGCACATCGTGATGGGAAAATGGTAATCTCCCTGGAATGCTCATATCATTTCTCGCGAGCAAATGCGTTAAATTCGGATTCAAACACAGCAGCACAACCTCTACGTTACTTCATCTTCAAATGTATCAAGTAAATTTCCCACGCACGTAAGCGTTTCCCCGGAAGAGGTTGCCCGGCTTCCCATGTTTTACATTTAGGCCACTACATTGGAATAAATCGCACAATTGGTTGTGCCTTTATTGCCATAAAACCTTGCCCTTTAACTCAGTTGGCTGAGTGGGTTTGACTTCTGATCGGGAGGTTCCGGGTTATCCTTGATTCCCGACCGAATCACACCAAAGCATTGGTATGCGTTCATCATATACTTGGCAGTCAGTATAGGGGAAGTGCGGGGGGGCTTGTGATTGTGGCATAGTAATCCAAGCATCGGGACCATTACTAAGCACCTGACGTATGACCTCAGTATAGTTGAGAACGTGATAAATCTAAAAATATGCAACAAATCGGGCTAGCGATCGACGGCAATAGAAGATCTTTGGACTGATAAACTGAGAACGTGATCAATTCTCTTACCTCCAATTAGAAAGTAATCAGGAACCATGCTGTGCCAATGATAAATAGTGTTGAATTCAACATGGAGCCTGTTGCTAGACCAAGCATGCGATGCGCCATGTAAAAGCTCAGGTTGGTACGTTAGCTGTAAATACATTCCCGACACGTGTTGAACGTATGTCTCAACCGTTACTTTCAGTGTTTCTCCTACAAATGATAAAATTGAATTCAACAAAAGGCAGAAATCATTAGTCGTTTGACGGAAATACTAATAACGATGATTGGTTGGTTGCGACAACGCGGGATTTTCACGTCTATAAGTTGGTACGCATGGTCTTACACCCCGATCGGAGTAGCCACGGGCCCACGGCTGACGAAGATCCGCACGGTGATTTGACAGATCTTATGCGGCGGATGCGTCTGCGCAAGTCTCCTCACCGGCACAGCTTGGCAACATCGCCGAATATCGTTGCACAGAAACGGGCATTTGGTGCGCATAATACGTGAGACGGTATATAGTTATCTAATTCCCTTAATTATTGTGTAATACTTTGTCATACCGATACTGATGTGTGCGGATTGACTACATGGAGCCTAGACCATTTAGCAGCACCCACGCTCCATGCCACTCACATGACACGGGGTCGCCTGCGCATCGGCATTCTGTAAGGGCGACATTCCATTCTTTTTCAGTTTTATCATTTATTGTCACTTAATATACTTACCAATAAATGCATTTGTGTCACGTATACATTTCTGAATGTATATACGTGACATCAACTGTCGTATCTAGGACACTGGACTTGCCCTAAATTCTCTGAGAGTATTATCCATTAGTGGGTTATACCAAACAAGACATATAATAAAGTATCTCATATCGCACACGGAATCGATAATTGACTTAGTGGCAACAAACTACCCTCCCGCTGTTATTATTATTATATAGAAGATTTTCAAGTCATGCGAAGATAATTCGCTGACGTAATTTGGGGTTGTGGTCGAATCACGTGAGAAAATTTGGCGCCACGTTTTGAATTCGAAATAGGCAGAATTTTATTCCGGCATTCAGTATCTGGTTGTTTGCCGCAACGGAGCACACAGGCGCTTTAGACATGTAGTCATAGAAGATGCATCATTCGACTTATCTATTCGGCATTACTAATATTATTTCATCGTACGAACGAGTTATCGGAATGACTTGGAATAAATATATTCATCAATTCGGCATCAATTCTGTCTCAGCTAAGACTCGCGCAAGAACAGTATAGATAGTTCGCTGTGTGAAGAGCTCTATAGAAGCGTACGTCACTGACGTGGCGTTTGGAGTCAGATCAGCGAGGAGTTCAACTACATTACGATATTCGCAAACCCAACAATCACCTCGATAAACATTATTGTACAATTATGTTGCTGGAACACAGTAATCATTGGAGATTCTCTTATCATAAGTCATAACATAATTATACGGACACGTGCATCCATTTTGTAAAGAGAGATCCCTGTCATGCGTTGATAGTTATATAGGACACCTCTCTCGTACTGCGTATTAATACAGTACTCGTGTATGCACATGATTATCATGAGACTCATTACTTTCATTACTTTCTCGAGTACCAAGGTGCAGTGCGTTGACTTCTGTTTTAGACCTAGTTAATATATCATCTCTGCAACTCGTCTGTGTTGAAGCTCTATCATTCAGAAGCTATAGAGTCACTACTGAGGCGATACCTACTGCGTTATCAGGCGACTGTGGAAGATACCCGAAGGTATTCGGCACACTCCGCGGCAGGAAGGCAATAGGAAATTCAAAGGAACCCGCATGGTACAACGAGCTCGTACATCTTATGTGAGTGTATTCTGGTAGAGTCAACACCGAGAAAACTACGTCGAACTGCAACTGGAGAGAAGCGCGAATCGAACTACATTCGGATGAAGGACATTGGAAACGTCGCCGTCTGCGTCCGCATATAAGAACTGAACGAAACTGTGAGCAGATTTTTCTTCTGATAAATATCGGTGCCAAACAGCCAGTTACGATTAGTGTGTGCATTTTCCGTTGTTGTTATTTTAACGTACAGACACGCTACCCCTATATCGTGTATTTCTGGCCAACAGCCTGCAGGCCGTATAGATATCAGTTATTGTGGAAGTGCTTTGAATTTCAAGTATTGTAGAAGTTATGGCATCTAATAACCCACCTAGACATAACCCTACTAGACACGCTAAACTCATCGATGGCGCGGTCCACCACGGTTCGGAAGCGGATGACGAGGTCATGCCGATGAGCATGGAGACAGCACGAAAGAGTTTAGAGACCTTTACGGTCAATGCGGTTTCATTCTGCGCTGGTAGAGCCAAGCGTGAGCGTGAAAATGTGCGTGGGGACCGTAATTGGGGCAATGGTAAGGAAACGACCGCACGGGCTAGCCAGGCGAGTCGCGACCAGATCATGGAGGAAGTAAGACAGATAGTTATGCGCTTGCTGTCTGGGCAGCCAGATGGTCAAACGGTCGCGAATACAAAACGTAAATTATGCAGGATGCATAAGAGGTTCGGTGAAAAAGTAAGATATTCTGTCGATCTCGACAATTGTCCGTGGGAAAATATAAGTGAAAGCGGACCAAACGGCAAGCACCAGACGCAGTTCCCAATGAACCTTCACAGGAGATTGTATAGAGCTTCGCCACTTATTATTCTTGTTGATAATTCATCTCGGAGAAGATTTTTAGTGAGTACAGGTTCTGAGGTGAGTCTGGTCTATGATTCAAATCTGGTCAATCGACCGGAAACGGTTAGTCTTGCTCGCGCCGATGGCAGCACTTTCTTTGCCCATGGAACATCCTCTCTTGAGCTATCTTTTGGTACCGGTCAATCTTACATTCACAAATTTCAAATTGCAAACGTCCAAATAAATATCCTTGGGGCAGACTTTCTGGGAAAATTTGGATGGTGCGTATACCCAGCAGGATGCCTGGTCTATGACGAACAACGTAATATTACGATTCATGGCTCTACATTGTTACGTGACCCAGAGCCGCATGTAAATCAAGTTATGGAATGTTGTGACAGTCGAGATGACCAGTAGGCCCCGGCATATCAGGATATTTTTGGCACGCAAACAGACCGCCCTCCTATTGCCCGTAGGCTGCAGCTGACTCGATGATCGTGCGATCGATTCGCTACAGCTTAGTTGTCCGTTCATTTTGTATTTTTTTTTTTTATTATGATAAGTAAAGTAGCGCTTGCCGCCCAATGGCGTTGTGCGCCACGATCAATACATATACAATACAATACACACACACACCGCACAACACAATACATACAAGTGATACAGCGTCTTGAGTTGCCCGACCTATAGTGTCAGACGGAACAAAATACTAGCGTGGTTGGAAGGCGATTATTTTCATGAATGACTGAAACAACAAATATGTCGGCCTGTCTGTTTATCAAAATTCAAACCTACAATTCGAATCAAACCTGACAATCAACCAGCTGCTGTTAGAGAAAGACCCGTTGTTGAGAAGTTTCGAGATCTCCTAGACGAGAAATTGAAAATTTGGCTATAGAGATAAGGTTAATTGAGGAATGCCAAAGCCCGTACAGCGCTCCGGTTCATTGTGTGTGGAAAACTGGTGGTCAGAAACGTGTTTGGGGTATTATCGAGAATTAAATAAACAAATGAAGCAGGAATGTTTCCCTATTCCTTATTCGCAGTATTTTACTAGGAAATTACACGGTGGCAGAAAACTTTTCAACTTTGGATTTTCAGGATGGCTTTTGTGATTCCTATATAAGACTACCAGACAAACAGACAAACAGGCTCTTTTATTTATATAGATATATAGTCGCAGCTTTCATGGTAAATTTGAAACGCCTAACGAATGTGAGCTTCTTGTCTGTTCTGGTGACTGCAGTTAATAAAATCAGTACAATAACAATCTTTAGGCTTGATCGCAAGGTTGCTTATAGTATGGGTGAAAGGCCCATGTTGAAATTACATCGTAGAGTTTTGTGTGCGTGTGTGTGCCAAGATATTTGAACTACATGAATGGATAGTGGAATTAATGGATAAGTTATAGATATAAATGCATTTGGAACTTCCGTTGGACAAGTTCCCATTAAATCAGTAATTACCTGTAGAAACACGTCATCGGCTGTGTGAATATGCAACACGTCAGCGATGCACGCTCTGATAAACAGCTACCGAAACAGTAGATTAGTATTATCTACCGTGAAAATCGAATATTTACTGACCCTAATATTCGTTTCACTCGTGAATTGATCAAATCGACAAAACAACCGTAATAGGTAAAGCAATATTAGAACTATTGAGAAAATAATTTTAGAAGTGTGGTTGTCGATTAAGTGCCTATACCAGTATTATTGGGGTCACAATAAACAACGGAGTTCTTCATTTTCGGCCGTGGCAGAACCAAGTGGAAAATTGGCGCCAGATTTTTGAAATTGGAAATTGAGCAATTCCCGTCTGTCGTAATTATTGGAATGATTTATTTAGTTACATTGGTTTGGCTTGTTTTTGACGTCCGTGCTTAGTACTAGCATGTGTAGCGTGTTAAAAACAGTCTATAAAGAAAATTTTCGGCACCGATATTTCAGGAGAATGAATGCTCGGCAAATCAAGTTAATCGCGACGGCGGACGGCACAGCAATGGCGGGCGAATAGACAATAAGCAGAAATGCTGTCTCGACTACAACTTGATGAACAACGGAACCTCAGTGGATTCCTGAGTAACTGAATACTCTGCAAATATACTTGTACCAGCAGGGATAAAGACATTCACGAAACGACGCACCGTGAAGATAACATCGTACGAGCAGCTTTACTGAGAAGAAAGATTCTCGGAACAACCAACACGTGAACCTAACCACGTGCACAAACGGTCACAGTACCGAAAGCCCACGATACTAAATTGCTGATCGCCAGATGCCGTGCGCGAATCTTGATGATCCGTGAACTTTGATTTTATGTTTGTTTGGAATTTATGGCGTTTTAAACTACTAAGGTCATTTTCGCCAGGTCAATGCTTACGGTTCACGTGTCAATACTTCCGGCTAATAGCCCGGATCAATATTACAACCGACTCTCCGCACTTCCCCGATACCGACTGCCAAGCAGATAAGGAACGGGTACCAATTTTAAAGTCTTCGATTTGACTCGGTCGGGAATCGAACCCGGAACCTCCCGATCAGAAGGCGGACAGTCTAACGCACTCGGCCAACTGAACGGTGGAAATCTTGATTTTATGTACTCACCAAATATTACGCTGGTGAAGAAATTTTTTTACTGTATTGATTCCAACGAGAGATCTCGAGACTGTTGTCTCCATGACTAAATACCATGCGTCTTGCTGGTATCGAAATGCGATTGGAATCTTGTATATATAATATCGCATGTTTTTGTTTTTGTATTCCTGACTTAATTCATCTTGTGGGCCTGGAACTTAGATTACATTGGGCTGCCACCAAGGGGTATCGTCATGTGGGAAATATTTAGGTAGGACAAGGCATTGACACTTTAACATCACATAGGTATTTGTTTGGCTTTTAGACCAGACACAATTCTTGTCAAACTGGGCGAATTGTAGGGAGAATCCCTTTAGCCCCGTCTCTCCTCACCAGCATAACCTACTAGCGATGAGAGATTCCTGTCATGCGTAGTTCATGCTAAGAGACCACTCTCGTATTATCGCCGTATAATACAGTACTGGTGTATGCACAATTGCACATAATTATTATGAGACTCATTACTTTCTCGAGCACCTAGGAGCAGTGCGGTGACTTGTGTCTTGGGTTTAGTTAATACATCATCTCTCTGCAACTCGTCTGTGTTGAAAATCCGTCATCCGGAAGCTATAGAATCACTACTGACGCGGCACAAACTGCGTTATCAGGCGATCGTGGAAGATACCCGAAGTTAAGTATTTGGCACACTCCGCGGCAGGAAGGAAATAGGGAATACATAGGAACCCTAAGTCTCAACAATTTGGTGACGATGTGACGCTCCTATTTGGCACTCACAAACTTTTGAAGTCGAAAAGGGGAGGAAACCATAGCAATGAACTATATAGCGACGAACTATTGACAATAATATACAGACGCTGTTTCCGCATTTTCCGAAGCGACAAAGATCTGGCCTGCCGCATGCATCTCGCAAATCGCTTATACGAATGCGTATGCACTGTGCAGATGTAATAAGCTTGGTCAACAATGTTGGTATGAGTAGGTTGTGTAGGCGACATCCCTATAGCTACAGTACATGGTTGCATCGACAGCTAACTGATAGCTTACACGATGCCGAAACACAATGACTATTGCGAGGCGCATGACATTACCGGAAACTGGTCGATATTCATCAGAAAACAACGGAAACGCCTTCTGTTTAATTGGCAAATGCCAGTCAAGTGTCGTATTACACGATAACCACCGGTACTCTACGTGACTACGCGCAGGTTTAACTAGAAGCCTATATGCGTAACGAATGCATAGATAGAGTGTCACCACAAGGAGACCCGCACTCCTATGGTGCAAACGTCCGCAGTGACACGAGTCACGACGAGACGGGACTCTCGAAACATGACAGGAAAAGTACGTGACAGACGCTTGCATAGCTCCATTCTAGAGGCGGCAACTAACTGAGTAAAATTCGACTTTAAGCTATACTTAGGTACTTCACTGAACTTAAGTAGAGAAGGTATACTAACTCTACGTTGACGTAAGTCGATATTGGGTGCTTCTTTCCCACTTTAGTGCATACTCAACTATTACGAACAGCATACATGAATAGCAGTATTAGCCTACCACCTTAAAGTATGTATATACGAATCCATATACTTTAACTAAAGTTTATTTTGGATACTTAAAGTTAAATGAGTCGCAGTAAATAGCGCCTCTGCCAAGTTCTATGGCCCACCTACTACCTGCCTGATATCGCTCCAAAGGTTTGCTTCAATATTGAACGAATACCTAAGCTAAAACACTTACCGAGTATTATAAGCTTTGTTGTTTGAAATATGCGTTCATCGTCCCAGTCCGGATGCTCATTGGCCATAATATCAGCTACTCTGTTGTGCTCTCTGAGCCATATTGTCGTCCAATACAGCAAGGCAGGCAACATAGCAAAGAAGGGATGACCAATCGCGAATCTATGCTCTTTTTTCACTACAGGCGGATATTTCATTTGAATACCGGGACATTGGTCTTCATGAGGTGGGTATTCCTGGACACACAAATATAAATATGCTTAGGGGATTTTCAATGCAATTCAGTCACGTGCATATCATACTTCGTCGTTAATAATTTGCATTTTCATCTTCCCGCCTTCCAACGTACGCAGCGCCCTTTCATCAGATTCAGATTTGCCGTAAACGTGCGATAAATCCACCTAACACAATTTCGAATGAATTATCAATTTATCTCATTGAGGAAGTCACGAAGTTCGAGTCACAAGCACAACAAATAAAACGTATATGTAATAGAACAAATTAAATGACTCGTCATTCGAACTAAATATTAGAGTGTGTAGTATTTTAGACGCATCACACCCTGCATTTCGCTAAATTCAATCTGTATCAAACCAACTAATCTACACTAGGTCAGTGCCTGTAGGTTAGTTGTCTATACTCAAACTTGCTTAATGGAGAACACGTATATCGAAGGATTCAAACGATGGAGTGGGGATCAGAAAGTTTGGGAACTCAAGTTTTACAATAAATAGCGACGGACGGCATATACATTCATGGTCGCTATTGATCGACCGCAATCACCTCCGTTACAATAAGCCTACGACCTACAAGGCGTTTTTTGATGAACTTGTGGTATAGTCTCATTCTACCCGATTACACGCTTTATCAATGATTGCTGTACTCTCTCAAGGGATTCCGTATAGGGCATACCCATGTTTCAGTAGGCCATGCCCTACTACAGAATGAAAAACTGTCCGCTGGTGAAAATACGTTATTATACAATGGACAGAGATTTTCATGCACGTGTGTCCCATGTATCTGTGTGACCCGCATTGCATTTTTTAGGAAAATAATAGTCACCTTACGATCTCTGATGTAGAAATAGCACAAAACGGGTATTGTTATAGTCTACTATAGTAGTATACTACGTATTATCAAGATCAACACGGAAAAGCTCCATGTAGTTACAAAAATGCATCTTACTGTTTGTGTTCCCCATGTTGTCCTTCTATCTCGCATATTTGTTTTAAAGCCTTGGTGTGTAAAGTGCTGACCGTATGTAGGTGTAATGGCTGCTGTCCCTCTAGGGCATGGCTTGAACTCAATTCTTCTAAACACCTTTTCAACCAACTCGTTGACATCGGGAAGAATTTTAGGACCTGAAAGAGATTTAATTGTTAGTAGAGATGGTTCGAGCTCGATGTTCGATTGTGATTCGGTAACAAAGTTTGCCTAATTCGTTCGGTTCGTGTTCGGATAGAAGCCTGGCGCTGTTGGAACTTTTTTTTTAGCATGAAGAAACGTTATAAGCTTGCTCATGTCAAATGCGCTGTACGTGTAATGTTCTCGGGCAAGCAATTTTCATCACTTGAGTGACATAGCAAAGCGGGCGATGCAAAATGAAACAGTAGCATGATAAACCATCAAGGTCCTGGATATATCACGTAACGCTGATTGCGAGTGCGTTGCGTCTTGTGACGTTATCAGTTCGGAGTTCGGACTATTGTGTTCAGTAACAACTGACAAACCTCGTGCCAAAAGTTTGTGCTCGTCCGAATACTAAGCTATTTCGGGTTCGTAGTTCGTAACATCTATAATAGTTAGCTCATGGCCTACTTTGGAGTCATGTGATGTGAGCGCATGCGCATTATCCTACAATAATAATGAATAACGACAGTTGTTTCATACATAGTACCTGCAACACCCATCGGCGTAGGGCAATTCTTTGGAACTGGAGGTAACGTCAGGCTGTAGTATGATTTGTTATGATATCCGTGGAACGTTGCGTAATCGGCCGCAGTATTATGTGCTTCCGGCCATGGAGGGACAGTCACTCGTACTGTCAAAGTAAACACCTCTGTCAAGTCAGTTTAAAACACGTCGCTTTAGTATAGACTATACCACGACTATTTCATCGAGTACGACGACGCTTTCAAATAACGCCTACTTGAAACCGCAGTTACCACACGGCATAGTGTCAAGAAAAAAACTATTCTCGCACGTGAATTAGAACTCCTATCTCGGGAAAACTTTGAGAATCATTTCCGCGTTGCCAGCAATGTCAAGTGTGAAGAGACTGCGTGATAGATAGGTACAGCGCAGAGACATTGACGCCGGCGCCTAAATGCAATAGCATACGAGTGGTTGAGTATTGAGTGAGATATGGACAATCTCCCGAGCGGGGTATTCGTACTGAGGTCGACAGATAATTATCGCCCCATTCGTGTTTTTGCGAATGTTTATCGGTATCGGTCCTTGTCACGTGAAGAAGCAATATTAATCATCCGATAAACGGCCAAAAGTCGGCAAATCGACCCGACCGATTATCGAACCCGATATTCTCGAATTTTCGATAATCGAAATCGGCCATCACTCATGCGATACTGTTGATGATTGCATCGGCCTTGATAAATCAATATTGTTCAATCTCTAACTCGTACCGTACTTTCTTTGGGTCGTTATGAAAATTTATTGGTTAAAGGACCTTATTCATCTGCGGCAGCACTATCTTACGATGTATTCTCACGAGAACACTGACGATGTCACATTTCCTTGCATTTTGTCAAAACACATTTGAGTCAGATGCGTGTTCCATGTCGAGTTTACGTAAGGGTAGGTGCGCTGTTAGCATACAAGCTTATATTACGAAATACGAGTCATGGTGAAACGCTAGAGAGGATGAATACACGGTGTCGCGTGTTGGGTTAACGCTAGAAGAGGCAGGTGCAGAAAATATCATGCACATGAGCAGATGAACACCTCTTAACAGCGTTCAAAAGTTTACCAATATTGAATTGCATTGGATAGCTCTAGCTACGTGACTTACTTTGTAAAACAACTTTCATGATGATTGCGTGCAGCCACTCTATATCGTTGATAATCTGCCACAGAAACTGTCCATGCGTTGTGAGGTATTGCACAGTGAAAGGTGAAGGCCGCAGCATTTCGTAAATCCATTTTCGCCACGTTGCTTAAAAAAAATTCACCTCATGTGACCCCGAATTTCTTGGCTGCGTTTGCGAAGAGCACTTCTGGCGCGGGCTGTGTCAACAGTCGGAACGTATGCCCCGGAGAATTCCATGACTACACTCAGTCCGTGCATATGCAGTTAGGCACGTACCGTCTCCATTAGGGAATCGTATTCGCTGCCACACCTAGACTGTACATGCACGTCTGGTGTTGTCGGCCAGGAGGTGCTTAGCTTGTCTATCCCTGGTAGAAGAAAATGAGGCAGACTTGCAGCGGATATTCGGACAGGAGAAAAGCTTCTACACTTGGTGTTATAGTTGTAGCACTGGCCCACTCTAGGTACTAAAGTAGGCCATGTTGTAGCCTACACCTGTTTGCTAATAGAGTATCGTGCACTGTGAATCATGAACAACTGCACTGATTGTGATTACCATTGCATTTCTAATCACCTACGTGTGAAGCGCACTATATTCTTATGTGGGTCCGTCCATTACACCGGCCGTGTGCGGGTTCGAAACCATTTGAAATGTACGTTACACAACAGTCGGAATGTAGGCTGATTTCTAGACAAATGAGCTGCGTTTCAATGGTCCCAGAGACCATTTATGTCATCCCGCGGATTGTTCATATCATAACTTGAAGGAGACACCGACGACATCAAATAATGTCAACACGTTACCGGTGGGCGACGTTTATCCAGTAAAAGGCCATATGACAATCTGACTCTTTGCTGTATCCATAAACATGCCTGCTACCTGTTTCACAGTTGTCTCCGTAATAACCAGTACCGTAGCAATCGCAGTAATATCGATCTGTAAATCCCACTCTGTTACAGACACCAAAATGTTGACAGGGGAATGAACAACATGGATCGTCTGTAAAATTACATTACATAAATGGCTATTTTTGAAATTGGGTAGAATTGTTGACTTTCATCCATACTTTACATACAAGCATCGCCGAAAATTTTTAATTGGTGATATCAGAGAATGGATTTGGGCACATAGAGATCAATAGATATTGCCGACAAAGCTGTTACTTTCA
Source organism: Botrylloides violaceus (assembly GCA_030412335.1). Lineage (NCBI taxonomy): Eukaryota > Metazoa > Chordata > Ascidiacea > Stolidobranchia > Styelidae > Botrylloides > Botrylloides violaceus. The sequence continues at coordinate 306,543 of JASFYC010000424.1, forward strand.
CTTATACGGATATAGTATATCTATTATTATCTACCTAAGGCTAAAATGTCCGGTAAGACCAGAGATGCAAGAATCTGGTCACGCTATATAGAAAACTTGCTGCAAGTGACTTTCGTAAATCACGCAGAGTTTGAGGATGCTGGCTAGGCTATTTGGAATTGGTACCGTCCATGTAGCGGACGCAAATTTACTGCAGTTGGCTGTGGCCTTGGAGCCGTAAAATTGTTTTGTAAAATCACGAAGGAAAGATCTCTATGAGAACATTGCGTCTGATAAGGAATCGGAATATATAAATTGTAAATAATGGGGTTGACTTTTACGCTGATAAGATGAAATACGATACTTACATATATCTGAAGCGTTTGATCTTCCAATAATAGCAATAAGCACCGCCAAAGGTATAAAAAATCGCCCTGAAAATATAATCCAATCGGTCATCGACTCATCGACTACGCGACTAGAAATTTGAATAGAATAATTGAATAAAGTGGTGGTATGAAAATACAGTAATCGCATGGAAGAGAAATAATATCTTGGTAGGCCTATATCTTGATTTCACTAACGCTAAGCCTGTGTCCCCGCACAATCATAGCAAATTGCACGTTCGTTTTCGGTGATTCTAATATTTGCCTGTCGTTATTGTTACACAGTGCAGTCCAAAATCCCGATCGACCTATACCCACTAACCTATATATGGTTGACTTTCCCCAACCTTATTGCCTAATGCAGTTGGGAACAACTTCACGAATTTGACAAGTAAAATACACAGCCTTATAGCGGTCGCATACTTTGTGTTTGGCGATCAGACCTAATATTCTCTTTATGGCAAGCGGTGGTTGATAGAGTGCAGACTGTGTGGACAGTTCCTTCACACTATGTTTGACCTGTATATCGGCTACGCAGTGCAGTCAATTTGTGAATAACACGCCGAAATCGGGACCTTTCCATCAATCTCCATGCACGTTGTTGTCGCGATCATGCAGCGTAATCAACGTGCGATCGGCATTTCAAAAGTACAAAGGAATGCAGGCCCTTTAGACATGACTCAGCAATATGACAGAAAAAATCTTGAGAGGAGGAAGGAAATTACCGATATGACATGAAGCTTTAACGATACAACAGGTATGGCCGTATGGTGTATGTCGATACCGCTTCTTCCGGTAGGTCTATGTAAATTGTTCACGTCAACCGCAATAACGTCATTATGACTACTATTCCGCTATTCCAGACTTCATGGCTACGGAAGCACCATTAATAAATAGCCTATGTCTATATTGTAATGACAATGACATGGGGTGTTTACAAACTCCACCTAAATAGAATGACATTTAGAGTCTCAAGTCGTACGCATTTATGCCCCGCCTTGGTACGGATCGTAAAGGAGAAATATGATAGACAAAAAGCCATCGCTAATTTTAGTCCGAAAGACCTGCTGCCTTGTGCGAGAGTGTCGATCGAACTCATTTTCATGTTTCAATCAATCGCTCATAAGCTGACTTTTTACTTCAATACAAATTTTGGCCTACACCTAGGCCTATTAAATGACGCTATTGCGGTAGCAGCCAGCTGTGAAAGGCAATCTAGGCGTAAATCCAACTCAGCTTACCATTTTGAATCGACAGCATAATTATCCAAATCGTTCGCAATGAATGTAACTTCCTTCTTCCGTTACCTCATTCTAAAATACTCTGCAAATAACCGCTAATAAGGAACACAACTGTAGCACAAGAACTGCATTGACTTCGTCCGTCTCGGAAATGCTCTATACGATCACTCGATCAGCTGTAGTGTGTGACGGCCTATCGATAGAAAAACACGGCCACGGTGTATACACACGCAGTAGAATAAGTGTGGAGAAACAGCACAACTGCGCGGTCGCCGATTAGCAATGGCCGCCTTTATCAATGTGAAGCCACCCGTAAACCCTGAAAATGCGTCATGTTTTGCCTTCAAATTCTGCCATGTTATGTCGGCTCGCGTGGACAAATCGCGGCTAAACACATTGCCCACGATTTAAAATCTACATGTTTATAGTCTCTCTTGGCTGAGATTTTGGTACACTATATGGGTCCCCCCTCCCCCCCAGCAACCAAGCTCTTATCGATCCTTTCTTTCTTTTTATCTCTGTGGCTACCAGTCGACAAGAACTATGTACATCAATAGAATTACGGGGCCACGATATGTCAAACATGTGGATTACAAATCAATGCGTTAGTAGGCTAATTATACTAATATCGATTTATCGTCACACGGTATCCTCTTTCACATTTTGGCAGGCGATAGATCACACAATGAAAATGAAACTATTGTACCCTGATAGGTATAAATGAAGCTGCGTGTTGCCGCGCAAGCGCAGATGAGAAGCCTACCACCTCTGCCTAAATTGCTAGAATCACGATAGCGCAACTACCGCGCTGTCGTGCCTGTAATGTTGTGCGTACATGATGCTGCTGGCAGGTGGTAGCCGGTAGGAGTATAGGCTACTGATTACTAGGCTACGTGATGAAGCGGTACAGCGAACCCACGGTGTTAATTGGAAGACGGTCAAAATCATCCAATTAGTATTCTCCGGCTGTCGATGGAATAAGAACCAGCACTCCATCGGGTTTCCCTTGAAATATTACTGCCTGCACGCTTCGCACATACCACAACAGTCAGCAGTCGTCTTATTTCACAAGAAGACGCGTTCCGTTTTGCTCATAACGTTTCACATTTCAGAACGGTAGAGTTAAAGCCCAAACACATTTGTCAGCTAGGGTCATGAAGCTGGCCTACGAGGAATATGCAGTAACAAGCAACTACCGACTGCTTCTGTTGCAATATTAGCAATTATCACAAATCCGCGTGATGGCGATGATATATAGGGATACGAAATGGCAGCCTATCCGAGACGTCGTTCGAGCTTGCTGGTCGTTATTATTCTATCGTTCAGTATCAACATTTGAGTTTTATTATGGTTTCGCCTTAACCCCTTTGTCGCTAAAACCTGCGCCAGCGCAATCGGATAAAATGGCTAAAGCAATCGTAAACCCGTTGTGTAGCCAGCGTTAGCCTTGCACTCAAGACTATGAATTATTTGGTTTTATGGCCTGTTGCAAAAAGCTCAAAGCTATATATACTGTTGACATCCACCACGAGTCCGTGACCTACTAAGCAAATTTCAAAGTTACGTAGGCCTACCATTGAATTAAATGTAGCATCGCCAAAACAAGTAGTCTATAAGGTTCTTGATTCTCCTTGTCATAAACTAATCCGGTACAGGATAGTGTGTGTCGCGAATACATTTCTGAATGTAGGCCTATATCCGTGACATCAACTGTCGCATATCTAGGACATGGGACTTACCCTAAATTCTCTGAGAGTATTATTATCCATTAGTGGGTTATACCAAACAAGACATATAATTTAGTAGCTGATATCGCACATGGAATCGATAAATTGACCTAGAGGAAACAAAACACCCTCCTGCTGCTCCGATCATAAAACAACAGTACCGCTACCGACCGCAGCCATGCGAAGATAATTCGCTGACGTAATTGGGGATTGTTTTTCCCGTGGTTTAACCACGTGAGAATATTTGGCGCCACGTTTTGAATTCGAAATCTGGAGACTTTTATTCCGGCATTCAGTATCTGGTCGTCTGCCGCAACGGAGCACATATATGCGTCGTAGACATGTAGTCATAGAAGATGCATCATTCGACTTATCTATTCGACCTTGCTAATATTATTTCATCGCACGAACTTGTCATCAAAGTGATTTACTGAAGGACTGTTGTATTGTGTGAAATCTATTGGCATGTCGATTTGGAATATTGGTTAAATATAATCATCAATTTGGCATCGATTCTGTCTCGACTAGTGCAAGAACAGTCAGATCAGCGCGGAGTTCAACTATATACATTACGGCGATTACGATATTTGCAAACACAACATCCCTCGATAGAAGTGGTCGTGCGGTAGCCGTCTTATTAATCAGCAGCGGCGCTCACTACACACAGACTACGAAGTACAGAGTTAGGGTTGGGTGATTTCTCATCGCATCAGGCCTACTAAACGCATTCACAGCGATTGTCAACAGTGCCCTACTTAATCATCATCGGCGTCCCTAATGACGTACAGGTACAGGTACAGGTAGGCATACCGCACAGTATAGGCCTACCCATGGCCTACTTTAGTTTCTAGAGTACGCCATGGCGGGCCTACCTATGCAGAATAATGAAAAGCCCAGCCTAACCGCCTATAGTAGAGAGACTCGGTTGAAGATAAGTGATCGGAATCTCGCGACTACGCCGACACTCAATGTACCCAACTGAATTTGGGTTGGACTACTGATTAGTATAAGAAGTTATGCTGCAGTGGTGGAATCCTCATTCATCAGTTCACCACTGACCGGTGAACGGGAAAGTGACGCATATCCATAGCGCCCACTGCTGGTCAAGTGGTGACGTACGTACTCGCAAATGTTCAGTTGGCCGAGTGGTATAGACTGTCCGCTTTCTGATCGGGAGGTTCCGGGTTCGATTCCCGACCAAGTCAAATCGAAGACTTTAAAATTGGTATCCGTTCCTTCCCTGTCTGGCAGTCGGTATCGGGGAAGTGCGGAGAACCGTGATTGTAGGCCTAATAGTGATCCGGGCTATAAGCCGGAGGTATTGACACGAGTAGCCTACTATATTCACGTTTACTGTATTCATGCTTCACAATTACTATATCCATATTATCATGTGTCGCGATTGCTGTATTCATGTATCACGGTTACTATATCCCTGTATCTGCTCCAGCCTGTCTTGTTCGTGGTGCACCGCCCGGTGATAAGCGCCACTATAATCTTCTATATAATAATAATAATAATAATTCTCAATAAACCATGACTGAATGTCAAATTTGTGGTGATCTTGTTTACGAGAGTGGCATAACCTTTTCAGGCTATCCAGCTACATAGCGGTGTTATCTTCAGTCTCGTGGAATCAGCATGACTCTCAAGCGTACTTTCGCTACCGAAAAGCAAGCATATGTATTTCCTCCATTTACAAGCAGTTAATGGGGAAAGGCTTGGCGGGGTGACCACTACTAGCCCTTCGTCTTTGTAAGTTCAATCGATTCCACTCCCTCCATAGGTCACATTACCAGGATCCTCAACATTTCGACAACACGCAAGTAAGAAAAGCATGAACTACCCATTACACAATCCTCAGTGGAAAAGGACGTAAAGTTTATTATTCGAAATTCATTTATACTCTGTAAAAACTTGAAAAAACTGTCATTCGCCAATCAGCACCCTGACGATCAACACTTATATATGAATCAAAAAGTCGCCTACGTCTATATGAAAACTATGGATCGTCACTTGATTTCCAGTATACTCGGATCCTTTTCTAAAACACTAAGAATAATTTTATCTAGATAAGCTCTAAGCTGAATGTTTTCGGCTTCTTTTTTCCTCAGCGTATCCATTACTTCATCTCTTGTAGCAGATAACATCTCACTGGCAATAGAATTTTCAGTGGAAGAACCCATCAATGCCCGAGCATCGGTAATGTTTCGTGCCAGTTGTACGTTAAGATCTTCATTTGCACATTTTAGTCTTTCATTTTCAATTTCAAGGTTGGAAAGCTTGGCCGACAAGAAGGCAGTGCTCGATGGAGGACAGTCTTCGTTCATGAATCCTTCATCACAGGATTTCTCTGAAGTAACCTCCTGTATATAGCGTGAAATGAATTGTAATTTGTAATTGGTTGATAAGAACCTAAAGTATATAGCGTGAAATGAATTGTAATTGATTGATATGATTTAATCATCTGACATTGATAAAGAGCTATTTTCTCGTGGTTTAAACCATGGAAATTGGCAGTAGCGGGTGAGAAGACGAATCTCATACCAAAAGGAAGTAGAATGAGACCCCAGGAAACAGGGCGGATTTTTTGAGTTAACTGAATGACAACTTCCTATTTCTTTCAGCAATATTTTATTCGTGATACACAGCGGATCAAAATGTTCACGATTCAGCAGTAATTCTCACATTGGCGGCCCTTCCCGTCGCAACCCAACCCATCTTCCCTGCCTTGTGACCTGCAGTAGCTGGGGAACTTCCAATTTTTGACGTCAACATACATCTGCAGACTGTACGTATACAGTGCAATCACGTGGACTTCGTATAGCGCTGTAGCCGAGCAGAGGCTTATTTCTGACTAAGAGGCTAGCTATACGGTTAACAAGACACAGACTTGTTTTCATATGTATTCCAATGCAACCGTAATCCAAGAGTTCCTCGAAGATCACGAGCACGTGTACAGCGGCATCGGGTCAAGGTTAATGCGCAGTCATGCATATCACCACACTTCAGCAAGGAGACAGTCACCATTGCCGTGTTGCACGTCTCCCACCGCCAAATATTAATTTCAACATTTATGTTCGATACGACCGGTGGGAATCGAGTCACTTACCTCACAGTTGAGTGCCGGGCTCCCTAACAACTCATAACTAGAACCTAACTGCCCCCTACAGGGCATCTCCTTGGGTCAACGTATGCCTATCCCCGAATTCCAAGATCAACATTCATCCAGGGGGAATTTAATCTAGAGTTGAATTATTATTACATCAACAACAAAACATCCGTGAAACCATCGCACATCATCCTTTCTTTGACCTACAGGCAGTGGCAACTGATTTGTGTTTTCACAATACAGTGATAAGATATATCCTATCCTCAATACTAACCAGGCCTATGATCAAATGTGGGGTACTTTCAATAACAATCCGTGTATATTACTGCAAATGAATACAAGTAGAAGAATACAAACCTCTAAATCGATTCTCATTTTTTCATTTGCAGCTTGCAGCAGTGATATTTCTCCATCATACTTTTCCCGCTGGGCACAAGATTGCTTGTTCAACCTCATATACTCTTCATTCATTTCAAGGACCTAGATCAATAAATATCACAAGAACAATCTCCAATTGATATAGGGGGGACTTAGGGTGGGGATCAAATATGCACCATAATATATGCCTGGCTTAAGCTCTAAATCTGGTGCCCATTCGCGTCCTTTATAAGACAATTAAAGACTCATCGAACCATGTTTCTCATTTCCAACACTCGTTCTGACTCTGCAATCACGATAATAAATTCCTTCTTACAAATCACTATTTGAAGTTTTTGTGGTACGGTTAGAAGTTTTTAAACACAGCATAAAATTCATACGAGGTTTAACGAGTTATGCCAACTTTTTGGTCCCCACCCTTAGTTTGTAACTCCAAAAGTACCCAAGAGAAGGAATGAAATGAAAGCATAGAAGATAAAAAAAACTCAGTATTAGGGTCATATTTGGATGCTGTTGAGAATTGATTGGACACACCCCTACACCCACCCCACAGGGTAATGAGGGTATGTGGTAGTTCACATGCTGATCTATCACATCAGTATCTCTCTTGATCAATCTATAAAGAGCTAAGGACAAGATGGATGAATTATCACAAAAGGGCATCATCGGCAAGCGTCACACTTCTGGTGTGGGGTACAATACAGTAAAATAGTCATAAATTCAGTTATTTCCATCAAATGTTCCTTTAAGAACATAACTGTAAATGACTCGATCTCTATATCGAGCGCATATCACAAATCAAAAGCAAAGAAAAAGGACAGTTAAGACATAATGTAGACTTAATCGTCCACATTAATGATTCGCATCGCGTCTACTCTAGGTTACGATGAGTTACTGATGACGTAATGAGGGTTGCATTGATCATAAAGATGTTAATTGCCTCGCTGACTTAATATTAGTAGTCATATTAAATTAAATATAAAATAAACAGCAAAGGCTTTGGGCTGGTAAGAACCTCCTGATATAGACTGAGCTGAAATAGTTTGGTGTGTGTGATTAGCGCCAAGGTTTGTTATATCGTATAGGTTCCTTCATCTACCATTGCTGGCTGTAAAAGACGATTGACAACTAAGGAGATAGTAACAATGTAAAACTCATTGATTGATCACAGAGCTATATTAGCTAATGGGTAATACTATAACTTGGAGGGGTATTGAACTATCCATCTGTACCAATGTCTATAAGTTTGTGAGTTCAACGCAGACTTTCCCACCACAAAAATAAACTACATTACTCAGTTCAGTTTTCAATGCATATTTCATGTGCTGTGTAAAAACGGTTCTATAGATACAACTACTGTAATCAATATGAACATAAAAAGTGTGGGCAGATTCACTTTCAGATCTCGTATAATACTCGACTAGAACATGCATTATGAGCTATGGATATGAGTACAGATTAAGTGACTACCTAGTCAGAGCCCGATATGTACTGGGATCAAAGAGCTGCATTTCCATAGTGTACCCAGCAGCCAGCACACATTACCAGAAAGAATTTGGGGTGTGGATTGGCCTCAGTATAGGCCTAGGCTAGCATAGGCCTAAAATAATTCATATTTCTCAAGTCAAATAAATCCAGTATGCTCTCTGGCCAACTTCAATTCGACGCCAAGTTTTGTACCATGTGCAATATAACACGGTACTAAAAAGATGTAGGAATGGAAAGACGGCGTACCTGGTTTGTCAATGATTCAGTTTTGCTCCGCATAAGGCTGTTCTCTTCATGCACCTTTTTCATCGAGCTTTTGAGTTCACTCATTTCGCCGAGTAGGTTTTCATTTTCTTTTTTTGAAGCTTCTAACTTTCCCTGAATTTCCAATGAACAAATATCACCCAGTGCTGTGAGACTCATGTCACGTTCTCAACGTGACTCAAGTCCCTCAGGGTGAACTACTTGAGTTTGAGACATGGGAAATGGTGGTGGTCAACCTTTTTTTTGCTGCACTATGCTATTAACACATTTTCGACAAGATCAAAAGCAATTTCATGGCGGCCAATATTTTTAGCGAACACCCGCGACACCCCGTTCAAATGCCGATAGTTATCTTAAAATCGGAGTTCCTCATTCCTCCCTTGAAATGGCAGAATTCCTCCCTGCTTGGGAACCACTGAGTTAGTCATTTACCTACCTGTAGAAGTTCTTGCGTAAGTTGATTTTCACGAGTGTGTTTTGTCACTAGCATGTTGACTTCATTTTCATTCGATTTCTTGGTTACATCCAGTTTTTCTATTAGATTAACGACCCGCTCTTCTAATTCATGATTCCGCAGAACTAATTGTTGATTTTCACGATTCACAGTTTCGTATTGTATTTGAAGTTTTCTTTCCTCAGTCAGTTTAGCGACATGATTCTGTTCAAGGATTCACAAAAGTCATTCAAACATTGCACACTTGACTTAACACAGGTTGTCAGTGTCTGAAGATAGGCTATTGTATTCTGTTATTCTATGGTTTTTGCTGCATGTACACTGACTCACTAACAACTAGATGAGACTGATACTGTATGCTGATACTCTATACACATCCACACTACTAGCACATGTGTATAAATAGTTTGCACAGCTTCCACACTAGACAGCCAGGACATTGGGGTTAGTGCAACAGTAAGAACCTTTGAATAATAATAACCTAATGATGCTTCCTTATCATCACTGCATAGATACATATCATGTATGGACAATAATAGACATAGGCTACCCACACATTACTATTGTGTGAGTCTATACTCTAAGCAGATGCAGCAAATATGAACAACTTAAGTATGGCCCTATATTTACGGCAGCACATGTGGAGGATCCCAAGTCCTCTGCGGTTTACACTACCCCCATTGAGCAAGCTACTTAGCATATAACATAATATTCATATTATATCCTTTGTAACATTTTTGGTAACGGTTGCACCTCACTTTGTCCTGTCTTGACAACCATGTGCTTCCAAGTAATGACATTGGAATAGACATATTGGAATTTCTGTTACCGACTGTATTTACAACACACCTTGAGGAGGTCGACTCGTTCAGATAATTCCTCGATATCTGAAGTCATTGGTCCCGACTCGTCCATCACATTTCCATCGTCCATCACAGTAGAAAGATCGTGGCGAAAGCCGTTTGGTGATCTATGTGGTTTCAGGTTTCGGTGTCTCTTCAGTATCGGGGTCTGTCGTCAAAAGAAACATCAGTCACAATATGTGGTAGATATTTATGATAAAATCAAGCGTAAAAGCCTAGATCATAAAAATGAAGTTGACGACAACAGATCACAATTGATGTCGCACGTTTTTGCACATGTCAGCAACACATTATGCGCATAACACTAAAAATTAATAATTTACACGGCAAAGGTGCACGGTATCAACATTGCATGAGATGATATAGCCTAAACATACTATACTAAAGCCTAAGCTCTGACCTATAGGCACGAGTTTGTTCGTCTCTCTAGGTTAATCAATGCATAATTTGACACACCGCACAAAGAAGCAGCATTGAAAATTAAGATCCCGGTACCGGTAACTAAGTCTACAAATAGATACAAAATTTCCATAAATTGGATAATTGTGTGAATTAAATGTTGATAAGTGTCCAAGACCCAAGTTTTTCCATATGAAGGCCTAGTTGTAGCTATTATAGCTGTAGTCATTTTAATATGATATTTGTTGTGCAAAGGAATTATCTTGAACCATTAGTCACATTGGTAGTTGGTACTGGTATAGTTACAGATCAGTCTATAGTTTAGATGCTGGTACTGGCAGAGTATGGAATTTACAGTAAGAAGCACCAGAAAGTAGTGATGGATAATAATTGAAACTGAATACCGGTACCTAGGTACTGAAATCAGCCGTTTGCACCAGAACAGTTTAAAATGAAAATGTTTGGTTACATGGAAATTATCAACTGCTCAAACTACTATATTGAAAATCCAAAATCTATCAAACACACAAATCTTACCGATTTATTTCTATTTTATAGGCTAAGCTACAGACTAAGGATTGGCAAATCAAATAATTTTTGTTTGCAAATACAAAATAATAGAATATTTTTTCGAATTGATTCCAAATATATATTCACTACTAATAGGCCACACTATTCACAACATTGACCAGATTTGTAGGCTAGTCTTCAAGCTATACCACAGACGCTATCAATGTGAGTGCCATCGAACTTGCTAGGTTTTGAGAAGAGCAAGATCTTCGTTGCTACGTTTTGGGACCAAGAGCAAGATCTTTGTTGATTCGACAATTTGTTATCCAATTGGGCATCACAGTTCGCTCGTCTACTGAATATTTTATAGTGGATATACTATCACTGAAATTCGAATAGGTGAATAGCATATCTCTTGCTTTTGATTGAAAAGAAAAGCCATGGAGTGAATGAACTGAGCCCAGACAAAGCATGTATGTCTATGTTATTCCACTACTAACAGCGAAACTAATTGAATAGAGATACAATTACAAAGAACTAAATTTTAGACACTAAGCGACTCCTGTAACGACAAAGCTTCAATAATTGTAAAAACAGTTCAGACTCCTATGGATTACAATTTGTTGACAAATAGTATCCAAGAGCCTACTGTAGATTAATTTTGTGGCGCCCATGGTACAGGTAATGCACAATGTCAGCAGCTGACTTTAATAGCATATTGCAGCCTAGCAACCACAGTAAATAGCAATAAAACTATGTAAGCAAGGTCCATCCTACCGACCGATTGATGAGCTTTGGCATTATCTGTAATAGGCTAAGCTCACAAGCTTTTAAAGAACTCTCCTGCGCTCTTGTCAGGTGAAATAGATTATCATTTAACTTGATGAAGGAAAAGCACACGAAAAGGTTGTGAACACTATAGTGTGCTGATATTATTCTTGTATTATCCGAGGGTGTACGTTAAATCTATGATGACAATGTACTCGTATCAGTAACAATATGTAAGCATTCTGGAACCGCACTGCATTATGACGTAAGAAATGCAAACAATATAAAAAAATTTCTCCGAAGTCTGAATCGATACCAACGCCTTTGACTTATTGATGGTTTGTAAGGTAAACATATACAGAGCAAGAGGACAACAAGGAATTCAAATGTGCAAATAAACAGTCCTTAATCTTTTCATCCATGTTAGCCCAATACAGGAATCACAGCCACAGGTGACGACAAAGAACACATTATTGTAGATCCATTGCCGTCACAATTCGTAAACAAACAATGGAGTTGATAGTGGATGTCAGATGTTACTTAAAGTATAACGTCACTGATCCAGCCTCAATTTATTTAGAAATAAGTTCACAAGCTTTTGGTTCTGTGCCCCTTAGGCCTATAAACTGAGGCTGGATGTTATTAACTGTGTGGTCTGCTGGCAATTTTATGGTTTACATTCTTCTTTGTCATTCGGCCAGATTCCATTTAAGAGTGACCACTAGGATTGAAATGCTCATGATATGGTAGGTACCGATAATGTTTTTATATTGTGCGATTGGTGACGGAGTCAATGTTTAGGAATAGGAACATGGCCTACTAAATTAAGTAGGCCATGATAGGAATTAGATATATATAATTATACTGAATAAAAAGAGCCTAGGAAAAACGGCAAACACAGTATTTATTTCTGTCTGAATTTATGACTTGCAAAAATATAATCCTGGGTTCAAGTGGAACACTTCTAGTAACTCGGCACAAGTCATTATAACACTGATTCAGAAGAAATAGTGACTCACGTGTTGAACTTCGAATGATGGTGTGCAGTAGTGTTCTTCACATGAACAATATTGTTGTTTGTTGAAGCAACTTTGTGATTTAAAATTATCAACATTGTCTGTGTAAATTGATTGTGCCGCTTCGTCGCCATCAGGCAAGTCATATTCATTGTAAGTGCTGTCAGGTTCTGAACTTGATCCATAATCGTCTCTTGTTAAATTAACCGAACTGGCTCTTGAGTCGTCTTTACGAGGTTCAGTAACAGGAGGGTGAGGTTGAAACTTATAATTATCAGGTAAATTTGGAATTTCTGATATACTCTGCTCGGAACTCGGCCCAAGCAAGCATCCATTGTCTGTCATAGATGTGATGGCTGACGTAAATTGTCGGAATGATATCTTTCCTTCGCTAAAAAAGCACAATGGAAATGGATAAATAATTCATGTAATGCCATATGCCCTTATTTATTACCCGGTATCTAATTGCTATACATATTCAATTGAATGAATTCATACCTTTTCGGATCCAATGCGGTCTTCAACGTCAGTAGATCATTTCCATCTAGTTGTTCAGCGAGTTTTTCAACCAAGGAATCGGTAAGAATATATCCATCTTGATCAGGTGAACACAGTTCAAACATATCATTCAGATCATTTCCACCAGCCATGACAAGAGCAAGGAGCTGAAATAGTACATAACGGTACATACCTGTTAGCCTATGTAAAACACGAGGTGCATGGCAGTATTGGAACTTGAAGCATTGCATTAGTTTAGATACTACACTAAGAGCATTGTAAGGTGCACGGCAGACCTCGCTTGCATGATTAAGCAATTTGCATATATTATTATCTGTATAGGCCTACCACTAATAGGGTAGGCTATGCAGAAACAGAAGCACAGTCACTGCCTAATAACTCGTAGGCGTATGAAAAATAGTGGGGCCAATGGCAGACGGTCCAAATAGTACGGGCACAGGTAATAGATGGAATAAGTCACCACGGATTTAACGACCAGTCCAGTTTGTTGGAATATAATTCACATGCTTTCACAGCTCTTCTTTATCAGTTAAATCTGAAGTAATCTATTAGCCTACTAATTAACTGTAGGCTGTATTTTCAAGAACAGGCCTGAATACTCTGGGTCGGTTTAGACTGTAAAATGACTAAGCATTTTTGTAATTTATGGCTTCTTTCTCTGGTATTACATGCAAGAACTGGGTTTGTATCCTCATCAGTGCACCATATCCATTCCCTCTGGGTGGAATAATGTCCTGTATTGATCTCGAGCCTCAAACAAATGAGTAGTAGGGTTGTGTTGTGGCAAGAAGAGAATGAGAGGCAAAAGCTAGACTAACAAATAACCACGGAATCATTTTCCGCTGTGGCAACTGCAAGGGTGAAGCTATACACTGTACAGGTAATTAATTGCTAACAGTTTGATCTTTCTTCAACCCTATGCTAAATTAGACCTAGTTTGGACAGGTAATGATGTTTCTAGTTTTGGAGGAGAATGATCCAGTGTGGTACTGTAGTAATTTGTCTCGAAAAGCAGGGTGAAAAGGAATATGATTTACATCAGAAATTGACAATTGTCAATAGTGTGACATGACATTGTGATATGCTAGTAGTCTGGTATTGGTAGGCCAACATTCAAAACCTTCCAAGCTGCCATAAGGCTGCACCAAACACTCACTAATAATCTAACTCAGCAACCTCAAATAACCTGTTTATAGATAGATTATCATACATCATACAAAATATGTCGAGCCGATTAAAGTAATATTTAGCCATCTGTTTACTTGGCTAAGCGATCCACCATACAGATGCTCATACACAAGCACATTTTCTTTTCATGAAATAGGTACCGGTATATATATATTACGGTACTGTATATATAACAAAGACAAAAAAGCATCCGGTCTGCTTGCTAATGTCTGAGATCACACTACCGTATCTGATATTTAATAAGGCAACGAGTAAAACTAGGATCATAATGTACAAAAATATATGATAATTCAACGATTTCATCTAACACTGCATGTCAAATTATCCGCCCTTGAGGTTTGACTGGAATAAATTGGGCCAGGGGTTAGTCAAGGGAATAATACATAGACCATTATGTCAATACAGTATATTGTATACAGTCATTACAGTGCCTAATTGCCATGTTGTATTTGTAACCTGTTGCCTTGCATCCCTATAACATAATGTTTAGTCTACCCTTTCTTGCATACTCTGATCGTGAACAGAGATCCAAACTCTAGGATGGACGCACTCCCCATTCCTCATCTAGCCTTGTGACTGGCACTAGGCACCGCTGCCCAGAGAATTTAAACAGCCGCAATTACAGTCAACATTTTGATTGAATATCAGAAGGTAGTCTGCTACTATCAAGGTCCTGAACACTGGATGATGGGCCTAACTAAAACAGTGAACAGCGTGCACTATCAGACGTTTAAACTCCGAGTTCACCTTACACCCGTCATACATTTCTTGTGATACTCAAGGCTTTGTTATGTTTGTTCCAATGACACTACAGCAGCCAGCGGTAGGCTTGTTCAAGTTGGTGAAGTGGGCAAGTACAATGAAAGGGATTAAGACTCTAACACTTTCAAGCATGACAACCGTTTCCTTAATTTCTTGTAATCCCAAGTGCAAACTAACTGTTTGTACATTGCACATTCCGATTCTTTGCTACATCTTAAAACCTAAACTTCACTTTAAAAATAATTTTTCTCTTTTCCGAATACCAAGAACATTTTAGGATGCTACTCAAAGAATTCTGTAGGTGCTTGTTGTTTCTATGGTAACAGGAGCGATTGCTGAATGTCAAAGCGACAAATGTTTGTTTCATCTCAGGACATGACAATGATCTAGAAGTTGACGTGGCCTGAAACTAGTAACTAATCATCATAAAAATGAATGGCCATATATTAGGCTAGGAGTTAGGAGCTCCATAGCTCGACTCGATAGAGGATGAGTTATTTATAGTGTCTTGCCGTGTGTTGGTAGTAAGAGCATGCTTGTATACCTAAAGATTGCCTACCCTGATGTATGTCTACATAAAACTAGAGAAAGGCTCAAGATCACAAAATATTAACCCCTACCTGGTGAATAATAGATAACGAAAATTTCAGCAACAATTCTGGTTGACACTTTTTGCTGCAAAATAGTTTAATAACATAAATCCCCTGATATGATAATAGAAAATGTATATTGTTATATGAAGTAAATGGGATGCGAATGCTGGTAAACATTTTCTAAATAAAATGAGACTGGACGTTAAAAAACTTGTAAACAATTTTTGACGGCACTATAAATGGTATCTAGAAGTTTTACTTCAAGACTAGTAATTGGTTTGGTATATGACTTGATCAGCTTACTGTAAGTCCAAGTGTCTTTCAGATTCACGAAGGCATTTGAATGATAAAACTTAACTAGACTGCAAAGAGATGAAAGATTACGATGTCAATGTAGGAACAGGATTAGTATTATATGTCTGTATATGGGAAGGCCTATAAATTGCCATGTCTATAAGTGCCAATCTCAAACTATGCTGGTGAAATAACATTCTACAAATATGCAAAGCTCCGTACAGGCTACCCTAGAAGTACTGGTGGTAATATATTCAACTTGGCCAACTCTATCACCAGTATGATCAAGATACAAGATGTAATGAAATATTATTATGGTTTGTCAGTAGTGATACCCACCATGCATGATCGATCGAACGTTGCACTCAGAGTTGCTGATAGAACAGCATTTCGAAACAGACCAAAGGGATCAGAGTTTGAGACCAATTTAACTTGAATTACCAGTTAGGTCTACTAACATCAGAGCAGAAGCAAAATGAACCTAACTATAGCCTACAAATCAACTAATTTTCAGTTGCGCGTTTACCCACCAAAATTATTGGTGGTAGGTACCCATTAGATTAATCATATTCGGAGTGTTACGATACCCGGGGTACCCTCAGTCCGGTAGCCTACCGGTATGGCGCAGGCGGCATAGCAGGCCGATATATATTTGAACGCATCAGATCTGATCTATTTGGATCTAACTCTTTTGCTAACACTAATATATTCAGGCAATCATATATATACGTAACTGACCCGTTCGACTAACTACGGTTCCACTTGGTAACTGACCTCACTCCCAAACCTCCTCTCCACAACAACAATACCCCTTTATGCCCAATCGGTGAATTAGTCACCCGTTTTATACAGAGTCGTTTTTATATAAAGGGTATCGTACGAAGAAAACAAATAATATACAGCACAGGGGTAACTATATGTCGTACATGGGGAACATTGTTGACATCACCGAGGTATATCGTGATTGGTTTTAGACTGTTTCGGAGTGAACTCGTGATAGCAGTTAAGAATAAGATTGCATTACTAGACACGTACACAGCACAGACTTGTCGCGAAAAGAATGGTGTCGTACCCTCTCCAATGATCCTGATGTAGATTGTCAAAACGTACGAAAGAGAGTTCATTGCAGTCGTAAGATGGCGCTGTGTAATAAGGAGCAAAGTCTCTCCTATGGTCTCTCACTCTGGTATGGGGCATTGTAGTAGTTCTCTGCCTCGCTAATCAATCTTTGATTACTAAATCTTCTCTGTTCCCGCCGCTCATTGTATAGATAACTAGTTATCATCATAGTTACTCATTGCCTTCGATGCTGATAGTGATTGTATCGCTTGCTCATCCGGCGGCGTTGCAGCTAATGCAGCGTTCCACCATCGAACAACTATAACTTGACTTGACTTTGCAGCTAAGCATTGCCGTCACTGCATTTATCTTTACTGTGCGAAGTTGATACGAATAAGACTCGGTAGGTACCTACCCTACCAGTAGGCCCTATGCAGTACCATACAATGCGAAGGTTTGAATTCTTGACACAAAAACATTTTGTACGAATGTGGACTAGAGTTGATGTGGATGTGGACCAGAGTCACTAATCTCCATAAGGCACAAAATAGCAGATGCGGTACTATTTTAGAAGAACACCGAAGCTAAATACCAACACCGACCCGATATGTTATACGTGCGTCACAAACGCGGGGATGACGCCATGCTGTACCATACCAACTTGTACTGTATATAATGTACGCTATCCCATTGCCGCTGTGCTTTGCTGGAAACCTACCTAACACCCAGGGTTACTCATCTCAGGGTAATTGTTGCGCGTTGTAGATGACTGTTTTAATTATTGATCTTCCTTAAACAACAGAAACTGCTTGATATATGGGCATGTCATATCGTTTACTTTCAATATAATGGTACTCATGTACATGTCTCACTCTATTGTATCAAAGAGCGTAGTGGAGCCGATGGCAGACGATCAATAGATATTGTAAAGAAGATCACCACCGATTTAACGTCCAGACTTAGTTTATTGAGAATTAGAAAATTCACAAGCTTTTGGAGCTCAGCTCCTTCATCAGGTCAAAATGGAATTCCGGTGGAGCCGATGGCAGACGATCCAAATAGTAATGGATAATCAATCTATTGTATTGCAAGCAACTAACATCAATGGCTTGAAAATACAATAGCTATACTGCATTTCAGGTCTGCTAAAAATTCTCAAAATCAATCGATTGTCATTTTACTGTAACATGGAGAACACAAATTTGCCTGGATTTAGTGGGAGTGCCACACCTGATTCGGCCAGTCGTATCAGTGCTCTGGATTTATATGAAGACCTACTTATCGGGGAAGACAAATATGATGAAAACAGAATGTACACATTACACGAGGTAAATTAAAGTCTGCTCTCATTAAAAGCACTATAATACCTACTAGGCATATCTATGTATTATCTAGTCTTTTCTTAATTACCAAAAGTCATGCTGTCTTGTTATGAGCTCACACATAAAATAAAGTATAGTGTAGGTCATTTTGGTACATAGGTACCTTTTATAAATCTTGGTCATTAGACTATCATATCTTGTTCTTTTGGCGCAGATAATGGAGGAGAAAAGATTACTTGAAGAACAGAGTGCCAGTCTCCTTAATCAAGTAGTAGAGTCAAAGTTAGAGGTAGACCTACAGTGAAACATTTTGCATTTTCAAAGTTTATTTGAAATTAATGAGTAGAAATTGATTTTAAGATGAAAAAATTGGAAGCAGAAAATGCTACCTTGCGGCGATCTTATGATTCATTGCTTGCAACAGCACGGGCAGAGTTAAACAGGAAAAATGAGCTTATACGGCGCCATATAAATTCAAGGTTAGGTGATTGCAAATTTCTGTTTTCACATTGGACTATCATGCAGAATGCATGCCATAAAACATAAATGAACATTTTCATATTTTAAATGCAGATTTGAATTTAACTGTGTATTATTTCTCATATCAGCTGACCTGCCTTGAATAGGCACCGCCACGTGGCAAAATTACTTGATATATGCAACCCAAAGTTTTGAAAGACTTGGACTTCTAGTCTCGTTAATTTGACTTGACTTGTGACTCGGAATCATTGACTTGGTCACAACATTGGTGTTCAAACTATGGCCATTTCATTGTAAGGCTAGTATGACCTGGTGGTACTGACTTGAGAGCAAATAAGCTTATTATCTTCGTTTCTTATTATTGGGTCTGTATAGTGCAGTTTTGAGTTGAGCATAGGATGAGTGTGCCAGGGAAACAGAAGCTTTATATTGTGTTGGGAGACTGTTTAATAAACAGTGCTTTATAACTGACTAATCTAGTTGTCAGAACAACTTCAAACTTCTTCTTGTACTCTTTCAGGGCGAAACCGTTTCATGAATCTAGCAGGAAAGTGGTGCATCCAAAGACAACAAGCAGTACCAGTGTTGTAAAGAAGAAAAACCTGATTCAGCTATATAAAGGAAAAAGAGTACCAGAAGACGGTGTGTGTACTGTGGTGTTATCACAAACATGATTAGGAATCAACTTAATTTATTATAGTTATGGGTGACTTTGACAATATATTAAATTTGTCGTTTTCACGAATTCTATTAAATGATTGCCTACTCAACTTGGTAAATTCGTTTATTTGGACTGAATTTATTATTTTCAGAACTTGAATCGGCTAGGAGTGCTAGTTTCAATGAAAGCAACAGAAGTGCCTCGTGGAAAAGTGTTTCATCAAACACTTCGACAGAATCAACAGTCTCTATGTCATCAATATTAAAACCAGTTTCAGCACCTGAACATTTAGTTTCAAGAAAGAGAGTGGAAGACATGCCACTCTCTATACCGACCACATCGAGCGGAAATTCAGCACAACGTCATCCACAAGTGCGAGAACGCCATCAAACACGTTCCTCTGCTTTAAATGAGCAGTCGGAGACAAAGTATTGTCATACAGAAAAGATCGATACACCAATGCGCCATGAGAGAAACAGAGCTGATTTCAATTCAGCAAAGTCAAATCTTGCCAGAAACAATGATGCTGATCTTAATACTAAGCCAGCACGATCTGGACAAACTATGAATTCATTAAACGCAAAAAGTTCCAGCAACCAGAGAAGAAATTTCAATTCTCGTAGTATGACTCCAAAGGATGTACGTACAGATCTATGGAAATCTCGATCACATGAGCCAGATACCATTTCAAAAATATTCTCATTCTCACAGTCTCATGTGACTACCGCTTCACACATCTCGGGAAGCCTCATACAAAGACCGCAGAGTCCAAAACAGCCTCACTCTGCATGTGATGTAAGGGTGAAGGAGACTGGTAGAAGCTCCAGATCAACAGGGACTGAATCAGATTCAAAGATTGTATCCAGGAATCTAGGACAGCGCAGTAATAAACACCAAAAAAGCAAAAAATCTCGCAGAAAAACCATTTCAGAAGTCGGTGAGCAGTTTGGAAACCGACCAGTTTCTCAAACTAAAGAACTACGTGACACATCACACCATACTACCAGTCGACCTTCATCAGTTCCATTGCAGAATAGACATATATCAGAATCTCATATCGACGGTCCTATTGGCCCTTCCAATGAAATCAATATACCGAGTGCAGCTTCACCACTCAAAGATTCTGATCCGATTTCACATAGAGTAAAAATTGGGGAAATTGCTAATAGTAAGCATAGTTCCAAGTCTGCATTTACGAGGAAATCGTCTGTAGTTCATGTAGAGGCAGAAAACTTTCACGGAACAAGTACCGGTAATGGAAAACACTTTAAAAAAGTACGTAAGGACCATGGTCCTGATCAGCTTGTTCATCTTCATGCAACCACCCAAAATGACAAGAAATCACCCGCTACTTTACTGACTGTGGAAGATCCTACATACTCGCCAAAATCGCCTACTGCAGAGTTTGCATGTGATCCATTTGATAATACACACAGCACTTCATTGGTTAATGATAGTCCAAGCGTTAGATTGAAGAGTGCAAGTTCAGGACACACAACATGTTCAACAATCAAGGAGCAAACCTCTCGGTCAAATATATCAGAACGTGAGTCAAACTGCGATGAAAGAGGTAAACATGGCTTACGGACACAATCCAAAACCAGCCATGATGAAAAAAGTACATTGACTCCATTACCCGGGTCTGCTTGCGTAGGAAATGGCTTAAAACTTGTCATCAAAACTCGCAGACCTGGTGAAAATGCCGTGTCACTTTCTGCTGAAGAAATTCCGGCAGATTTTCAGCCTCGTGTTTGTCTAGTTGACATCAAATCGATGGATTCTCCACTAAAAGAGCGCAGCAAAGAAATTTTAGAGCCTGGTGAAATTTCTTGGCTTGCTACAGTATCCCGGAAACGTAAGCTTATCCAAAAAGAAAATGATGAAGATTCAAAGAAGCAAAAACGATCCAAATTATTCAAAACTAATGGGCTTGATACAAGAACAACTTCATTATCTTCCAATTTTGAAGCTATATGCCAGACACGAGATTCAACAATATCTGCTCAACCTTCTTTGCAGACTGCCACTCCAGAGTCGGGGGAAGTTTGTAAGCTTCTCCAGGTGCAGTCGCCCCATGAAGATATTGCCAACCTCAGCAGTGATTCTGACACAAAGCCCCAAAAATCCAGAATTTTCAATGAAGATTGTGTAGCTTCACCTTTGAAAGGCTTGAAGAAAACAAATGTTACTCATGATGAGCCCAAGGTTATATCAATTCCACATCAAGAGAAACATGGAAGAGTGAGGCCGATCTCCACATCAATATACTCATCTGATACCACGGGAGAAGAAAAACTCACTCGGGATCTACCAAAGGCAATATTCACTCCGTGCCATGAAAAACATGGAGATGATACCTCATTCTCTATATCCACATGTTTGACAGAGAAAGTGAAAAGTACTCACTGTCAAGATCAGTCAAAAGCAATAGCAAGTCCTTGTCATCAGAATCGTCGAAGAATTCAACCGATCTCCACAATCACAGACTCGCCTGAAGCCACAGGTTTATTGAAGGCGACTCGGAATAAGCCTAAGACAATATTGAGTCCGTGTCACAAGAATCGTCGCAGAGTTGAACTGATCTCCACAAACTTACACTTGCCTGAAGCCATAGGTCTACCAAAAGTCACTACAGATCAGCCAAGGGCAATATCGAGATCTTACCATGATAATTACGAAAGTGTCACTTCAATTTCCACATCCACCTCACGTCGTCACCTCACACCCACTTCATTGCCTAAAACCCCTACTGCTACATCTAGTCTAAATGCATGGCTTGCATCTGGCCAAATTGGCAGACAAAACTGTGACAGGAAATCTTACCCTGTCAAGACTCCACCCATATCTTCACACAAAGTCGACAATGATTTGAAATACCCCAAACGAAATTATGAAGAATCCATATCCGAACAAATCCAACGTGACGAAAGTAAGAAGTCGAAAAATTTTCGCAATGCTGCGTTACGGTGGTTGCTTTGTTTGGCTGCCGAGGAATTGAAGGCGACTGAAGGTATTTTTGCATTTTCTTATCTATATATATCATCTGTGAAATTCTACCGTCCATAATGTTTTTACAGGACTAGCACAGAACCTGCGTCAGCTGCCTGGAAACAATGGAAGCAAGAATACCAAAATTACAGAATCAGGAGAAGAAACAAAAAGTAAACATGATTATGAAACTTTCGTGTCTTGTGATTCATCAATTCAATTAAATATGCGCTAAGTCACTATGCCGTATTTTTGAAATTTATAGTTGTTTGACTTTCTGGTGAGATAACAACATGATACTCCTCACCTCCTAAAGAGTTGTGAATGTGAGCCTCGAATGGGCCAGTTGGTCAAAGACTATTATAGACTAGGTGTTTGCTGTTTGCTGAGCCGCTCTGGGATAAACATGTTTAGAGGGTAGGCAACGCTGGTACAAAGTCCTACTTGATTGCCCAGTTTGGATACGCAATTACACATGGCATATTGTGCATTTATATGGCTGTCAAATATAGGGGTGTGACACTTGTTTGCCTGTCTGGACTAGCATGGCACATTGTCATTGTGTCTTTATATAGCAGTGAAACGTAGGGACATTGTCAAGTTGTTCCCTGCTTCAAAACCCTTTACATGACAACTGGAAGTGGACAGGGAGGAAAGCTTTTATATCTGCCAAAAGGATGTGGCCGAAGAAGAAATTGGTAGTCTGGGTTACATGCTTTCACAATCCTAGTCTTCTAATTACCTGATCAGACATTCGAATTCATTAATATGGTGAACTAATCTAATCATCCGCCGTTGGTAATTGTGTCAGCGTGCTACCTATGAGAACAACCCATGGCACAAGTTTCCGAGTGCAACTTGTGTGGCGACACTTGTATTCAGTTGTTGATGCGATCACACCCAACTAGACAATGCCACCAGTTGCCCAGCTACGAGAGCGAAGGTGAAAACAGCACGACAACCCCAGGAGGCCACGGCCCACATAGAGCCACTAGCGAATTGCTATTACTGATGACTGAATGGTGTACATATTACTTTACAGCACCTGCCTCTCGTAAAGTGTGGTTATCTAGTTTAACAAGATGCCAAGAGAGAAGAAGGCAGAATTCAAAATGGTCCTCGTGACCACAAGCCTTCATAATTACCATCATTGTTCACATATTTTGCATTTAATGATCTGCCTTTCAGGTTAATCTTTTCAAATAAATATTATTCTAGTACAACCTTGTTAGATTATGCAAGGGCAGGGTATCAGTGAACATGCCGTTTTCATTACGGAGTGCCTCGGCTGTGGAAGAACGCAGTAGTTTTAGATTTAGAGCTTCAACAGTACAACGGAACTTAAGCTGCATACCATCTTGGGAAATCTACATCACTGGCCACTACGCACGATGAAAATCGTGTGCTACTTTGTATTGACCCAGACTTCACTCATGCTCAGCATGGCAACGATCGCTCCGGAAACGTGTATTCATTAAAAGGAGGGTGACACTGTTTCTTGGGGGTACTTAAAAACGTCTCCATAACATAAAATAGTAAAACACAAACGCGTCTTTGAAAATATCTAGTCCCATCATAGTTTCAAACAACAGTTGCTCACACCACTAAAAGCTCTTAACACATTCAAATTGCATAACAATTGACCACAAAATTATGCTCATTTGGTCAGAAGTCGGCCTAGCAGTTTGAAGTCCTCACACCCTCAACAGACGGCTTTTGGATATAATCTCACAAAAGGCACGTACCGGTACGGTAGGCCACTGGGCCTAATTTGATGATAACCCAGTCTACTCCAGCCCACGCCATTTATTCTAAACCTGGTACTTTCCAATCCATTTGTCGCCCTTTTTCGTACATATCATTCAAGTGCGTTTGTTGAAATCTAGCAACTTGTGTTTCATTTTCGGTGAGTTCCAGATATTTTTTGTATAGCTTCAACGCTGTACGTGCATCTTCTATGCTGTCATGCACTTTCTCTTGAATTTTAATATTCAAAAAATACCAGGCTAAAAATTTCAACGACATTAACCTCTTTCTAGGCAAGTGATACAACAACACCGTGTCCCTGACTTGAGATTGAGGCACGACAATATTAATGACTTTGAAATCCTTTCGCAAACCATGTCCGACAATAATACACTTGCTTTGGATCAAATAACTCAGCTTGCAGTACGTCAGTTTCAACGTTGACAAATGTTTGGACGATAAAGACACGTCGAGATCACCAGGAAGAATGCCGGAGAATTTTGTTAAATAGTCGACGACTTGCTCTTGTGTGGAAATATAATCGTCGATGAATGGAACACCTTCCATGTCACCTTCGCCTCGGATGACAGTAACTCGGGCAAGGGACATATGACTAGGCTTGATGGTAGATCGAGTTCCTAAAAGTGAACATTGATGAGTAGGAGAGTTTTTCATGCGGCAATAGCGTTTTTGAAGGTCAAGTGTCAGAAGCAAATATTTATCTGGTTTACTATATAATTGCCATGCCTTGTGGTGACTGATAAAACGAGGGGGAGGCTGGGCCTTCAACTACGCATAAACATCAAGGCCTAAGTAGTCAAAGAAAATGATGTGCAATGTGCATACTGTGCAACCTACTAATAATGAGCGCAAAGTAATGAACACTTTTTTTGCGCTTCAACTGTACTCCTGTTCACTTGCCAATCAGATATTCTGATTCACCCTTGCTGACACAAACCCACAACTATCTTAGAACTGCAGGAAATCATCCACACACTTTCTGTAAGAACACCAACATCGTTTAGCTTTCACACCAATCTGGCTCGGTCTCCCAAGTTTTCACAGAAGTTATCACCAAGGCAGGACTACCGGAAACACATTCGACAATGTTTTAACCTCATGGTGGGAATCGCATGAAACATTTTCCAAATTCCAATGCATCAAGCCAGACAATAGACTAACTTTGAATCAAAATTTACTCACTCACAGCTCCAGAATGTCCTATGCAACTAATGATAATAATATCTCACCGTCGCTGTGAAGTTCCGCTTCCTCATTGTTCAGTGTCACGAATTCTGCGTCAAGGGCAACCATCATACCCGATTCGTATGGCAATTCTGACGGCATAAGTGGGGTGAAGGTAATAGGCTTTGGAGATTGTGGGTGACCCTTGGACACACTCTCCGACAATGACAAAATAGATGCATCAAGAGGAAGAGGTATATCAAATTGATACCTGCAATATAAAGCATCATAAGTGAATGTATAATAGGAATACTATGCATTTATCAGGTAATTTTGTACCCACATCCAAGCCACAACCCTAATGTATAAAGGAGGTGGCAATTGCCACACCATAAGAATTTGATATTTTTTTTCATTTCAACACTACCGGTAGCTAAAATACCCTCGTTTTCTGGATTTTTTCTGGGTATTTTACACATTGAAAATGTGGCATGTACAGAATCAATATGTGAGAAAGTACCCACGATAAGCGTCACGAGTATGTTGTGTGTTGGACTGTTGATACACATACACATGGAGTACCACCTACCACTTCTGCCTAACAAAATGAAAAGGAAGCAGGGATTAATGAAATCTAAGAAAATTGGCAGTGCCACAAAAAAACAGAAGGTGAGGCCTAATGAAATCAGTCTAAGGAATACTGAGAGATGATTTTAATCCTAAGCAATAGCTAGTTGAACCTGAGTAGAGAGTAGTGGCTATTAATGCATGAGGCTGACAAATGATGAAGGTCATGGTGTAATTTCATCACCCGTGTGCCGGTTTCATCAGTTGATAATAAAAGAATCTTTATGATACCATCATAATTTCATAAACATTTGAAGTAATTTCAGTCAAGTACAACATGACAACACCCCTAGAAAAGCAGCAACATAAAGTGGAAATCAGACAATAGCAGTTAATCTACATGCAACATGTAACATACTGATCATTTATTCCTCTTCTTGTGTAGTAAAGCACGGCGGGAACCTTCCATTGCAAATCAAAATCAGCCGCTTCATGCGCGTCTATCGAACAGATTTGAAAATCGTTGAAAAGATACCACTGAGTGTGGGTCACTCCTTCTTTGATCTGAGAACATGGAAGAGAGTCGCGAAAAAGTGAACGTCAAGATATATATTTGGAATATCGCATCAGTGCTACGACCTACGAGCCCTAGGTGGCACAAACAAATCATTACTCAATTTTCTGCATTAATGGAGAATGGATGCGCTCATTTGCCAATCTCAATATCTGGGTGGTCATGGCGGCTTGGAGTTCAGAACAAGATTTTTACACTGGATCTCCTTCCAGCTTAAGATCAGTCTTGTCCTAGTTGGGGAATATTTCAATTTTGCCTGTGATCACAGATCATACATCTGAAGACAGAAAGCATGATCAACTAACAAACACACGAGTTGGACGAGTAAGGCATTCAGCTGAGCCGTGTTGCGCCACGTTTTCTCACCATCTGCCTGGCTGAAATGTTGCAGATGCTTATTTTCATTCCTTTAGTTTCACGCAATAGCTGTGATTTCAACAAGGCCGAAAAAGAATATTATACCTGACAGTTCCCAAAATCCAGGCCAATTTTCAGCCAACCGAATATTACCATACACTCCCCTACTTATAATCAAAGTCACAGACTGCAGTACCCAAATATTTCATCACATCGGAATTAGACAATGCCTAGGCTAGTCCCATTACTCATCATCAAAATTTCCTATTGGAGAACTAAATTCTCATCAGGCGCTTCCACTTCCTCAGATGTCGTAAGAAAGAAGTTGCTGAAAATTCTCCCTATATCAATCATGGTGCGTCTGAGTTGACTTTTCGTCGACGCCCGTGAGTTTAGCTAATCTACTCCAATGGTTGGATAGGCAGTTAGAGTTGAAGAACAAAAATTTCTTTTGTATACTTCCGCTCTACTCTACTGCTCCACGTTTAACTTTCTTTTATAGTAGGAAGAAAATTCTTATCATACCTGATGGTAGGACTCGGCAACATTTATATGTGCTACTAAATTGCCGCCCGTTCGTGGATCAACAATATGACAAATCGACATATACAGATCATACACATATTCCATTGCCACATCTTCATTGGGCTCGGTGGATACTTCTTCACTGATACGCATCTCTCCTAAAGAATCACCACCATTTTGAAGAATATAGTGGAGTCTATGGCAGATGATCAATCAATATCGTAAAGAAGATTCAACACAGATTTACTGTCCAGCCTTGGTTCATTCAGAATTAACATATTCACAAGCTTTCGGAGCTCCACTCCTTCTTCTCAATAAACCAAGGCTGGGTGCTAAATCTGTGGTGCATCTTCTTTACCTTACAAAATTCTGATGACACAATTAGCTGAATGAATAGAGGGCAATCGATCAGTCACAATTTATTTACGTTCAAAATTGTCAATCTTCATAGTCTGTGTAATTGGCTTTATGGAATGCCGGCACAGTAAGCCCATCAACAGACCTAGTAGGAGGTATTAACTATTAAGATGGTAATATGAAAGATCTGAGTAAAGTCACAGCGACAGAAGAGGCTACTAGCACTAGGTCAAGTAGTGTATGTAGGGTGAGTGATCTGGTGTTGCAACCTCATCGGAGATGCTGAAGTTGAAGTAGAAGCAGGGCCGTCAGCCAACAAAACCCAGTTCGTTGCAGTCGGTTTCAATCCCGAGATTTTTTCTAGCAAAGAGGTACGGTATACAAAATATCCAACACACCGGTCAACACAAGTCACAATAACAATCTTCGCTATCACACATATTCGAATATGTGATGGTGTATGTTTGGTCAAGAAATCCCAGACAAGGTCGGGGCAGGAAGGGCATCGGGTGAGAATAAAACAACCAAACCATGCACCGGTATATCTGATGTGTCTACACAAATAAGGAAGGGCTGAAGGGAAAAAACAAATGGACTGGTTTCCCATCATTTTCCATTAGACGACAGCCTTGTGGTAGCCTTCTAGTAGGCTATACTTGACAACGACATGCATATCCACAAAGGAATAATTATTTTCAGTGTGAAGAACTGACGAGTATGCCTAAATCATCAGATACTTACTTACCAGATTTTAAAAGCTGAATTTTCATTGTAAGTGGTACCCAGTTTGATGAGCGATTATTCCGTTCAAATGTCAAATCGAGTCCTTCCCGTTCAGCAAACACATTCCATGCATCACTTTTTTTATTTCCTTTGTCTGATTGTACTTGACTGTCATCCTTCGTTTCTTCACAGTTATTGCCTTTATCTGATGATTGTTTTGATAAATCTGATTGCACCTGCAAAAATGTATTGACAATAGGCTTCTACAAATATATTATAACGATCAAAAGAAGATGTGGGAATGATAAATGCATAGATCCTATATGAATGAACATGTCTATTCTCAAAAGCCATCAAAAATTGTCGCAGCATCCTGCATTCATGTATATTTAGTAGACAAAATACTGTAGTAGCATATGGTATTGGTAATAATTGACATGCAAGGATGCAAGCTGAATATGGCAGCCACTATTCATCAAATTCCTGTGAATGAACGGTTGTACTTTAACCAACTGTTCGCAACACTGCACTTCTCTTCCTGCCAGTCCTTCAAAAATTAGGTGACCGCAACACATACGAGTGATACGACCCACTGGATTCGTATGTTGTTTTTACTAGAGATCGGCCGATATATATTGCTTTTCTCAAGGAAGATACGATATAATTGGCTTTTCACATGACTTATGGTAGATATCGATAAAATCGGGAAATCATGAATATCGGCCTCGCTTTTATTGGTCGATTATCGGCTTTGGGCATATATTATCTGCTGATTTGAGCATGATATCCAATATTGCCTTCCTTACTTGACTAACGACGGATACCGATAATCGCAAAAATAAAAATATCGGCCCTGACAATCAGTCAAGGCAACAATCGGTCGACCCCTAGTTTTTACACAAGACGGCCTTGCTGTCGCAATCCTGTAGTGGCTCGGTTCAGGACTGGGCTATCATGGCTGGAGATTTTCCCGACCGGTAGTTGTTCAATATGTTGACAAGCATGCAAAATAAGGCATCAAACATAAACAGGGCAAGTGCTAAGCCAACACGACTCCCATTGCACCAAACAGCTAGCAGGTAAACAATGCCAAAAGCTTACCAATTTTAACATGATTCGCATAATCGAATTGAAGATTCGATCCCGCAACGTTTCATGGCGGAACACCATACCAATACACTATACATAAACATAATGCCGGTGATTTCAAATTGATACAGCACTGAGTAACTGACCTTCCAAAAATACTTCTCTTCATCTCTCAGTAGCCCGCAATTCAACGCCAGTACTTGTGGAAGAGAAACCGGATTCCGTACTTGTTCCATTGGCTGATACGTCGAAGTGCCTAAATCCCACGATTTGGCTTGAACAACAGAACAAATACTCCGGCATACAATATCAGAAAATGGCACGACGTCGTGTGTTTCATCTGTGGGGGATAATGTTGGATATGTCAGTGTGAACATTAAAGGTGTAGTATTTTTTTCTTCATGCCGGCCGTTCTTGAAATTAGTTGTGATGATCATTTCGGTGCCAAATATCTTTTGCATAATAGATTGGGTCTTTTGTTGCTCATTGATATTTGAATACCCCGACTTCTCCACCTCTTTAGGTGCCTGATATGATTCTGTTTGTAACTGTTGCAGAATGAAGCAATTCCAGTTTTGAATAAGTTTTGATAGATTGCTGTGTGTGGAAGTGCCAACTTGTTCTGGTTTTGACGGATTCTGCACCAATCCAAGAGCTGTTGCTTCCGGTATCGTGCGAAACGCACGCAGAAAGTTGCTTGCCTGTAGCACACCACCTAAAATTCATTTATATGAATGCCTTGCTGTTCATAATCCTAATTTTCAAGTTTAAAAGACATGATTAAATCCTACACAAAATCATGCAATACCTGGCACAATATTAAATAGATAGGGGGTTTGTTGCTTGTCTATAGGGTTTGTATGTCGATTCGCATCAATCCCATGAAACAACAGCGGTTGAAATATGCACCTGCAACTTCCCTTCTGGGATGCTGGTGTCATACGAGATTACGAGTAGTGTGGGAAATTGGAATGTAGTACAACATGGCACAGTCCAGCATAATTATCATATCCATGCACAGTTTTCTCTTCATGCTTGCACTCTGCAGCGTGTGGATAGGTGGTGGGGTGTAAGACCGGTAAAACTAAGAAATTTCACAGCCAAACACAGACAATTCCATAACTGGTAACTGTGGGAAGGTATGCCGGAGCCAAACTATATCCTGTTCAATCTGGTGGCCAACTAGCCATAAGGTAATTGAGACCAAAAATGAATCGCTCAAGACATAGGAAGCCTGTATTGCTTTGTTGAACAGGAAATGAACAAAATGTTTAAAAATGCTTAATGAATAACAGTAAGTAAACAAAAATTCACTTTTTGATAGATCTTGCATCCGAAAGAGAAATCCCAATTCTTCAGCAAGATCAAATTCTTTTTCCAAATTATGATGTCCCAGTAACGATGATCGCAACGGATGAAGAAAATACAACACTTGAAGCATACTATTGCAATACGAATTGGGTATGTTAGGATCTAATCCGGCAAAATTGGTTTTGTTGTAGTGCTGCAACATCTCATCGTCTTCTAAACCAATCTTGGAATACTTAAGAGAAATCTTTCGATATTTTTTCGGAACCATAAACAAATGAGGTTGTTCATCCCTTCCTAATGGCGAGTCTGGAACAGCAGCTTTTTTACCCATTTTATCTTGATTGCAGATATCTTTTAATTTATATGGTACTTGATTACGCCTTCGATTGCCAGGATTAGGAGCATACCCTATTCCATGCACTATTTTCATTGTTTTTATGATATTTGGATCAATAGGAGGCGGTCTACGACTCACAGGTTTACAGAATTTTGCTGGCCAATCCGAAAGCAGACGACCGTTACATTTTGGCATGGGTATAACAGACAAGGGTATAGAATAATCATCAGGCAGGATGGTATGTTCTAACGGTGGAGGTGGCATCAAAAATTCTGGCATTTTTTGAAATTGGGTGAAGTTGGGATTGGCTGATATCGACCATAATTGAAGATGGCCACCGGTGTCACCAAACGCAAGAGCTTGCAATGTGGGGCACATTGCAAAACTGCTAACACTTCCACACATATTATTCAAATGATACATTGGAGTATTGGGTGTTACAGTGGCATTGTCTTCAATAAGAAGGAATTGACCGCTTTCACTTCCAATGATTAACCGACGAGAAAACATCGGAATGAAACGAACAAAGCAAGGCTGGAGATGAGCTTGAATTGGAGTCACAGATCGCATCATACGAGTATCAAACACTTTAACCACTCTGTCTGGAGCCAATGATTGTGGATGGGAACGATCCAACCCATGCCTCATTGAATATCCACAAGTAACCAACAAATGTCCATGGATATCCATATCGACTAGCATCCCACTGTGTGCATTAAAAGTATGCAGGGCTTTGAGAGTTTCATGATCTCGAAAAGTCACATTGCCTGTGTCATCACCACAACAAATGAATCTTTGATTTTGTCGAAACAATGATATTCCGTCATCCATTTTGCCTTCCGCTGCAAAATCCCTGAATGTCCATTTTCCAGTCATAGTGTCGCATTCTCCCAACATAGACGAATTCCCGCCAACTAATAGAGTGGAGTTCTTGTACAAAATACAAGACTGCATAGTAAAGTTTGCGTCCGAGTATTCAAATTTCTTCAACCCATACTTGGAATGACAAGTGAGCCGATGCTTTGTGAGAGACCAAACCAAATTTTTCACCGTCCCAATATCAGAAACCGGGTTTGAGTGGTTAACCTGAAAACAAAATAATATATTTATATATTATATAATTATATATCCTATACATATATATATATCGGCAGTTATCAATCATCTAAAACGTTAAAATATTTCAAGTTTCTGTTCATGTAAAGCACTTTTGATAAGAAATGATATTCCATACTTTCATTAGTCTCATACCATACCATCTACCGAACTCACAATTTGTATAAAAACATACGCAAGCAAAGGTGTTAAAGAGTGAGCTGGTCTCTGGTGTAGCAGTATATGATCTGCCACAAAATCAGTAAGCCGTAGGTTCTAACCTCCCCGCCATCATAATCAAGGATGTGAAAAATGGTGTTTGTAGATTCCTTACGATAGACAACCTATTTGGCATGGTCCAGAGTCAATGCCTAACTTAGATGGGCCCAGCATACCAACTTGCAGCTCTAGTGTTGCCCACTTTTCAGCTTGTATGTTGCATATTATCCACTCCACACACACGCAACAGCACAAGTATAGTGCATATAGTGCAATTAAGGCTACAATATCAGGTAGCGAGTAGCTAGCATACACCAAACAGTGTAAGAGAGTTGCAGAAATTGGGCCCATTGTATTTATATAGGGACATTCGAAGTCAGATCAACCAGAGCCCGGAACCACCCAAAAATGTCTCCATTTTCAACTCAAAATACGGTAACGGCGGCATAGATATACTCACAGTCATAGGCCTATATCTCCGGTGCGACCTGATCAGGACGCATATTTCTAAAATGTACTGGATTTCAACAAATAGTGTTCATTTTGGCCAGATCAGCCATTTGATTGGTCAGAATTTAAGAGTGAGAAAGAGTGGTTAACAGCTCATTGAGTCTCTCGTAGCGTACTACCTAATAGCTCTTTACTTCCCAAGTGATCCCCGTATCGCAAAAATATTGTCTCGGGGTCTCTCGGTCAGCGCTCATCGGAATTCAAGAAAAGTGACATAATATGTATAAATTTTGTCTTAACAACACGCAAGTAGTAGAAAGCTCTGTTATAAGCTGCAAGGCATCATTCCCTTCAAGTTCACTACCGTACATGCTTTAGGCGACAAGTAATCTCTTCTCCAGATATCTCTATATTGATTGCTGCAATCGATTTCAAAGTCGAAAACATCACCCACACCAGAATAACGCACGACCCCGAAACAGCAAAACCACGATGTGCTACGTTATTGACTAGCAAGCGAGATTCCACTGAGATAGTTTTCTCGCCTTTACGCTCGGCTGCATTTTCTCATAACAAAGAAACTGAGTTATTGTTGAAATCATGTACATCACAGAAATATGCGACCAGGACGTTACTTGTTTACCTGAAACGAGGTGTATTTCTGTAGTGAGGCTCCGCAATAGGACGTCACATGTCCACCTGAGGTCCCGGCCCACAGCAGCTCTAATTCACTATCAAATGCTACTGAGTCCACACCAAATCTTGGCGCATCATCAACAAATATCGAATGTAGTTCCTGATAGTCTATACCAGCCATTTATGAACCTGCTGAAATAGTGAATTTATAATGTATATATACCGTACTGTATATATATATAAAATTATTTCAAATATTATACATTGTTTTATGGCCTATATAGTAGGCCAACAGTGCTACAGACACTATTGGTTTGGTTCCAATTTCTATCAAGGACCCCTACTCTGGAACTCTATACCAAATCATATTAGGAATCGCAGTTTTACCACTTTCAGAAAAAGCTTCATAGTTGGCTTGTTGATAAATCTAAGGATTACTAGGCTGTCTGCTTTTTTAATCTTGTTTATATGGCTGAACCAATAAATCTGTGTGTTTGTATGTAACTCCTTGTTCTTATTCCTACGTTTCTGCAAATTATCAGAGGTCTAACTGTACGACTGCACGTAGCCACGTAGTACCGGTACGGTATATTTCCATTTCCGTGACAAGTCCGAAAGAGTAAATTTATGCTATTTCCGACAATTCCTACGGTACGGCTACGGTACTGGTATACGATACCGTACCGGTATAGGCCTACCTGCTAGTAGGAATTCCGTAAATAATAATGAGCCCCAGACAGACTTCTTCCGTCAAAACGTCAAACTTCTATTTTTGTAAGCATTACAATATCTTCAACTTCTCCCCCTTGCAAGCAGAGCAGAACGCAGATCCATATCAATGGTCATGCCGATTCATCGCCATCATCGGCGTTAAAGTCCGTGAAAGTCTGGTATTATTTCACATCGAATATTTGATTATTACTAATAATAAGTAATAAGTTATCCTTACTTTCTACGATGATACTGCATCATCAATCAATGTATGGCTACATATCCGATGAAGTGAAAGTTGCTGCCCAGCCCATCCTTTCCCTTGCCTTTGTTTGTAGTGTAGCGAGTCAGTCATGCATGACTACTATCAGACAAGGAGTTGGCATCGATGCCGCTGAGTGAAAGTGACTGCGACCGGCCGGTACTTAGTCCTGTCGGTCCTTGTAGCCCTGTAGCAAAAATGTTCGACGGTAATATATTTTAGACTACTCACTACGTCACCAGTATAGATAACCGTCGTCGTAATTTCGAAACGTCAATAAATTGAACAGTTAGCGTAGCGTAGTGAGTCTAAATTTCATAGGATTTTCAGTCGAGACTCGGAAATTGACACCATCCAGCCTGCAAATTTAGGCATAGTGGGCATTAAAAAGGAAAATTAGATTACGTACATCTAAAATGCACCGCACTATAGCTTCCAATTAATATTGCATAAAATCGTGGTAGGCCTAACTAATTATGGAAAAATTCGAAAATATACTTGGAAAAACGATAGATTCACAGTGAAATTTCAGGTAGAAATCTAAAAAAACATAACAAATGTCGATTTGACAAAAGTGTCAGGCCGGTAACGCAAAACACAGGGAGGGGGGGAATGGACTCGGGAGGCATCGCTAAAATATGGGAATTGATGAGAAAGCGGGAAACAAGCAATCCTATATCATATAATTCTGTATTTTGACGATGCCTGCCGTATTTTAGAGATACCCTAGTCAGACCAGTGTTGTTTTCGGCAATAGGCTCGATTTGACATGTGACTCGCGTCTGGTGACAGGCATTATATACATTTTATCAATATGATCTATGTTTTTGGCAATAGGCCCAACCTCAAGTTTGTGGTTTAAGTCTAGTGATATACAGCACATTTTTATCAGTATAATCTAATCATCAGTCATTGGCTTCTACCACAATCATTCCTTCAACTGTATTTTACAGGGGTACTCTTTCGTTACTGCTCTTAGCAGAATGCTGTCAGACGTCGACCTAGCTGAGTTAGAAAAGATCAACAGTCTTTTCTTTGGTGATAACGAAGTGAAGAAAGAAGACTTGAAACAACTCTTAACAAAAGCAATTGCATATTACACAAAATTTGCCAGTGAAACCGATGAAAAAAAGATTTTAGCAAGTTGTCTCTGCAAATTGGGTGACTATCATCTGCTGTTGTGTGACTACCATAAAGCGTTGTCTGCTTACAGCAGATATTCTGCGCTGGAGGATGACCATTGGAAAAATTCTGAATTTCTTTACGGAATGGGCATTTTACATTACCACTTCGGTGCATTCTCTTTAGCGATCAACTACTTTCAACAGCTTTTATACAACGAGCCTTCATTTTCTAAAGCAGGAGAAGTACATTGCAGACTTGGACTGATATTCAAAATCATACCCAATTATGAAGCAGCTATAAAGCATTTTAAACTTGCTCTGAGCGACAAAAGAAATTGCACCGTTAGTAAATGTCAAATGAAATTTCATGTCGGTCATCTTCACGAAATGCAGAATAAATTTCCTGAGGCGAAGATGGAATATGAAAGTGTACTGGAGCTACCAACTGAGCAATTATCAAAGACTGTTCAAGCAGACACGTTAAGACAGTTAGGATGGATTTACCACACCAGTGACGCTCTCACTCGAAATTCTTCAAAAGCATTAGATTTACTTCAACGATCAATAGAGATTGACCCAAATAATGGCCAGACTTGGTATCTGTTAGGACGATACCATTCCAACATGGGAAAAGTCCATGATGCTTTTGTCTCGTACCGACAGTCTATAGATAAATCTGAAGCAAATGCTGACACTTGGTGTTCAATCGGGGTGTTATATCAAGAACAAAATCAACCTATGGATGCATTGCAAGCATACATCTGTGCAGTTCAGCTCGATAGGAGCCATGAAGCTGCATGGCGAGATCTAGCTATCCTCTATGAAGCTTGTCAACAACCAAAAGATGCACTGGTCTGTTATATCAATGCTCAAAAATGTAAACAAGAAAAGCATGGTGACCAAGATGTTGAAGTAAACGATAGGATTAAAGCATTGGAACAGATTGTCAGGGCGATCGACCTTAACGGCCAACACAATCAAGGCAAAATCTTACCATCGATAGAAGAAGCGTGGACGTTGCCGATACCTGCGGAATTGTCACAACGGCAAAGTGCCTTCAAATGCGCCCCAAACAATTCAAGCAATGTTCAATCAAAAGTTGCAACCATTATTGATCATTCTCAAGTATCATCACAAACAATTCCAGCCACATCGGAGGATCCTCAAAGCTGGCATTTAAACAGTCAGCAACTGCAAGTAATGCATAATCTACAGCTGAACAAGCCAATATTGATGCCATCACAGATGATGGAGCTGGAAAGGTTAGAGCATACGTACACATTGATGATGGAGGAAAGAAAGAAAGCAAAGGAACAAACAGATGAAATCTCATCCTCATCGACTAGTGATGAAAAACCACATGCGCTGCCACCAATTTCTGACATTTTTACTGAAGGAACTGGTAATATGGAAACAGAATCTTTTATAACTGAGATTGAAAAGCAATGGTATATTGATTCAGAAATTCCCAAACGAGCTTTGCCGCCTTTACTTTGCTCATGCGGAATGTCAGAAACAATGCCAGCTCGTGATGTGATCACTATGTGTCGAAAACATTTTACTCAACCTACAATATCTGATCGTTTATATTTAGGCATTTGCCCACCACCGAAACGACCTCCAACACCTTCTCCACCTTATTCAAAGGATAAACTTTGTCCTGCTACGCCGACTATATATTTAGAAAGCAAACGTGATGCGATGTCAAAGGCTCTTGCAAACTTTTGTAGTCATCCCAGCAACCCAGTTACCGTAATTCGGGGTCTTGCATCTGCATTAAAGTTGGATTTAGGTTTATTTTCGACCAAAACGTTAGTTGAGTGTAATGGAGATTGTCAAGTCGAGGTGCGAACTCAGTTTCGTCAAACATCCGACGAGAATTGGGATGTGACCGGTCAAAAGAGAATTTGGAAGTGTGAAAGTAGTCGGTCATTCACCACAATAGAAAAGTATGCAGAGTACCAAGCTGCTACATTTCAAGACTCATTGAGGCAAGAAAGCAAAAAACATCCTTCTTCACAACTAAATGAATCAACCAAAGATTTTCTTGGTACGGAAAAGTCAGCTGATCCACGTGTGACAAAGAGAAATTGCAAGATTATCAAGTTTGGTACCAATATTGACCTGTCAAACGAAACCAAATGGAAGGATCAGTTACTTGAGCTCTCGAAATTACCATGGTTATTTCGTCTAGTCTCGGCTGGCAACATGTTGAGTCATGCTGGACAAACTATTCTAGGAATGAACACCATTCAACTTTACATGAAAGTTCCAGGTTCAAGAACCCCGGGACATCAAGAGAACAACAACTTTTGTGCGTTGAATATCAACATAGGTCCAGGAGATTGCGAATGGTTCGCGACACCTGAAGAATACTGGGGTGTGATTGCAGAGCTTTGTGAAAAGCACAATATAGACTATCTGTCTGGTTCATGGTGGCCGGTCTTAGAAGATTTATACAATGAAAATGTTCCAGTTTATAGATTTGTGCAGAAACCAGGTGACTTGGTGTGGCTTAATGCAGGGACGGTGCATTGGGTTCAAGCTCTTGGATGGTGTAACAATATTGCATGGAACGTTGGTTTGATTTCTGCATATCAATACCAAATGGCTGTTGAAAGATATGAGTACAATAAGTTGACTCAATACAAGTCTATTGTACCTCTCATCCAACTGACGTGGCATCTCGCGCAACACGTCCGTATATCAGAGCCCAAACTCTTCAAAATGGTAAAGACATTGATGATGCGCACACTATGGCAATGTCAAAAATCCTTGGATAACCTCAAAGCCAATGACATTCAGTTAGTCTGGCACGGCAGGCATGAAACTGATACTGCTAATCACTGTGAACATTGTGAAGTCGAGGTGTTCAATCTACTGTTTGCCCGACTAGTTGAAGGGACGTCAAGCCATGTTGTGTTCTGTGAGACCTGTGCACGAAAGGAAAGTAGCAATCTCGTTGGATTTGTAGTGTTGGCACAATTTCATATGGATGACCTCATGAGAATTTATGATGAATTCACGCTAGCTCATAAGAAATCAAAGAGATGAAGTCCAGAAGCAAAACTGTTCAAAATGAGTGCCTCAAGAGCTCCAAGCCTATAGACCCTGTAGTGTAGTCAATAACCTGTAATACCATCCGTTGATTGTCAATTTCCCTACATTTTCTCAGGAGTCCCAGTTTTATTGCCTGTGATCGTACGTCCACGGACCCTGCAGCCCATGCAACATGTACATAATAGGTAAGAAGCTATTGAACTGAACCATGTTGCATCACCCATCCACATTATACCGTTCATGCCAGGACCCAAGCAGACAAGCTACGAATGTCTTGGGTTTGATGCGACAGCTATGTGATTCTAATCACGAGGTGAGTGGCCGCCCCTGCCAACGTGCCACCTCTTTTCTGATGACTGCACTGATCAAATACATAGAGTAATAGTTTTGGAGAAAGTTCACCCTTGCAGACCTCTTCATTTCTACCTGATAGCAAAGCCAAGTTCGTGACATTTAGCTGCGGAAGACGTGCTCTTGTCGTATGTCTCAATGTAATCATGTGCTCACATGATGATGATGGTAATCCTTTATTATTTCACGGTTTCTATTCTACTGATTATTATCATGTTGTAGTGATTCTCACATGCAGACAATCTTGTTGGTTTGGAAATGGAAAGGATTGAAAAAGAATTGTGTTTTTGCGTTGATATTTATTTTGTATTGCCTCTGTTGATTTTCATTTATATTATTATTGGCCTCATTTATTTGTTAGTTTGTTTTAGGCATTCACCGTTAACATCATCTCGTTTCTTTAATCAAGGGTAAAATTTAATGCAGAAATTTTTCATTCGGAACTTTAGAGGGCGCAATACGCCATCGGTTAGTTAGGCGGACGAGTTAGTGTTACCGCAGGTGTCATAGGCAGCGATAATGAGAAGGGTACACTACAATGTAAGCCTATATTGTACGCGCTTCCTTGCCTGTATGCTCAGGCTGTAAGTTGGACGCTCCACGGCAATTACTGAAAATTCTTTGACCAAGTGGGGAGAGGGCTGTGACAGGATTGGCAATCCGGCTTAAAGTGGTTCCACCCATGAAAGAGAGAGTAGTCCTGGCCTTCGCCCGTAGCCTACTTCACGCAGGTCTGAATAATCAGCGGACCCATTCCTTAAGGCGCTATAGGCTAGACGGTGGTGTCCAATCCCGTTCCCGAATGCTGAGCGGGTTGTCACGGGATTACATGATTGATTACGGCAAGGCTCACTTGCGTGTAAAATCACAGACCGATTACGTTCTAAATCTCCAGCGAATGGCATTAGCAGGCCTAATTGAAATTGTGTAATCGCACCGTGATGTGCGCAATACCCTCGTTACCATGACCGAGTAGGCTTACGCTTCGTTATAACTAAGTGGCAGTTGTCATTTCCAATACTTCAGAATCGCCGCGAGCATCCCAACTTGCGGGTATATAGGCTATGCCTGGTATAACCTACGCTTCCAGTTGGAAAGTGTCATGTAGCCGTAGCCTACTGCATTTGTGGATTGCCGAATATTTCGGTGGAGCAAATAACCCATCGCCCGAACTGTTCGTTGGCGATGTCAGTCATGTGACCCGATTTTGTCGGCCATTGTTGAATTTTCTCTCACCACAGATTTTTTTCGTTCACCCACATGGGGACAACAGATACACACAAATCGCAAGCTTATGGAGCTCCGCTCCTTCGTCCGATGAATATAATGGCGTAGGCTAAATGTAGGCCTAGGCATATATTATGCGGTTTCATATAATGGTTCCGACCTTTTACAGTTTATTTGTAATTTATGGGGTTTGCAACTACTAAAGGTCATTTACGCCAGGTCAATGCTTACGGTATACTTTTCAATACTTCCAGTTTAGGATAGCCCGGATCACTATTACAATCACGACTCTCCGCATTTCCCCGAACCCGACTGCCAACCAGGGAAGGAACGGATATCAATTTTAAAGTCTTCGATTTGACTCGGTCGGGACTCGGGAATCGATCCCGGTACCTCCCGATCAGAAGTAGAGTCTAAGCCACTTGGCCAACTATTATTATTATTGTTTAAAAGATAGAGTGGCGTTTATCACCGATGAGGTCTGGTGCGCCAATGAACGGTACCTTTTACAGTTCTGGAGCGCATGGGAAGAGCAATTAATTAATTTAGTAATGTGGGGATCAAGCGCCGGCGGAAATTTGCCTTGTCTTCTTGCTCGCTACTATACTAGGCTTATTCCTCGAATCATCGTCAATTTCTGCTACAACGTAGGCTCGGCTACAAGTCAACTTGAACATATAGGATCTAGCAGAGTTAGATTGATTCGCGAGACTTGATTCTCGGTCGCCCCTCTTATTCTCAACCCAAAACTTCTGTGACGTCAATTCGGATATATATCACGACGATGTTGGAGCTTTGACCAACTGGGAATGCGGAAGGGTTTGACAATATATAATTTGATCATGACTCCACTCTAGGCCATAGGGCTTTATATCTACCTTTTGTGACAAGTTAAAGAATTTACGCTTACAGTATAGCATGTCACATGCTGCTCACTATCGTGAAAGGATTTTGTCACCTTGGGGAGCAACGTCGTCTCATCGATCTGTTCATTGACCAGCAGTCGCGTATCTAGAAACTTTCAATTGAATTTATTGACTTATCGACACCATAGGTCTCAACTAACCAACTGTCATATTCAATCTGCAACGACATTTTGTAACAATATGCACTATGTTTAGCCCATATTCGAAAATAGCTTTGCAATCGCTTGTCATGTCGACGGTGAAGAGCCGGTGGCTGTATGCCCTAGATAGGCCTACTACTACAGAAATAACTGATTCTATCGAAACGGCTGCGGCTGGATGTAACTCCCGATAAAAAAGTAAAATCTTTTGTAGATTTGTAAAGAATATCGACCAAA
The DNA here is from genome assembly GCA_030412335.1 of Botrylloides violaceus. NCBI lineage: Eukaryota > Metazoa > Chordata > Ascidiacea > Stolidobranchia > Styelidae > Botrylloides > Botrylloides violaceus. The sequence continues at coordinate 348,203 of JASFYC010000424.1, forward strand.
CCATCTTCCACTGAATGACTGGAATATACGATTTTCCTATCCAGTTAGCCTACGCAGTACCGCCAACCAAGGGAGCACTATGGGTTGGGGAACGGAGCGTCAGTTTTTTTCATACGATGCAGTCGGTGGTGTTACAGTTAAATGGGTGCGTTACGTAGGCTATATCACGTTGTTGTAGACGTTGTATAGTCAAATTTTTGCGTGTAGGTTTATTGTGCGTGTAATCCCGTATTCAGCATGTAGTCTAAGTAATGAGTATTATTTGCCGTAATCAGTGGAAATAGTTGGTTTGGTTGGCGTAATGTAGACGTTTGCTTGACGGGTAATTGAAATTAATTATTGTATCGGATGTACGAGGGTACATTGCTGCGTCGTCGTTCGTTTTCTTTGAAACCTTATTGGCATTTATCCCTGCTGCCAGCATATTCAGCTGATTTATCCTCTGCTTCCGATTTGGTTGGATTTCGCACAATACAAGGGCCCGCCTCAAATTGCACCGTCTTTTGTTATTGAATAGAAAATGAGCAAATACATTGTATAGTATCGGAACGTTACACAGGCGATTTTGCGCAGTTTTGGCGTGTTCTGGCAAAAATCAGCTGAGCACCTTTGCGGTTGGTGACTTGATCTTCAACAACAAATATGCTCTAGCCGCAGAGTGATTTTTTATCACAGTTGATACTGAAGTGCAAGAGCTCGCAACCCTGTCTCGTTGCAGGACCAAACTCCAAACCCGAAATTAACCTAACAATAAGCAAATAAGGAGGTCAAAGGTCCTGGTCCGTACTGTCGTCTTGACCATATGCTCAAATTGTTGATTCACATTTGCACTCTCCACTCACCAAAACATGAAATGTGATGGATGTGTGAACCTATAGAGACCGCCAGCGGTCCCATTAGCAACTGGCGCGACGGCCCGTCTGCATAACAATTACTCTGCTTCTCCCCGCCCCGTCCGTCACAGAGCACAACTTCCGCGACTCTCCAACGATTTTAGGGTTTTTGATTCACTGTGGATTGAGCCAATACTTCTATTTCCATGCAGACGGCATATTTATGATTCTTATACGCATCATCAACAATAATGTTCTGAAAGTAGTTGGCCCTATTGTTGAGTCAACAGTCAAGCGAACGGATCGCTCAAATATATGTCTATTCGTGCAGTTTCTTCGCCCTGTCAAATACACTTTGCTTACGCCGATATGATACTCAGTGCATATGACAATGACTTAATTTTAAGTATCCTAAATTGGCTAATAGTAATTTCTTTCCCGTTCACGGAAAAGGAAGTATTTGTAAAATAGTGATGGGGGCAAAACATGGCTGCAAAATGTATTCTATTCCTTATGAGTAGGAACAGACAGCCTTCTAGACGGTTGGGCATCAGGTTCAAACTAAATTGGGTTTAGCTCATAGGGACTATATACTGTGATAGTTATATAACCCTAACCCTGTGGTCATTGCCAAGGGCAGATTTTCGCTTCCAATAGAGCATGGACCGATTCGGCCTCTCCTGTTGATTACAATAATAAATTTAGTGACCTTCAAGTTGATATGTGGGCTTTAGCTCATTGTAACAGACTGCAGGATTTTGATATTTGTCCGAATATTGCATAAATTAAATTGCATTGAAGGTAGGATTCTGATCTTAAAATAGATGGATAAGTCGTGTGTACTCACAATCGGTGTTTTCAAAGAGATTTAAAGTGTTTTCAGCGATTAAACGGGGTTACTGCAATCATGTTATGTTTGCTCGAATACCCACCGTGGTAAAGCATATGTCGTTATTTGTGAGGGAGAGCGATCGAACAATTTGGCATATGGAGAAGTGGCGAGTTTGAGCACAACTTGTGCTCCATAAAAATCTTCTCGTGGGGCGTTATATTGGTGTAGTAAAGGAAACGCTTGAAAATCGATGACTTTTCGACACAGAAAAACTGTTATACAGATGATTATGTTTGTTCCTGTTTTCTCTAAGAATCGCGTGCATCTATATACACGCACGGTCATTGACAGTGTGGAAAATGCTGTTTAAAATGTAGTCTAAAAGTGCGATGTTCAAGCTGTGAAGTTCTGTGTCGGGGACCGATTGAACAGAGCGGTTAACAGCAAGATTGCCGTTTGCTATGCATAATTAATGCACTCATTTTGGCTTGCGTTAAAGTTTGTTCGGCACTTTGCAGTGTCTATGCGGCCTTAATGAAAAAGTTTTAGGCTAAAAGGTGGATGCAAGGTATCACTAGGTGAATGCAGTGTTCATGTGTGCTTCAGGCCTCTTCCAAGTGAAAGTTTCTTAGGCAGTCGTACCTGTATAGGTCTATGTGAGGCAGAGGAGGCACAGCGATACGATGTATGGTATTATTTGATCTTGACAAGCCTACGTTATGTATATTCAGCATGTTGTTATGAATTTGAGATACTGGTACTTATTGTCGATGGTTTACCCCTGTAGCGTGAATGTAGGCCTATATGACATAAATCAGGAGTGTGGTTGGCTGTATAGGCCTATGTCAGGGTCGCTGCGAGTGAGGACAATCTTCTCGCTCTTTCAACAGCGCAGGCAATGCTGTGTGTAGGTCAATAAATAACACTTGTTACCAAAACAAATAAAGACAGATTATTCGTTAGTATTGACGCCATAATGTTGCTCCAAATTTCCATTTTCGCGGGTCAAATCATATCGATATATCCACACCAATTATACCCATGACCACGCTGTCTGCCCACATGTAGTTCTGTGGTAAGATTAGATAATATAAGTCAGACCATTTATTTTATTTATATATTCTATTGATAGCCTAGATGGAAAAGTTCAGTCCAGTTTACTGGAATTATAATTCACAAGCTTGCGGAGCTCAGCTAATTCACCACCTGATGAATCCACAGTATCTATTACTATTTGAATAGTCCGCCATCGGCTCCACTATTTTTCCTATATATAGGTTACCGCATCGTATATCTTTTACGCAAAATATTACAGTATAGGTGACGCGAAAATGGGATTTGGCTAAAAATTTATCACTATAAATATATATAGAGCAGGTTGTTCAGACTAATATATTCATAATACAATTCATGAGCCTTCGGGGCGCAATCACAATGTGCTGTTGGTCGAATTTCAGTTATAATTTTATGAAAACCTCACATCGCGTCTATATTGACTACTTAAAAGTATTAGGTCATCGTTTGTGCCATCCATATGCTACTTCTGCAAATGATATTCACGTCGATGAATGCATCTCAAATAAATTCTTAATCGGCCGTGATGCTCGTCTTTGTTGTCCGGACGATTTTTCGCCGTTACACCCGGCGATTTTAGATATACCGTACTTAAAACCTCTATATAAATCAGTGTCAGAAATATGCCATTGCGTTGTCTCATTTTAATGCAAGATACCTGTCACTCGTCGCCATATTTTCATTCATTCATACGAGCATCCCTATGTTTTTTTTATATCTATATGGATATATTATCAATCGATAGAGGTGGAGTCATCGAAATACAAATACGATATATGTAGGTCTTAAAATATTGTGTTTTCCATCTATCTGATGTGTGGTGTTGACTGCGTTTGACCGGTAACATGTTGTTTGTTGTTGCGAAGCAACAGTGAAGTGCATTAGCTTGTCCAAGACGACATGATTTTGTTTTTACCTCAAGATTTCGCAGTTATCAATATATTTTCGTATGACTGATTGGTTGTCGGCAGAGTGGCCTAGACCCGCTGCTATTAAAGGCATTAGCAGTCTTATAGATGGGATTCGGAAGAAAGCAAACACCGAACAGGACGTCTAGGAACAGACAGGAATACAGGTTTATCTATTGGAATAATAAGCAACTTCTAAGGCCTACACCTCTAAAGGGTTATGTTGATCACGGTATACAACATAACTGGCTCACAACAAGTAGGCTACAAGGGAACGACTCTGTTGATCATATGGTGGTTTGTTTTTATATCTACCGCATTGATTGCGGGCCTAAATTTTTATTCTCACTCTCTTCAAGTACCCGACTATAAATCCGAAATGTATTTCCTTCTCCTCGTAATCTATTTGTCACACGATTATTTCTTTGGAGTGCGGTCGAAGTCCATCCCGTCCTTGTCGTAGATTTCGACTCGTGGACAGTGTAGAAAGAGACCAGTCTGAAGACTTTAGACGACCTAGTCCTGCTTTATGAATGAATTATAAAGGCGAGTGAACAGTGCAGAACGTAGCGGAATAGGAACACAAAAGACACTTTGAGCAAATCTCAGTAACCTTTCGTAGGTCGTATGTATGATGAACCTAAATTTTGGCATATAGCCTATGTGCAATGTGCATCCGTGCAATATTCTGTGGGTATGATGTGTGATATCCTTGGCGATTGTAGTCTGAAAACAGTGTACTGTAGGCATACTATCCACTCAACCCACAGATACCGGCAACGAAGTAGATCGCGCCGAGGCCATGGACATTGCGAGAACTAATTCGCTATGGTCACGAATCTCACAATGAGGCTAACAGATTTCGGTATATTTGATTATTGATGCATTGATAAACAGGGAATGAATGTACACATCCGTGATGCACACTGATTTAAATTATGCACATGTACAAAAGTCAAAGTTGCCGAGACATTTTCTAAATATCTGGGTAATGGGTTTATGTGTTAAATTTTTGACTAAAGCGTGCCATCATGCCACATACAATGTCGCGCAAGTTCAAGTTTTGTTGCTATCCCTTGAGAATTATGTTGATCTTTCGACTCCTTCACAGGTAAACTGGTTAGATTTCTCTTTGTTATAATGTGTGAATTTGACCTGAAAAATCGATAAATCTGATTCGATAACTACAAGTGTGAACAAAATGGCGAAGGCCGTAACAGATTGCGCATTGGACGACTCTCATACCCTTTACGAATCTTCAAACGACAATACCGTCCTACAATCAGATTTTATTCCCGCAGCCGAAGACGATAATAGCTTGGACTTCTTTGACAGTGATTGCAGCGGGCATAATAATGATGACGATGATGACGACTCAATGGTGACGATGCTATCACGTCATAATGCAGATTCAAAAGACCATGATGCGTTGCCAAGCGCAATGCCGGTGTTTAGCTGCAGCTCAAACGAACCGTTGAATTTATCCGTGGAGCCTGCCAATAGTCCTAAGAGCTGGCAGAATCAAAAACATCGTAATTTATGTTTCGTTGATGAATTGGCCGAATTTTCACCTGCGTACTTAAAAGAAGCAAGGAGAAGCGATGACGATATTTTGGATTCCCCTCCATACGATAGAGACTGTGGAGATACCGACGGAAATGAATCCGGTGGTCCAGTGGATAAGTGCTGGGATGGCGATAGTTTCATCTACTCAGATGGAAAGAAGATATCGGGTGAGTAAAGCATCTATGATTCAGTTATAGGATATCTGAGGTCGTTGATCAACTTTTGCCGGCTTCCAAACCACTCAAAGGCGTGCCTCACGTAGCGAGTCGGGATGCGCGTCATGATGTGTGACACTTACCGCAAGTGGCGCGAACACAAAGAAACGGGTTAAATACAGTCATTACAATCTCGATTACACTAATCTGACCAGTGATTGGCGGAAAGTCGAAGCAATCGTGTTGTAGTCTACAATTCGTAGATTCTTTACTTCCTGTGACCTGGACCGTTATAGACCAGTACATGGCCTAAAGTAGGCCATGACCAGTATAATAACGACGACATCGCATGACACCGCACTCTCTTTATTTGGTCCGCGCTGAGAAATTTCGCGTTGTCGGGTTCTCGACAGAAATATATTTTAGGCCTCCTCGAGTTTTGGAACACCACACAATGGCCCTTTAAAATTGAGTGTCTCCAAATTGAGACCTAATATCCGTTGAGCGTCGTTGATCACTTACTCACTGTATTTGAGGTTTTATAGCCCCAAAAGCACGGGTCCGGGCAGCGGCTTGTCTCTTCTGTCAGTTCTGTGTGGTCCTGTCTCCGATAGGCCTACTGTACTACTGCACTAAGCGAGCGAACAACGTATCAAAGAACATGCTGGTACCATTCGGGGTTAACCAAATGAGAATTTAACCCTATGTTACAAAGACGGACACCTTCCGTTGCGCCAGCTTAGCAGTAAACAGTTGCGATGTTGCAGGTGAAGCTGATTGTTAATTAGCTGTAGTTAATTTCAGGAATAAGCCACACTAAATGATGCACAATTTAGTATTTGGCATAATAGGTATTGCGCAAAGTCCCGCAAATGCAGTAAACACGTTGTTGTTGTTTTGAATTTATGGTGTCTTCAGCTGCTTAGGTCATGTGCCCCCACGTCAGTGCATATTGCACGCGATTTCGGTACTTGGTATTTGGTGGGTAGATCCAACATCCAGCTAGTAATAAATATATACATAGACCAACCCCCTACATACATAGTTACATACATGACAAAGGACTTTCGGAAGGAGCGTGACTCAGCGACGTGATCAAGTCGAACGCATCTGTTGAAGCTGGGCTTGTAGGCCGAAGTGTAAAGCTCTTGGTGACGTCATAACTCGTTAATATGCAGTATGTGAGGAAGTCCAGGTGTGGGCAATAGGACAATTATGGTTTCCACAGTTTTCATAGCGGGCCGGGCCAAAAGGTTTAACTACATTAACATTCTCATTGTAAAGAAGTAAATAACACTTTGTGATTAGTTGCTATTGCTACGACAGATGCAAACACAAAGTCACCTGACAAAAATGTAATTTGTACAATCAGATCGTTGTCTAACATCTTGGAATCTAAAGCGACATGTTTCTTCGAGATTGGTCTCGCGCTTGTGGATATAATCAAAGGGCCGTGCGTACAGTCTGCTAATAGCCAAAACGTCTTCACTGCCGGCTTGCCCCCATCGATAGTCCGACGTGAATGAACGATTTCGACATTGATTTCTAACAAGTTACGCAATTACATTTGTTGAGCATGTACATTGTACAGGCTTATGTTCTTAGCATAGGTCTACCGAGTACAAATGAAAATACCAAATCGATATGCGCGATAAGCTGGATTGTGAACAGAATCAGGTCTTCGTAACCTACGTATTAACAAGGCGGCCAGTGTTGAGAACCTAATCTGATTAACATAATTACAAATGCTGTGTTTCCGCTATGAATGTCGCTTAGGCTATAAGACGAGATGTAACGCCCCCAAAAAATATAGTTTCGAAATTGTTCTTTGACCTCAAACAGTGTGAAGGAGAATAGCCTAATTAGGGAAATGTGATGTGACGGTGGACGCATGCTGTCGCAACGCAAAAGTAAATGCTTCTATTCACACCGTGAGGTTAGGAATATTTTTGACAGCACAAGCATTGACGCTAAGCAAAGCTCCTTCTTCTGAATTCTGAAAAATTATTGTATGTTGAAAATTGGCAGTATTGATATATGTAGTTGGATCTCCGGATTTTGAACCTTTTTCGTTTCCTTTATCTATTGCCGTATGAACCAGAGAAAAAATTACCAACCCTCTTGTTGTTGAAAAATATGGAAATCACGCTGTATTTTGTTCTGAATTTGTCCTCAGTAGGTAAAATTAACCCACGGTTAAATGTGTTTAGTTCGACAGAAAGCTCCCGTAAGCGAGTAGACTGTAACGAGAAACCCCTGTGCGTTACATCCGGACCTCTGCATGTTGTGCGCCAGCGGATTCCGTGCTACCCAACAGCGCGGCGTTGGGCCTATAAGTGCGATTCGTCCGCAAAACTTGTAAACATCCAAATAGGAAGTGTCCCCCGTTTGGTGTCTACGTCCGAGGATTTCCCACACCTTGACGTAAAATATGAATTCATGGTCGCTACTGAATCGCAATGAATTTGTCTGAAATGAGCTTTCAAATATATATACATATATTCTTACGATTATTGTAAAGAAGAAGAAGATCACCACAGATTTAACATCCAGTCTTAGTTTATTGAGAATTAGAACATTCACAAGCTTTCGGAGCTCTGCTTCTTCATCAGGTCAAGATGGAATGAATCGTAATAGCACAACTGGAATTAAAAACAGAATTGTAGCTATTGTGACGTCATAGAGTGGGTGGATGAATGAGCCAATTATATCACAGCTAAGGTGAACCCAGGAGAGAGCGGTAGGAGTAAGCGATGGTGGTGGTGAAAGCTTGGAGGAGCCACTTCCAAAGATTGGAATTCGCAAAGCGCAAGCAATACGTGAAAATCATCATGACTGACCAATTGTTTTGCTAAATCTTCTTATCGCGTCAGTTATGTTGACACGACTACAAAAGGGCTTCGAAAATGCCTAACATTTGCGGTTTTGCATTGTCGCTTTCCGGCGCTACCAAACTTCAAGGCTTGCACAATGAGTGATATTGGAATAATCGTGTGCTTTGTACCATTTATCTAAAGCTGTAAAACTCCTTCAAAGAATACGCATTCTTTCAAGATTTATCTTTGATCACATTGCACGATTACAACAAAAGTTATCAAAGACCAATTTGCCTTGATTAAAGAACCCACGGTGCAACGACTCTCGCTTTGAAGTGGGCTAGCCCGTAACGTATACTCATGTATTACCGAGCCTTTGTTGTTCCGAATTGACCGTGAAGACAAAATGAACCAAACATACCGAGGCGTAGCCTATAATATTAACCTCGCCGCCACGAGGTATACATAAAGTGTAGGCTCTATCCAAATCTGAAACAAGGCAGACTTTGGTCTATGTTTATGATCGTCCTGCCTGAAGTTTTCCGAAATGCCTGAATCTGATTTTTCGTTATTACGTCATCATTCAGCGCTTTTGCTTAGCTAGTGGACGAACTTCGTGTTGTTGAGTTTTCCTGCCAGAAATTTTGAATTCGACCGAAACCCACGGTCTGTTATCTATACTGGGTGGGTGGATTCCAGGGCGGGTTTGGGTATGTGTCCCGATGCAACACTGCTCCATAACATGTTCTCGGGATAGCACAACTTACATTATGTCGCAAGATTATGCCAGAGTGTGGACGAGAATTTAAATGGAAAACTCATTCTTGAATACTTTTAGTGATATATTTTTAGCAAACCCTTCCTCCGTAGGTCATTTTACATCGTGTAATAAAACACGGCTACGCGCAGAATGTAATATTATCTTGCTACCTATCATATACGAATAGGCTAAAGTAGCGGAGGTTCGTGGTTTTCAAGTTCATACACGGGTTGAATTATTCATCAAGCAGCATATACACGGAACCTGTTCGGCTATGCATGTTCATCTAAATTCTTAACTACCACGCGAAAACGAATATCATATGTTTCAACTGTTGATGGACGTCTATTTATAGGGTTAAACTTACCACTCTGTGGGCTTATAGCTTGCATCATGCAATAGCACATCCATTTGATGCCTTGCAAAATTATGAGTCTATATAATTATGGACTTGGTATATCCTGTCATGTAGGCCATAATTGTAGAGTAGCATATAGCGAGTGTTTGCTAATATTATTCTATAAAATTTCAATACCAAGATTATCTGTACTTTTGTTCCCCTTGATGGATAAACTTTTTTTACAGAGGTAATAAAATATTCATTTGCACTCAAAACAGAAAGCTGTTTAAATTGACAAATTTGCCCCTTGCTCACTACTAATTCAGCAAAGTCGGCAGTGTCTTCTCCAAAACTAAATTTTCTACAATAAGGTGTTTCTGCAGAATAAACACTTCAAGAATTGGTTTTGAAATTGCTTTAGATGAGCGTTTCGTAACCTCAAGTCCATCACCATGCACAAGAACACAGCAGGAGCTTGGTGTTGCATCGGTTCCATCGTGCCAACCCAACCCTCCCGCCAAAATTACAATTTCTGCCCGCCCTATCAGTTGCTTTTACCCACTGTGGTGACAATTGGTTGCTAACCAATCGCGTAGGCGCCAATCATATAAAGCTGCCTTCGCCCAATTATTATACCCCGCTCTCGACTGTCCTATTATAGGCCTACACTTTTGGTTTCAGTGTTCGGGCGTTTGTGCGTTAGAACTAATCCGTTGCGTATAGCTGCGTTCTACGCTTGAAGTTGTTTACATATTCGTATTTGTTTGTTGATAGTTACATATGCTTTTGTATCTGAAATTTGCTGCCAGTTAAAAAGAGCGAAATACGCTACACCCACTCAATACCGGTACTGGGCGGAGGGGTTGGAGGGCAGATCGGGTATGGGGCCCATGAAACGCTCTGCTATATGCTTTAATGTTTCTAGTAGCTAAGTTGGAAAAGACCAACGGCCCTTAACTGGATTGTTTTTAACACGGTAATATCAAATCTGCCCGAGTACAAAGCTCGCTCTCCAGTATTTCCTCTGCGGTCGCGGATACGTTTTGAGTGAGTAATTTATTATCAACCCTCCCATTGTCAATTGAAATGTCACCTTTTAAGACACTAATGGTCCAAGTTTAACCTATGACGCTATGAGGGGAGAATTTCCTTAAGGCAGACATGGTACAGATATTACATACTGTAGTTGGATGGGATTCGCGTTACTTCATAATGGAACACGCATGGCCTACTCTAAGTAGGCCATGGAACACGATACATTAACCAGAACGCCAAAAATGAACGCCACGACGGAATAAGTTGTTTCCAATTGTGTCCATAACATTAGGCGATTGACATTATGACTATGGTTCAGGCTCAAATGATACACTACCCGATATTTGTCCTTGCGAACGTATGTTGATGAGGCATCTACAACAACTGCAAGGTGGGTTTGTTGCGTTTGGCAGACGTAAAATTGCGATTTAATGAAACCAATGACAGACAATAAGGTTTCCGTATACGCTACCGTACATAAATCGGTCGACAGAGCGCAAATGCGTTTTGGACAGGTATAGTCTCGACACAGACAAGATTTACGTACGTAATGCACAACCAGACATAAATCGGTCGACAGAGTGCATATGCATGTGGACGTATAGTCTTAGAACATACGTCGATCAACTTGTTCGGCAATGCTAACATTTGATCGTCGTACGAATCTGTTGTCGAAGTGACTGATGAAGTGCGTCGGGTCTCCCCCGAAAGCGCTATAACCAGTTTCACGACACGAAGCAAGTCTGTCAAGTTTCGTCAAGTGTTACAAGTCGCATATTGCATCTGTATCCAACAGTGGACTTAGTCTGATACATTTCCGCATATATATTTCATTAAGGGCGTTTTGTCTATGCGCCGTATGATCATTGCGCGTTTGATATATCCTGGTTGATTAGTGATTATTTGTTTATTGGGACTATTTTCAATGCATATCAATTCGCATTGCATTTCATTTCCGTTAATTTGCTTTGTAAACGCCGAACAGGATATATATATGCGAAAGTAAATAGATTAATAGCTAGCGAGAAAGTCTTTGAACTGTACACGAAAAGCGTGATCGTGCGGGGGTTAACTTTGGTGCACCTTATCCAGACAGTATAGCGCGAAAACAAACAATTGTTTCTTTTATCTCAGCGACATTCGACTTGAATTAAGGCTGTCGTGTATTTACTTTGCGGTGGGAAAAATCGAATGTAACAACATAACGACGCCTAATTTCACGTATAAATGGATGACTACTTGTAGTACCCGAACTTTTGCATTTGCCCTCGCTAAGTGCTCAGTAAAAGTATTGACAGGATTTGTTGCCAGTGCATCAAATCAGGCAGAGAAGAAACGGACTTTTCAATCAGAATTAGCCTACATGGCACAGAACAACGACTTTGCTGGATGCTCAAACGACATCAGAAATGAGAAAATACATCCACGTCTTCAACAGTTTCGTAACGACGGATACTTTGAAACACCAACCAACAGGGAACATATGAGGGAGGCTGCTAACAACGCTGGAGCAGACAACGTCAACATTCCTGAAAATCAACGTGACACTATATTGCCTGGAACATTAGTCGACATGAATCAAAGCCTTGGCCGAAATGGAGTTTTTCATGAATTCGCACAAAATGACGTTCCTAACGGAGCACCACAAAATGGAGATAGCTCTGCCCAAAACTCTCGTAAGACCTCCGCTATTGTATTTTTCATCAATGTGTACGAAACGCGCGTGTCCGTATATGATAATGATCGATATATAGCCGTGATGATCAATAGTTGACCTTCTCCCAATATGTTCTTATTCATGTCTTAAACGTCGGCCTATATTTACAGCTCTATGTCCAAAATGTACTGGTTGCGGAAATCATATACTTGATCCATACATCTGGCAGATTCAAGGCAAAGCGTGGCATGAAGACTGCCTGAAATGCTCGGAATGCTCACTGCAATTATCTGGAAAATGTTACCTCAAAGGAAATAAAGTATATTGCAAGGATGACTTTTTTAAGTAAGTAAGAGACGCCTCTATAATCGGACAATTATCTGCTGATTACAGTATAATAATTATTGAGGCCGATATCCAATATCGACTTCCTTACTTGACCACCGGCCGATACCAATAATCGGAAAAATAAAAATATCAGCCAGGGCGATAATCGGTCGACCCGCACGTCTGATTGGGAGGTTTCGCGTTTGAAAGCTTTGTGTACGGACGATTGTATGTTTGTTGCGCTTTCGTGCCAGTTACCCATGCCCGCCCGGTACCGCTCGCAGAATTTAAATTGGACACAACTTCGCCCATTACCCGCAATGGGCGGCTGGATTCCGCAGTTGGCGCATTTATACATCCTAGCCGTCCCAGCCACTGAATCATATAATGCTGTTGATTGATAGGTAGGGCCTATCTCCACGTGTTCAATTTCTTTTAGACTCTATGGAAGGAAGTGCGTCATATGTAGCAAAGGAATCCCGCCATCCGAGGCGGTAAGAAAAGCAGATAATTACGTCTATCATTTGGATTGCTTTAAATGCTTTCTGTGTCTCTACAAACTTAAGACCGGTGACGAGTACTACTTACTTAGTGATAAAAGATTGGTCTGCAAGAAAGATTATGAATATGCTAAAAGCAAAGGTATGGATGTGAAGTAGATCTACTGCATTTTTAAGAACTAGTATACCCGGCCCGTTTGTTTTAGAACAACATTACGGTGTTATGTATAGTCCTGTTGCCCCTGCTGTATATCGGCCAGACAAAAAATACTTGCGACTTGCGACAGATTGTAGCTAGGCCAGATAGATACACAGCGCACCGGGCTAATGATTCTAGTTACAATATCACCGCACGGCGTAGTTAGTCTAGTTACCAATATCAGCATAGTTGTAATTTGCAAATGCTGCGATATGTATCGTCACTAAATTACGGAGTGTGTAAATTCTGGAGAAGATGGAGTAGGCCTGTCGCCGTCAGACGCACTCAACTACTCATTCAGCGAATGGAGGCGTAGGTTCGAATCCCGCTACTGACGCCATGTTATGTTTTGATGTGTCTGATTTAGAAGACGATGGCAGACAGCAACTGTACGACAGATTGGCCATGCTTTCACGACAATACTGTAGTAATACACCCGCGTGAACATCTGCCCGTCTATAATTCCTTATGATCGCCTGTTTGTTGAATCATCGCATTCATGTTTCCTCTACAATCAGCGACCCTAAGCAGACGAAATGAAACCGCACAGTTGGCAGAGTGATGTAGGCTGTCCGCTTTCTGATCGGGAGGTTCTGGGTTAGATTCCCGACCGAGTCAAATCGAAGACTTTAAAATTGGTATACGTTCCTTATTTGATTGGCAGTCGGTATCGGAGAAGTGCGGAGAGCCGTGATTGTAATAGTGATCAGGGCTATAATCCGGAAATATTGACGCGTATACCGTGAGCATCGAACTGGCGTGCATGAATTTAGTAGGTGAAAATCGCCGTAAATTCCAAATAAAAATAAAATAAAACGACGAAATAACGATGATGCGATCCCTTATTTTCAGAAGCTGAGGGAGATGGTGGAATGAAGCGACCGAGAACAACTATTAACGCTGCTCAATTGAAAACGCTGCGAGAGGCATATGAGCAAAGCCCAAAACCAGCGCGTCACGTCAGAGAAAAATTGAGCGCTGAAACTGGTCTAGATATGCGCGTCGTTCAGGTATGAGGCTATTATTAGATATAGGCCTACTGTAGGCCCATGTGAATTTTGCACACCCAAGGCGATCTTAATTCGATTAAGATCGCCTTTGCGCACAGCTGATAGTCGGGTAACTTCGGGTGGAGGTCGTTGGTAAAATATATTTCGATTTTATACTGAGAGCAAGCAAGCGCCTGTCGTTAACTAATTATTTTGTCCCCCCAACTACAGAAGTCAGTTCATCCGGTACCTGTAGTTGAGCTCAGAAAGAGCGTAGTGGCGATATCACCTGACTGTATGTTTGCTGGGACATCATTCATTTAATCATCGAATTATATCGGTGAATCCTTGGCAGGATTCAGTTTCTGTTTACTATTTAACAAACTCCTTCGCAGAAACGAGCAGAATGGCGTAATCTATTTACGTAATAACTAATAATATTTGTAGATCAAGGTAAGCATGATGTCACATTTTCGCTGGTAACATGTGACGTCACAAGTTATCACAAGTTGTGACGTCATTGCGATCTCTTCGAAATCCCTGTGTCAGACCTCACCTTAATCACTGAGTTTAGTTTCAACCGCATATTATGTCATATCGTCCCGCAGGTTTGGTTTCAAAACAGACGTGCCAAAGAAAAACGGATCAAGAATGACAACACTCGGCACTTGAGAGGTTTCCCACGAGGACAAATACAAGATGGCGATTGTGGCATGGACAACGCACAAGAACTAAGCAACTGTGCACAGTTCCGTCACCCCGGGGACCACGGCGAGAGCCCACAGCTTCAACCTGACTTGCTTCAGTATAACCACAATCATACAGGTGGGTGTTTTTCCTGTTCCGCATTCTCGTGCTCTGTTTGCTATAGGCAACACGAGGAGCTCGGAAATTTGTAGGCCTACCGTACCTAATGGCAGGACTTGGCGCGAAAGTTGCAACTTCCACAGCAACGGTCGGTGCCAAGCTGAACAAATCGCTAGAGGGTTGAGACAGGAAGGGCATCAGGCGTAAAATCGGTATAACGATAGCCTATCAGGCGAAATATTTATCAAGTCATTACAAATACTGTACTAGTTTCCGCTGTACGTTTATCCTTCGGCATAGACCTACAGTTAACCCCCAACGTATTGCGGTTTGGACCATGCTTTGAAAGAGCACCGCAATCCTCAGTTGTCCGGACCTGGTACCGATACCGGACATCCCCACTCAAACACTGCGGAGGATCTGGTGCAGCGATCAAGATTCGAATCCGATTCTCTCGTATGTAATACGATAGAAGGCATTTAATTCCAAAGTTCATTGACCCTAAAGTCTCATTTTCTGGGTCACTCCGTGTGCGTAGGGGGTGTAGGCCAACAGCATAATTATAATTGACGATCCATAGGCTTATATTCATTTACATTTCTTTTGTCCAAGCTTTATAGACCTACTGTACATACTTTTCACAGATGCAGAATTTAGCCGACCAAGCGCGGAGACACAATTTGAGGGAGGCAATGACGAATTGGATGGACAGAATGAAGATTATGTGGTGTATCTTGACAGCGAGCAACTTGAGCAACCACAACAGTACCACATGAGAGCATCTCATGCGGGACGAAATAATTTTGCGCAGTATTATCACCCTGCTTCGTTCCTGCCGCTGTTGAATACGGTGCCAATGTTGCCAAATGTGGCTCAGGCTCCGATGATGACGCAAATGCAGGCTGTGAACACGGCGCCTACTGAATTAGACGTCGGGTCCAACTCTAGTGGGCAGTCTGCTTCCATCAGCGATTTTTCTGCAAGTCCAAGTTCATGGATTGCTGATATTGAACACGTGCCACATCCACATCAGTTCTAAGTCTATTGTTACAAGGTAACTCTCAAATCTATATCGACCAACAGTATGCCTACTATTTTCATCTTCTGCTAACCTAGATCGATCTGATCTATGACTCTGCTGTAGGCCTCCATGCAAGCTATAGTCGTAGCCTGTTATTTAAGCCTACTGTTGGTTTGGAGCGATGCAGGAGAAGCTACCATCTGTAATGTCCAATCTGTAGATCTACACACGGCCTAAGCTCAGTCGCTCTGTGTTGCGAGGATCGAACGTTGAGGAGATGTGACTGAACAAGGACTAAGGCGAGCCTATATGGGTTCTATTTTGGGTTGAATGACTATATATCGAATAGGCCTGTTTATTGCTCGGGTCGCTGAAATGCCCATGTACAATAATCGGTGATTTTGCTGATCATATGTCTGCTATTATTTCCATAACTGTACATCTCTTTGATGTTCCGTATTTCGGTGTTCACTGAGTAGGCCTACAAGCTAGTTGCTAAATTGAAATACAGTAGGGGTCGGTCGATCGCCGATTTCCAACGGAGTTTATTTTTGGATTCAAACACCATATAGCATCTGATAGGCCTATTAGCCGATATTGAAAACACGTAGGCTATACTGTATATAGTCTGCCCTGTTCTGAGTTGTCTCTTGTTCCCAGCCCGAGTTGATTTCAGAACCCCAACACGAGAAAGAGAAATGTTTGTCGTTATAGCAGGGTATTGTCTGTGGGTTGTAGGCTAATGAAGTGAACAAAGTTAACGATCTAGATCATGCAGTCACTCTCGCATGTAGGCCTATTGAAGTTGTGGCGCAACATTGGCTGACCTATATAACACCAGATTAGCACGTGGTCCGGACTTGGGAGCCAATCTCGGAGATAGAAAGGGGACACCGTTGCCGCAGAGTGACAACGTAATGTGCCAAGGCCTATTTCACGTTCACGGATTGAAAACCGTTGAAATAAGCCTAAACCTCAATCAACAAATATGCGTCATGAAAAAATATTCCCTGTGATTGCTGAACTGCCTACCTCGCAATACATATAGGCCTACGCTATTCATTGCCCGCCCCTTGAGCTCGTAATCAGTGGAAGCGATGACGTGAAATCGATAAGGGTTAGGTTTACGGTCTACATCATCTCAAATTAGTGTGCGTGATTAGAAAGCTAAGTTGCAAGTCTTGTATTGAAGAGTGTAGCGGAGTCGATCAGTAGATATTGTAAAGAACCACAGATTTAGCGTCCAGCCAGTTTATTTTTAATTCTCAATAAACTAAGGTTGGACGTTAAATCTTCGGTGATCTTCTTTACAACAAGTCTTGTATTAGAATACTATAGCTAAAAAAGAATCCGAGACGACAAATACTCGACAGTGGACACTCAAAATGCCAAATCAGGAACTATTACACGCCCGCCACCTAGCGAGAAGAAATTTCGTGTTGACAGCAACGCGCTTGTCGTCTCTCCATTGCAATAGACGGACAGAGCAAGAGGATAATCTGATAAGGCTCGTTGTTGAGGTCTATTATACCAAGAATAAGCGTGCGTGATTAATAGCATTACTTTGCTCCTTCGCCCACCCTGCATTTTCTACGATATTCTCGTGTACTTCCGCAAGAGGGTACACACTGATTGTGTAAAAGCTTGCTGGCCCTCGTTGCCACCCTGTCCTCAACGTAATGTGTTTTTCCTTGGCGAGACTATAGAGACTCTACGGAATAGTAGAGTCTCTATAGTGAGACGAACCAACGTTTCTATCTACCTACAATAACAGTTGAATAGAAACCGAGACGGGCGAGCGGAACCCGGAAGGGACCGACCATGGTGCACGGCCTGTTTTGTATCACCGATCGCAAGCCACCTAGCGATCAAAATTTGCGCCATTTTCCTGCTGCAATAGCGCAGTCTGAAGTTTGTTGTTTTACTTCTATTGGGCAAAAAATCGAAAATATCAACGACATGATTGCAATGCACAATAGAATAAAAGGAACAATACAGTATTATATAAACTTCATTAGTCGTTGCAAGAATAAAAACGTAAAAATGCAATTAATAAAGATTCAAACGATCCCGGCACTGCTAATCTGCACAAAGTGAGCAAAAAATTGTATGTTCGAAAGTTGCAACACGTAAGGCATTCACGCGACAGTGCAAGCGTGTAAGGTACATCTGAATTTCTATATTCCTAAACACCTGCTTTGGTTATCCCTACTTAGCATGACCAGAATAAAATCAAATTGCTCCACCGTCATCCTCAGTGGTCTGGTTATGAATTACGAGAAGATCTGAAGAAAACAAGGTAGTGAAGGTTGTAGGTAGAGTCACAGTAATATCTATTACATGAATAAGGCTTGCTACACCGTTGAGACCAAACGATCAAGCACTAATAATGCTTTATGAATGCTCGTATGTAGTATTAGGCTACTGTTACTATCACAGTTCATAAGTTTGGCTATGCCCTCGTGTTTAGGGCAAGGAAGGAACTTGCGGAAGTTTGGGCTTGGCTGATACTAGGTCACCAATCGATAAGTCGGTGTGTCAAATCGCAAATTACGCAATGTCATCATTGCCCGGAAAACATGCCGCCAATCTAGAGAGGCGATTTCAATTACTGCTAGCCGCGCGCTTACATCTCGACTGATGATCAGACTCGTTGCTTAAAATTGTCGCAAGTTATCTTTACAACCAAATTCTCATGGATGAATAGACTTAACAAATCAAAACTCGAGTGTTTATTTTTTATCGTAAGAATTTCGATTTAAAACTTCGTCTTGCGTACACGATAAAGTAACGGGTATAGCCTATATGTCGGCGTATCGCATCCGCAACGAACTAACGATTTCTAGTATTTGATTCGCTCCATAACCGGTTCATCTGTGGGCGTAAACCGGTAACAGCTATCTATGGGCAAGTAGGAACGAAACCGTAACAAAACTGAAATTTCGTCTCGGCAAAAACCGTAACCGTTTTTTGGATCCGGTTCGACAACCTGTTTGCAACTCTTTTAAGCGACCCATGAGAAGACCCCTTGTGATGGGGTTACATTAGCAGATAAGTGGCATCTTAGGTGGACCAACATCTCTAACTTACAGTATAGGAACAGTTGAAGATGGTATCTGCGCAATAATCACGGCCAGAATGCGTGACTGTGACTGCTCGCGCGAGGCTTTTGCCCAAGTAGAACACAGATATTATTGTTCAAAAGATGACGAATCTTATGCATTACCTAAAACATTTCATCAATTGCGTCAGAAGTTGTTGCAGGATGTATCAAGGTATTAGCAAGGTCATGTCTGATTCACTGAAAGAAATTGAATCGTTTGAATCAACACCAACTCAAAATTATTCAATCATCAACATTCTATAAAACACGAACAACGGTTTGATGGTTTTCACAGCATGGCATGATGATTTAATTTTAAAGTGGGCGAGGTCTTGATACACTTCATTATACTGCTTTTATGTGGAGAAACAGGCAAGACAGACTTCGTGATATCGCCTAGACTTGGGCTTGATAATCTTAATAGCATATGCTAAAATTCTAATGTCAAGTCGTCAACCCTATAAAATGCATTGCCTTCCTGAAAACCGTTGGCTTGACATTAGTGTTGACATATTTCCCCAACGACTATATAGTTTTTGGTACAATTACTCCAACTTCTGGTTTCAGACAGAAAGAGCACCTGCGCAGGAGAAAAATTCATTAAGTGCAGAGTGTAGGGACGGTGCTTTGCTTAATCAGACCAGATGAAGAACTGAATCGAAGATTGAAAATCATGAACTGGATATCTTCCCAGGTGTAACTCACTGTGGTTCTGCGTTTGATCCTGCTAGGAGATCGAATGACTTGGATAAAATATTGCCTTTACCTGCCTTGAAAGGGTAAGTGGTTTGATCACTCTGAACAAAGATAAACAAGAGATAAAGGAGATCCATGAGTTCTAGAACACCACAGCATCGTTGCTTCAAATGATACACAGGTCACAAATAAGAACTTTGTAATCGGGTAGAGTACAAAATATTTCTCCAATTTAATAAAGTTTAGTCTCAAAATCCTGGTAAATACAAGTAAATAGTGTAAAATTACCGAAATAATTGGTTATTCAGGGTCACAACCTGTGATGGGTCAGCAGGTTATTTTGGTTGTCACCTTTGATGGGCTGTGTACCCCTCGAAAAGTACCAGAGACTTTATATCTCGACAATGGCTTGTCATAGAAGCTTAGTTTTCAGCTCAAAAGTTGCTTAAGCATCATGCTTTTACTATGCTGTAATAATCTTTGTCCAGCATAATCACTGAATAAAAAAGTTGCAGCCAAAAGAATTGGGAAAAAATGCCAAATTTAAACTTGATTGCATTATTTTCACTACGATAAGCTAGAAGGACTCCGTTATGGAGCTCTTGCCATGCTACTCTTCATAAGCTCATACAGACTGCACTTCAACAACACCATACCAGTCCATATCTGAATGTCTACTGTTCTTGGTAAGTTTATCTGTCTAATAATAATCTAGGTGCTGACAAGCAAAGACGACCACATTACAAATCTGATATTGTCTCACCTCGTTGTAGGACGTAATATGCGTTAAATTATTGGTAATGTCTGAAGAATCATCTTCCGTCGGTGGAGTGTCAAGATTGAAATTCGTTGAATGCTTCTCAGGTGTGGCCATATCGGGAGGTTCACTGCAAATACAACCATTGCTCACCAAGATAATTTTAAATAAATGATGAAAAACTTTAATGCAGTTACAAATAGTGGAGACGATGATGGTCGATCAGATATAAACAAAAGTCTCAGTTTATTTAGAAAATAGGTTCATGAACATTCAAAGCACCAAACCTTCATAGGGTGATATGTTTGTCATAATTATTGCTATTCACCGACAGGCAAGTTGGCTAAAGAAATGGGGATTCACCCTCACGGTCTCAGAAAACCTTCCCAGATGGAAAATAAGAACTGTATTCCACAACTTTCATAAAGGTTCATTTCAATGCTTTAAGTGACCAGGTACATCCTATGGTGGGGCTGGGAACATTCGAAGGCCTGCAGCCAGCTGTAAATTTGGATAGGGACATAATTTTCGTGGCGACAAGGACATCACTATATTTATGTCATTCCTGACGTCATGATGTAAATGTAGGAAGACATGATAATGACAACAGCAATAGTGCTGGAGGCTACCTATGGCTCTCGGGCTAAATCCGGCCTGTCTGGTCCACAACTTATCAATTAGTTATCACAGGAATACGGCCTGCCGGCTGCTGTTTCATAAAATTGCTGCGGCGAACTGCGAAGGCAGTAGAATACCACCAGATTGTCTGGAATGAGAAGTTCATGCTACTTGACGATAAGGGAGCACAGAACGGATGTGCATTGCGTCTGCGATTCGTGCGGGTCTGGCTTAACGGTACTAAATCTATCATACGAAAAAAAGTGGAGCCGATGGCGGACAATCCAAATAGTAATAGATTGAGTAAGTCACCAAAGATTTATATTCCAATAAACTGGACTGGACGTTAAATCTGTGGTGACTTACTAAATCTAAATCTAATGGGAATCATAGTGTTATTGAAGTTCTGGCCTGCCACAAACTCACAAGTTTGACATTTAACCCGTCACTAGAAAAGGTTGCCGACCCTTGGCGTAGACGAATCGAGAGCCCTGATTAGGGACGTCTTAGCGGAATGCAGGATAAATGGAAAAGGTGCATTACATTTTCGACTTTCAGAAAAACGTGGGACAGCAATAAAAAATGCAAGAATGCTCCACACAGCAAATGAGTTACAAAGACCATTGGTCATGTTACATATATGTCACTAACCTTGAATTTGAGAGACCTAACGTCAAATTAACAAAACTATCTCCAAAACTGTCAGAGAATTGCTTCTGCGGAGGTTTTTCAAAGCTCTCGTCGGTTGGAGCGAGTCTCGAAGTCCAAATCGAGGTGTTTCTGTTCAACAATATTCAAGATTATTTCAGCTATGATCGTAAAGTCATCCTAAATGAGAAATCTTACTGCGTCTGGTTCACTGTAGCACTGTTATTGTTAGAGGTAGAATTCCCATAGGTAATTAATGAAGTACTGTGATTAGTTTCATCGCTTGAAAGAGAAAGACTTGAACTTCGATTACCTATGAAAATATCACAGGCATGGATGAATGAATACCGTGGAGATGATGGCGGCCATCAAAAGATATCGTAAAGAAGATTCAACACAGATTTAATGTCCAGCCTCGGTTTATTGAAAATTATGTTAAATCTGTGGTGATCTTCTTTACAATAGGCATGTATGATTAATAATTCAACAAATATTGCTTGATTAGAATCGTGACATAAAGATAAAAAATGATTTCTCCATTTGGGCTCGGCGTTATTGGGTGGCTACAGTTGGTTCAACCACATATGATTTTAGCTCAGGTTGTTACGTTGATGCCCTTCCTGAGTGCGACTCTCCCCGTTTACAGTTGGCCAAGTACTAGTTGTGGTTGAGGCATAGTATTTTTATGCACCACCAAAAACAGGCATATATATATATGCAGCACGAGATGACTGAAATTTCATTACCATTTATTATTAAACAATTTCGTTACTCAACAATCATAATAACAGTTCATTATGGCTCCTCAAAGCACAAGAAAATCACTCAACCATAACGCCAATCATTCATTATAATGAATGATGAATAATTATTATCTTTATTTAAGTTATCTTTGTTAGTCAGTTGTTGTTACAGGCTTATTCCTACTGACTATTTCGATCATAGCAATCATAATTATCACTGTATAGCATAGTAGGCTATGTGAGCTAGCATGCATATAAGGCTGGACTGAGTTGTGTTGTATCATCCTTGCACACATTTGATAATGTAGACATGATCTGAAATTTGAACCAATAACTTTTTGACATGTGGTGGCTCTAGTCCAATGAAAAACTGACAATAAGTAGGTACAGCCAAGGGCTGGTGGAAAGCTAGAGATCAACCAATTGTTTATTTCAAGTCCGATACAATAAAATCGGCTTTTCACGTGACTGATGGCAGGTATCGATAATACAAAAATCATACATATCAGTCTCGATAATCGGCCAAAAGTCGATATTAGGCTGATTCATCGTCTGATTATTCAGTCCGATATACAATATTGACTTCCTTACTTGACTAACTGCCGATAGCAACAATCGCAAAAATACAAACAAAAAATACAACTTCAACAGAAACGACCCATTCTGTTACGACATCCATGAAAGCACCGAATTCTCAATATTTCAAACACGTCTTAATTAAATGCCAGTGATATAGCGATATGCATACCAAGTCCAGTCTTGTATGCATCTGATATGATGGGAGATGACATATCGGTCACATGCGTCTCATCTGGAGGATCCAACTGAGTGTCTGTGTTTTCAAAATGCGTTGTACTTCCCAGCATCTAAACAAGTTCATGATCTATCTGTCTATATATATACAACATAATATATACTATTGCCCTGGGAAACCCAATCTATCGTCCGGAGATGTGGTGTATGCAGACTACGCAACAATGCTTGATACCAAGCACCACTGCACACACGGCACGGGCCCATGGGGATTGGCTTCACTTTGGATTATGCTTTTGGTTAATTGAGGGACACATCTGTACACTCGGTGGGTTCTATTGCCTCTCATGAATGTCGGATGCCAATATCGCAATAATGCCGGTCTGGCCCCGTCCACCACAGGATATAGCCAATGTCCTGATCTCCACTTGGTCTGGCCCTTGGCTGCAAGTGTCACCACAAATTTAACGTCCTATGATCACGATCAGTTGAACAAATAACTCATTAAAATATAGATTTCGAAAATATGATTCACCACAGATTTAACTTCCGGCTTAGATTTATTGAGAACTAGCTGGTTATCCCGGTTTCACTTGGGGGATACAATGAAAGACGTTGTAGCCCTATGCGTAAAATGCCACCTCCATTAAATCGTCTATTGACGAAGGAAAATGGCTCCTCGATTCACTTCTCATATGCATTATCTAAACCCGTTTGACATATATATCTAAGACATTGAAACGAAGGACAGTACATAAGCAGAACGCTGTAGCCAAGGCTACCTACGCAACCAGAAGTGGTAAAGAAATTATTTCGCGAGATGGCAGAAGCGATCTGAAACGTGCATCTCTGATTTTGGCGTATCGAAACGTGGAAATAGCAGCATTGGGCGATGTATAACTTGGGAAATACATGCTGGAATCATTAAAAAAGTTGTTTCGTGCACAGACACACGCACATACAGACAAACAAACAGGCTCTTTTATTTACCATAGATTATAACATTCATCTATAAGTTGGAAACTCGTATCAGGTCGGCTACTTACAGTATTCTCTTCCATGAATCCACTAAGAAAATTGAAATCTGTCGTATCTTGAGAAGCGATGACGGTGGTGTTTGGTTGAGACCAGGGCACATCGTTTGAAAATTTGCCGTATTTTTCTTCCATTTCCGATAATTTGTAAAGTAATTCTGATAATTGCTTCAGCAAGGAATTATTTTGCTCCAATAATTGATGATTGCGTGCCTGGCAAAGGTTCAAATAAACAGACATCAAGATTTCTTGAACATGTTCAAGACGTTTATTAACCAGGTACCTGCGCATCGATCCGTGCTGTTGTTTCAGCAGCAAGCTTGTCTTTAAGCAAATTCACCTGCAATGACCAGAAACCAGAATCAAACACACTCTCGTCTTCACCACTGATTTACCACGGACCAATCTTAGTTTATCAGAATGAAGTAGTGCTCTCCTCTCATATTAACGTGAATATAGAATTTGTTTAAAGGGGCACTGCGCTCTAAATATGGTGCTGGCTCAAAAGGAAGACAAAGTATTAAAATAAAGTTTGGCAGTGGTCATATTGCCCAAAGAGTTACGGTATTCGCAAATTTTTCAAAACAAGTTTGAATTCCGTCAGGGGGAATCACCTCACATCGCACTCGCCACTCTGTGGCCAGAGGTGGTTGCTTTGTAAACAAAGCCTCGCACTCACGCCACTCAATCACAGTCGGCAATCAACCAAACTCGTGCGACGCGTTGCTGCGGCGCTGGTAGTTAGCTTTGCTGTCAGTCGGTATCAAAGCAGATTTGCGGTGATAGTCTGCGTTGTGCTGACAACCTCACATATTCAATTAGCCTTGCGCAAAGAATTTGCAGACCAGGTTTGTTACTTAATAATACCACTTGATTCTATGGCAATCCATACCCAGTATCCCTTGAGAAAGAAGGCGTTTGGTTTGGGTGAAAGTCTTCCATGCCATTTTTCTACAAAATGTTTAGTACAGAACCAGAAAAAACACCTTGTTGAACCACCCCTCTGGGTTATCCATATAATCTGCGGAAGACTGGCAGGGATCAAACTACCAAGTTCACCTCGGTGAGCACCGGGTTACCAACCAACTTGGCTAACTTACTCTTATCCTACGATGAATGCCATTATTGACATATAAAATAGAATCATCTCTCACCTCTACCAAAGTAACTTGATTTTGATGATCTTCATAAAGTAACTTTTGTTGTAATAGAAATGTTTGATGATGAGCGGTAAGTGATGGATCATAATTATCTACATTTGTTGATGCATGGGTTGTTGTCGGAGACTCTTTATCCTCAACGTTATTCTCCTATCACAAACAAGATGATACATAATTGCATGAAAGGATACACAATCACAACATATTATATGCCCAAACACACATTGTTCAAATTCTATCGGAAATGCAAAGCCAGATGGCACCAAACATTTATAGATAAACCATGGTCCTCTAAGGTCAGCAATTAGCTGGACAGCACAGGGGATAATAATGTTTGGTATGATAAAATGCATAGTTTATTCGTAAACCTTATTAAAGACCATAGGTCTAGTTTTTTTTATTGTCATTACTAGCACCCGGGCTCATTTGAAAACCAGAAAAACATTGCCTTCTAGGAATAGCAGAGCTGTGAGCCTCTCTGAGCTGAGGTATAAAGTAGGCTACCGGTAATTCGGCATATTGCCAAAGTGAAGCCATTGTTTGGTCCAACAACTGAGGTTCGCATGAAATGTAATCATATAATAGATGGTCGCGGTTTGTGTTAGGCACGGTACAAACCCGTATTCAGACGAATGCAAACTTTTGGAAACAGTTCGTTGACAAACCCCGAAAACAAAGTGATAGTGTCACACATAATTTAGTCATAAATATAATAAGTCACCACAGATTTAACGTCCAGTCCAGTTTATTGGAATATAATTAACAAGTTTTCGAAGCTCCGCTCCATCAGGTGAAGATGGAATGGAATTTAGTCAAAATCACGTGCCAGTATCAGTTCAGAATGGTATACCATCTTCCTCATTCACCGTATGATCTAGCCCAAAATGAAAGATATAGCTTGCCCATGAACACTTGCAGCACACTGCATTTGAACTGATCTTGTGAGCTGACACCGTTTCTGCATTCTAGTTGAAAAGTTCCTGGCATGAACATTAAAAGGGTTCTATAGAAACGAATTTGGCTAAAATCACTCCTGAGTCAGACTCGAGCACTGAGTTCGTACGATCCCTAGTTTGTGCTAGTTTTTACAATTATTTCATTGAAAAATTGCCACATATAGGAAAGTTAGAAGAGCTCGGAAATCATGAATTCAAGTCCTTACTATTTCATTGCTGTTGCTTTTCCCAGACAAGTTTGAGGATGAAGTCTTCCCGTTGCTACGGCTCTTCTTTGTCTCCGCAGTCTCTTTTTCTACAAAATATTTTACGTCTAATCATTCTGCCAGGCAAAGAGTTGTCAGGCGTCAATTCTGACCGGATGTTTCACTTGGTTCTGTATTATTTGCAGTCTTATCACTTTTATCTTTCTTTGATGGGGGTCCGATATTTAGTTTATGGCATACTTCAAACGCTTGACCGATCGTCCTGACAATATGCATAGCCAGAGACTGTAACATAAAAAAAGAAACAATGTCATACTAAGGATGCGAGTATGTAAACGCACCTAACAAGGTTTAGGAATCAGGCAACAGGATGATAAAAATGATCAAATCAATCATAATTCAGCACACACTGAGGAATTTATCGGTACTGCCGCTATGGTATTATCTTGTCAACCTGGACCTCAATACAAGTAATAAATGCAAGTAAGTAGTTGTTTGGATTTTAAGACATTTTAAGCTAAAGGCTATTAATATGGTCAAAATCGATACGGTCATGTACGGCAGGTAAATGCATATACTATGTGTGTTCACATTTCCAAGTTATAGCTTGGATCACAACCACAATCATCCACACTTTTGATACTGAATGTCAAACAGAGCGTACAGATATATACCAATTTTAAAGTCTTTGGTTTTACTCGGCAGAGAATCAAACACGTGACCTCCTGATCAGAAGGTGAACAATCAAGCTACTCGGCCAACTGATGGTTAAGTCATTCAAGCATACGCTGACCGGCCCATTAGTCGAACATCCGACATAGCAAATTCGTTAGGTCAGACAAAATTCTTGCTGCATGTTGAGCCCAACTACCACTGCACCAGTAGTTCAATCATGATTCAGTAGCAGACAGCAGTGCTATGATAGGTCTATGTTTAGGAGTAAAGCGATATGGACAAAACTCAAAACTTTTCATTTTACTGTTTAATCATCTAGCTAGCATGTCGTTCAGTTACAGGCTCTCCACGGTTTTCACTTTCAAATGGCTGTGTTGGGCTAAGCAAAATGCTAGCTTTGACAGCATAATTGGTGCCCTACGCAATGTTTATGTTTCATTTAGTCCCTTAAATTGTCACATAATCAACCATCGATTACCTTACCTATTTCATTTGATGCTAATTTCTCACACTAATAAGGAAATCGACAACTACTGAAATTTTAATGAGTGCAGCAGTCATAGTAATCTACTACAGGTTTATATAGTTTTTGTGAACTCAAGATCTGCTAGCAGCTAGATGCACCGAGACTATTGCGACAGAGATGGGATTCTTTGTTTTGGAAAAGCACTGTCAACTCTAGGACACATTTGCCAGTATTGCGAGTTGCGATTAAGGTACCGGTAAGCCCTGACCAGTTATCGAACGGAAGGAATGTCACATTATAGTCATTGTGACTATAGAAACACGTAACAACTCAAGCCTATCAGCAGTAAGGTGCGATAAGAAACATTTATGCATGCAAAAGCTTGTGTTCGCTCCAAACTGTTACAAGTTGATGTTACTGAAGTATTTTTACCCATATGAGTGCCTTATTACCCTAATAAACTGTTGGATTTAGGACTTACAGCCACGCAACATGGCTGTTAACATATTCCACTATGCTGTACGCTCACCTTCTTTGGAGACTTAAAGACATTGCATCTAAATACATTGCTGGCACCATCACGAGCTATATAGCTCCAGATCTTCAAATCATGGGAATCATGAGACACATAAAAAATTCTGAAAAATTAAAACATGTGCTAATTCCTAATTTCTTATTAATAACATCCACATACAACATGAAACATGGTTGCATAACGTTGTGAGTGGTCGAAGACATGTAATTTGGTGCACTAGTTAGGGAATGGGATCCGGAGTCTTGGATGAGACAGATTCAGGCAGGCAGGCACACAGGCACAGAGAGGGAATAAGAAAGTCTAACGACTAGTGTCCTGAACAATCACTAGACTACCCAGTGTTGCAGTGTGCCACAGTAAGCCGAATGAAGTAGCCTCTATGCTATTATGCATGAATTTTACAGAAATATATAAATAAATCAGTTTTGCCGATCAATTGATACGACCACATCGCTATTTTGAACTTAACCATGCAATGAAGCAACGGATGATTTTTCCCCAGCTTGCATGCCAAATTTAAAACGCAACTGAAATAAACTTGATAATTTTGATATTCCCTTTCGGGATGAACCTTAATAAAAAAGAAAGGGCAGTGCACAAAAACGTTCTGCCTATGTTAAAATAAGATGCCATTAATAAATTGATACCATTGATAGGACCCGATGATCAATAATTCAATATAGAGAAGTGCACCAGTATATACCGTAGGCTATCTTCAAATACTGCTTGTCATACAGGCCTTACTCAAAATTCCATGGGCTTTGTACGTCTGTACGCCTTTATTAACACTGATGATATGGCATAGATAGTGGCAAAAAAATAGCCTGACTGGGTGCATTACATGACTGAATGTCAGTTAAGCAACATTTTTACCAATGAGTGCAACAGAGTGTATGGTACCATCACTTGGTATGGTAGAAACGATGGGCAAGTCGAAACATTGTGTTGATAAATATTAATCAAATTAGCGATTCACCGGCTCTGCAGTTTTATTCTATTGAGGGTTACGTACACTCAAACACGGTGGTAGAAATATCGTTATCCATCTACTGTTCACCTCACAATGAGCTCAGTATTTTAACAAAACAAGTTGCTTTGAAATGTGCCCATCCCTAAGTTGGTAGCATTCGAGAAATCAGTTACCACTACAGAATAGGTCGGAATATTTTGGCAAGACCTGCACTGTACAGAAAACAGTATCTACGAGAGTGACACGGACCACAGTACCGGTATTTGACATTCTAAATTGACAGCAGACAGCAAAAATATGTTGAAAAAAAGTCAACACGGACGCGCATGCTTCAAACACTAAACTTAAGGTGATTGTGGAGACAAACATGAAGAATACTTGCTGTTGATAATCCCAACATCCGGAACAAGCATTTATATGTCTTTGAGACACCTGAGATAAAATTCTGACAAATCATCTGGTGTAAAATATCTCTCCTCATACTGCCGTGTCAACCACAAGTAAGAACTAGCATGGTTGTACCTAAAGCTATATATAATACAGTATAGCCTATACCATATGTCTTATCATAGCTCATGAGACGTGGTAAACAAACAGCGATTCTAATTACATCTGTTATCAATACATCATTTTTTACGTCTATGGACTATAGCATAATCAAGAAACCACTAGCTATGGTATATGGTACACATAACTTTGCAATGCATCAATTCAAACACAGGAAAGCTGGAGCTGCAGGTACCGCACAAAAATTTGTTATACGGTACCGGTACCTAAAAACTCTGTGCGGGCTAGTGAGTTGGCGGGGAGTCCCTAATCAGACGGAGAGGTCAGTGACAGGCTTCTGCCCAACTGCATAAAGCCTTTGTTACCAAGGCAATAACATTCCATCTTCACCTGATGAAAGCTTGTGAATGTTTTAATTCGCAATCAAGGCCGGATATAAAAATCTATTGCAATCTTCTTTATGATATCTATTTGGTACCGTATATATATTTATTATTTATATACCATTGGATAATGATAGGGTGATAGCTGAAGTGCAACATGTCTCAGTCAAGCATCTCATTGCTCAATTTGGTCAATTAAGGTCACGAGGGGTCAATAACAAATTTTCTTATCTAGAGATCTATATAACAGAATCATTATCTATGCCTTCTGTCATAAATAAGTTCTTCAGTCTGGGGCCAATCTAATTGGGAATTTCACCTTATAGGTCTACACAAAGCATGGTTACATTTATATGCACTGTCCTGTAACATGTACTGACATTAGTTAATAGGAATTGCTAGTTTTCAATACAATCTGCAGGCCTGCGCAAAATCCGAAAATGACAAAAAATTTCAGTCCACAGACAAAATTGCATTTTAAATTCCCTATACACAAAATTTATAGGCCTACTACAGAGATCAAAATTCAATATCACAGGCTAAGAGTTGGAATCAATTGTTGGTATGACAGAGACAGTTGTACAAGATCTTCCTTATCTAGATCTATAGACATACACATACAGATGCAGTAAGCCTATCCTATACCAGTTGTAGCGCCAATGCAGAACCTGTAAACATGAAAAGAGCAGAGGCACGGCTAGAAATAGCTTGGGATGTGGTAACCTACCTATAATTATACTTCTTTTTAACAGGAAAACTAGTATGAAAATGAATAATATAATGGAGCCAATGGTGGATGATCAATAGATATCGTAGCGAATATCACCATAGATATAATGTTGGAAAGAGCAAAGCTCCAAAAGCTTGTGAATGTTATAATTCTCAATAAACCGTGGAAGGACGTTAAATCTGTGGTAAACTTCTTTACAATATTAGTTTAAAAATGGCAACTTACAATTTTGTAAATTTAGATTATACATCATACTAGCCAAAGGATGACATTTTGGTTTGTATCAATTGGTATTACCATTAAGCTTGCCTATACAAATATGCCAACAACTTACACTGCTATTATGTTTTCCCCAATAATTCTAGAAATATCAAATATGGATTTGGTGGTTGAGACAGTTATTACTAACCACCTATTAAATTCCTACCTGTATATTGGGTCTTGCATGATCAGCATCCTGTCAAGGTCCCATGCCCAATCTGATTTCTGTAATAAAATTCGGCCTAAAGTGAATAAACAAAATTTGCATAGTGGCCTGGCATCATCAGTCATGTCAATTACAGTGTTCAACATGGAACTTCATAATATGTAGGTATATAAGAAGGAAAGTTGAAATATATATGAAATATATACATGAAAAAAGCAATTTTTGTAGAAAGTGGACATAATATATCTACATTTAGCTTTCGACCGGCGATATCATGAAATTAATTATAGTGGTGGTAAGACACAAGACATGCAAAAACCATTGTCAACCTTTTTCTTTCGCCGTAAGACAACTCGAACACCTTCTGTGGATATTCGAATATTTACTTTACGTTTCTTGACGGACTTTGCCTTGAATTCATACTAAAACAAAGACGAAGCTAAAATAGAGAAGGTTTCCAGAGTCTAATAGATCAAAATTGGCCCATCGCCAGGTTAGAAATGATACTGGAATTCTGGAATGTATTCCGTGGGACAGCCTGTGAAAGTCCATGCAGAATCAGGTGGCTAGTTTGGCAAAATGAACATAATAATTTGCAATTCTGGTTTCGAGTTGGTGTTTTTCTAAAATAATACCTAAATCCCTTATGAAAATGTAACCCACTGCTATACTAACCCGAATTCTTCTCATTGCAATCACAATTTCCGTTCTTCCAGAAGGTCTTGGGACGTCCAAAGTACCAATATACTGAAAGTATACAATGAAATCTTTGATGCCTTAATCCTCTTTAAACGATGTGTGAACCTAAGCCTATACACAGCAGCCTCAATTAAGCAAAAAATCAGCTGCAACACTTTTATAACTAACCATATGTCCACAACCTGTGTAGGCCTACACTAATGGATTTGTTATCAATACCCTTAAGTTTGCTAGTGCCACCAAATTACACAAAACCATATAGTTTATTGATGAAGAAGTTCATAAGTTGGTTTCTGAAGGATTTTCATCACTCAACGTTATTTAATCGTGGGGTAGGGAGATATTGTGATCCCTGATCGGCAAGGCACATTAATATTAATTATTAATTATTATAATATAATGCTCTGTGAACTTGAACATTACCTTGGCTTTGAAGTTAATGCCATGAAGGAAGGCATCCTCATTGTGTAGTGGTATTCGACTATCAAATGCATCGTCGACTAAATTGTAGTCTTTTTGTCTCCCAGACCTTGATGGCATTTTAGCCTAAATAGCATAGGCTAAGCCGCTATAACGAAGGCACACAATCGGTTAAAAGGTATCAATGATACAAACTGATTGTTTGAAATTACGGGACCAGTATGTCTATAACACCCAAGCACAGACAGCTGCCCAGCCCCACTGCAAATCCCGAGCCCAGCAACTCGACCCCAAACCCGAATCAATGCCAAACTCGTACCCCAGCCTCAAAAAGGACTTGTTTCGCATCAGTGACGACGCGATCATTGAGCTCAGTTTGAGTTGTCGCTGGTCGTAGGCTACTACTGGTGAGGCGATATACAGATACTTATCCCAGAAAACGTTAGTATAAACGTGTAGGGAAGCCCAGCCCATTGCCCCAGCCTGGAAGTTATTAGGAAGTGGAAGATAACATGAAAACGGAATTATTATTAAATTATTTCAGTGCGAATCTGGCCGTGTCTGGTGCTCTCGTCCTAAACGTTTCATCATCAATTCGGCTCTACGGTGCAGCATTACAGGACCAGATCCATATCATTACGGTGCTAGCTGGGACCCACGAGCCTGCAGAATCCCGCATGACTGCCACTACAAGCCTACCGCCTTCGTTGGCCTACTCTCCTAGTCAGCATGCAGATCCTACATAGGCTATAGGACAGGAGCCAGCTGTATAAGTTTTCATGTATTTGTTGAGTTGCGACAGTGCAGAAAAAAATGCAAGGGCAAAGTAACGTTTACTACACCCAGAGGGTCCCGTCCCTACAAAGAAGCAGGCGAGGATAAACATACCCGTCAGGAAGCAAATACCAGTCATGTCATAAGTCGAGGGTTTCCCATTCTCACTAGCCTCTACATGTTAGGGAGGGGGGGCAGACATGCATTATCATTATTGCTAAATATTTTGATTACGCACTACACGTGCAGGCTACTCAATTAGTCTTTACCGACCGTGTGAATGGTGTGATTATAGAGACTCTCTATAGTGTGATAACGCGTTGGACCGTTGGCTGTCGGTAGAGACGATGAAGTGCATGGCGCAGAGAACAATCTCAAAGACCAGTAGTCTATGCGAAGAAACAAGTCCACATGATTGTAGCGAACGGCATGATAAAACAGCTCCACACCTATATAAGCCCACCTACTTAAAACGTTCCGCTTCGCTTTCTTGTGGGTAGAGCCACTCTACTAAAGTAGGCCACGGTAGAGCCCATATTATATCATAATGATACATCATAGTTCGTAAATCACATTTGAAAATGAGAGGGTGGCAAATAAGGGTATGACGAACAATGTGGATGGCGCAGGACATCATACATGTATAAATCCTAGATCTGAATTACAAGAGCATACATATCTGCAGCTAAAACTAAAACAAAACGTGCTAAATGGTTCCTGTTCCCTTCATGTCCGGGAAGCCAATGCGGGAGGAGGAAAGTCACAACTCGGTCGTGGTTTGCTAAACGTGGCAGCTACGATTGCGCGGATTAGAAAGTTGAAGCTAAATAATAACCTTACTGGAGTAATCTCTCCGAAAAGGCAGTATTAAAGGCTTTGTGAATTTTACCCTTATAGGCCTACCAGCATAAATTAGCCGTCGATTTTCAATCACTGGCCATGGCCGTTTGGGGCACTGTGAAAGAAAGTTGACGGTCGACTAGTCTACTTTCGACTTGTATCTGCAATATTCATTCGACGTCGACGGCAAATCTTAGAGCACGCGTACATATTCCGCCAGACCGTAGGGTGTAAGATGACGTTAGCAAGTTTTTTGCGCCATCGGTCGATATCAAAATCAATGAGGTAGCATATGGTTCAAGGTGTATGACTCAAAAGAAATTTCACGTGTCATACAAAATGGGAGCAACGATTTAGCTCATACAGAGGAAATTACTCGTAGCCTACACATTTCTGAGCTTCATCATGCATCTTGCAACTCTGTGCACGACGGCGTAACATGAAATACAGTAATAAATGAAACCCCGGCAAAATTCAAGTTTGGAAGAGTACATCACAGTGATACACAACAAGTAGCACGCTTAAGCGGAAACTGAACACCAGTCATTGCAGTTAGTCATAGAAACACTAAACCTCCCCGTCATGCATAACACATGCTGACGATGCAAATGCAAAGAGCTCCGAGGCATCAGATGAAAAACGACTCGACCAAAAATTGAGGAACGAACATCAGGTATTAAGACCAAGACGCTTCATGATCTGTGAAAAGTAAGAGGTCAAAATTGATTTCGACCCCGTTAGGCATAACACATACCTCTTCATAAACTGTCCATGCCATGGCCGCAATGAGTGTACGCCGTATAACTCTCGGGGCAAGACCTCGAAAGTAGCCGGCAAAGCCATCAGCCTGATAAACAAATTTGACAAATTATGGCAAAAAAGATGCGAAAAACCTTTTGGTTCCTTCTGATCTGATTGATGAAGCACCTTGATGGTATAAATTACTAGTAGGGGACAATAAACATGTTCCTTCTTCGCACACAGTGATAACAAGTGAACCTAACGTGGCCAGGCCAAGAATGAACATAACCGAGCAGCGGCAGGGCCTGCACTTACCCTGTATATTTCCACAGTGACTTGTCCAAATGATTTTCTATCCTGGTTCAATTGCATTTTGGTTTTAATAACGTCAGCAGGTTGCGTACATAATGATGCACATACACCAGCACCAACTCCACAGACAAAGTTGATCGCTCCACCATTGGGATAATATGCTATGAGTAAAGTAATGTGAGATGTGAGTAAATGCAAACACTTTGTTACTATCAATCAAATATGATGTATAGTGAGGTAGCCCTTTCAAAGTAAGTGAATGCCAGATTAAAACAGTTGCAGTAGGCGTGACCTCATTTTTCAGCCAATCAAAACAAGGGGCGGAGGATGGGAGTGGCCTGAGAGCGAAATTCATTAGTCAGTATTATTTTCAATTTCATGGAAATTGAACATGGGATGACGTGTAAAAAAAGCAGGTGACATTCAGTAGGCCAGTTCTGACCAGGTGGTCAGAGAACACTAAATTCTCCCAAAGGTAAGCAACTTTTACTATGACAGGCGGTCTGTTCGTTATTTTGTGGCATGGTTAATAAGTATAGCCTAGCTTTCTTGGCAGAACTGGCCTATTGAATCTCGCCAAGACGTCAACCTTCGAAGTAGCTCTTACCAAGAGATGACATTAAAGATTTCGCCTCATTGTAGCACATTAAGTATATGGCTGAAAACGGTGCATCTCTAACCACAGTTGCTGACAACCCGGCGACGAGACCCGCACGGCCTTCAAGAGAATAAATACTCCGCAACGCACCAGTCACACCAGAATATTTGAAATTACCACTCTGTAAAGTGAACGTTACATAAAAACAAATCTCACAGATTGATCATGGCTAGCTTACCTCAATTCTGGTTTTCACCACCGTGAAAGGAATCAACAAGGTCGCTGTAAATGTTCTGGTAGAAGCACCAAGAATGAGAGATTGGTAAGCCGCAGGTTTATGATCGCTAAAATTTGAAGTGTTATATATATACTGTATATAAATATGTAACATGGACAAATGAATCTTGTGATTTACCCCAAAGTCTTTGACTGAATCAAATGAAGAGTACCAAAATAGATTCCAACTCCAGGTACGCATCGCAGAATTGACTGGAAACATGAAACAGGTTCTTGAAATAGCATATCGATTGGTGCATGTCCAGATAGCTACTGACCGGTTGCAGTCCTCTCCATAGGCCAAATACACGGTCTTTCCGCACAACTACCTCTATGACCTCTTTCATGCTAGTGCTATGATTGATGTTGTCAATTGTTGAAGAACATTGAATCTTGGTTTTGACCAAGTCTAGTGGCTGGAACAGTAAAGTGGAACATGTTCCACTTACGGTTCCGGCCAAGAATGACTTGAGAGTTGGATTTCCCTTAATAATCAAGATTATCAATGAAAATAAAGTCATACCAAAAATATATATTCAGAAAATTGACTAAAAGCCTATAGTAACATCACATTTACAAAGTTCCATGGTCATCAATTAACGGAACATTCATTGCTAATTCATATACCATACAGTAGAATGCCAGACTGATGATCTAAAATATGCCGCCCGAGTTACACAGCTCTGCCACGCTCTGTATACTGGATTTGTTCGGCATGATAACGACAATGTAGGCTACGTTCTTTCAGATGTCAGTGGGGCCTTTACTGAAGCAGTACCTAATGAAGGACGAAGGAAGGAAGGAAGCCGTCTGGCTACTTTTGACCTTTATTTGATATTTGCCCTAGTGCTTTATCGTCGTCGGTACTAAAGTAGGCCATGTCAGAAGTTAGCACAAAGCTCAAGACATATTACTATACACTGTAGCTAGTAATTTGATCATTATACATAAATTAGAAACCTTACCCGAATATCCAGCTTTAATTCGGAAACTAGCTCTTTTCTTTGTACACGAAGGTCAGAACCCTCAAGCTGTTTTGAGCTTCGGCGTTGTTTACAACTATACCACGTCGAACGCCTGATACCCGGTCTGCGTCAGTTCTAACCAGAGTGGTTCTAACAAGAAATGACTCCCGGTAGCGACATCGTGCGTTTTATACTTGGATAAATTTTGGTAGTTCAATGACCGAAGGTTACTGAACTTTAGTATTCGATATCATTGATACCGTGTCACTATAGATAACTAATCGTAGTTAGCTATAGTTTCACCAAGCCTAGGCTATGGTTTCACTATAGAGACTTATATATTTTCACAGTTGGTTGCAAGTTGCGACCAAGTTTCAGAAGACGTGTTTGGTTAATCCTAGTTCAATCATTTTCTAATCTAAGGTTTCTAAGGTCTAATTCTAAGGTTCAATCCCTCCGTGTAAATTGCTATGGTATTTTATCGCTGGCGTGAGCTCATGAGGTGGGGAGAATTGTGTCAACTCCAAACGATGGTAGAAGACAATATATTCCGTAGATCATAGTCGACCGAGAATCACAACTCACGAGGAAGTACCGCCGCATACTTTGACATTATGCTCCCTCATTCCAGAATTAGGGTAGGCCTACCCCGTTCTACGTTGCAATGCACATTGCACACTGACAGGGCCTCACACACTTGGTCGATCTCTATCTAAAACAGACCACAGGATATTCTGCTGAAGAAAAGAATTGTGGAAAAGCCCGTCAACCAAATGGCTTTCCGCTTTTCCGGAACGCGACGCCCTAGAGCAGTAAGTCCGCACTCTCTGAATTCCAATCTCTACATAACAATGATCATTCCTCAATAATGTGAGCCCTGCGTTCCATGTGTATATTTCTACTGGACTAAGGATAGACAAATAGCCACAGCAGTATCTCAAATACTGATACGCAATGCGCATCAAGAACTCGTGCAGGAATCATGTTGGAAAATAGGGATGCACCTAAGGCAAGGAATGAAGGCGATCTGACATCCGGTTTGAGAATAGGCTATTCGATGACTGTGTCAATTATTATTGACCAAACAATACAGAATCAGATTTCAAATTTTGGTATGCCCATCCATATGTTTGAATCTCTTTAACATGGCAATCAGTGCATTATCAAATCCGTCGTGTTGGTAACCAGCTCCCACCAACTGCTCGTGTGGATGACTGCCTCTGTAAAAACCACAGAAACAAGCCGTAAGCTACAATCCACTCAAAGAGAAGGCATATGTCACAGATTTACCTAGGCGG
Source organism: Botrylloides violaceus (assembly GCA_030412335.1). NCBI lineage: Eukaryota > Metazoa > Chordata > Ascidiacea > Stolidobranchia > Styelidae > Botrylloides > Botrylloides violaceus. The sequence goes on from JASFYC010000424.1 coordinate 386,312, forward strand.
GAATAATATTTTATCCGACTGATGCCCGAGTAAATTCATTACAGATGAAGTGTAAACATCAGCGACGCGGCTAAGACGACTGGAGAAGTAACTGCTCTGAAGTGCTGACCGAAAAATAGAGCCGAAACGTGGATTGAATATGGTCTTTAATTTTCTTTGAACTTTCCTTCTTTCCATCATCCATTCTGCAACGACTTGTTTTGATTCAGCATCACCATAGTCCTACAACAAGACAGTTGTAAATCTGCAGATCCCAGAAAGCTTGCGAGTTGTACTCCAGCAATTTATATACTATGCAGAATGCCATATTCATGATGACAAAATCATCATAACTTCGAAAACACAGATTGCCTGTCTGGGGATTGGTAATGAAAATCAATCTAATGATGTACCACAGATTATATATGATATTACATAGCCTACACGCCAGTACTACTTGTGCATAATGCGCTTGTCATGTAATCATGATTCATACAATGCACTTCACATGATTGGTTTGGGAAACACAGCAAGTAAATAGCTATTAGGCGCCTGTCATCTCTTTCTGCACAATCTTCAATTGGCCAAGTGTCTGGGCTCTATAGGAGGGAAGCTGTGGCTACATGTTTAACGTTTTTGGTATGACAAAGCCTTATTACTAGGGTGTCTTTTTTTTGACCTAAAAAACAGTGAATTTTGACCTAACAAATTGGGATTTTGACCTAAAACTTTGGAATTTTGACAAAGTTTTGACCTATCGAAATTGTGAGGTGTTTATTGTTGCGCTACAAATTTCAGCACACCAGAAAAGGCAGCAGACGATCTAGGCTATAGCAGACAGTTCAATCGCTACGGATTTAATGATGTGCAGTCCAATTTATTTTAATAACACGTACTGATCCTGGTGTTGGAGTGTTCCTGCCAGACTAGGCAGCGCCGCTATAGAACGGTTCACACCATGTCGTAAACAGGAAATGAAACAACCTTAAATTCAAATAAAGAAACTAGCGGGCTTGAGGTACAAGATGGTGGCGCCACGAAGGGATAAATCGCCTTTGCAATGGAGATAGCATCCGATTCATAGCGCCTGAAGGAATTAACCATACACACCAAAACACTCAGCATATTAGCATGTGTGCGTTGACCTATTCGTATTTCTACGCCACTCTAAATAGCCTAGCCTAGTAATCCTATGATTCGCTCTGAAGCTTTCACTACCTAAAACCGGTGAAGCAATAGGTTGGCATATCGGGGAACCTCACGATCAGCGAGATCTAACTGAAAGTCATGTCATGAATCATGATGCTCGCCTTGTCGGAAGAATGTCTTGGCCGAGGTCATAAGCGCGTTGTGAGTGCCATGAAAGTAGCATCACCGTGACCTGACGCTAGAGAAGAAGTCAGGATGTCAGTAGGAGTTCTGAATAAGTAGCCACTCGGCTATTTCGACGTTAACTCCGGATGGGTGAAGTTAGGTCAAAAATTTTGCTTTGGTCAAAAATTTTGACCTTAAGTCAATTTTGACTTTATTTTGACATATCAAAAAAAAAACGCCCTACTTGCATTCTTTCAATCAGTCTTTCCAGTGTTTGTATCCAAACAACATTATTTGCGAAGGTTGCCCCATTCATCAAATCAATTTCCCTCTTCAATTCATGAATAATAGCACCGGTGTACCACCCATTTGAATAGCGTGGGTTCTGAAGGTCTGCATAAATCTGATCTCCAAAGTATATAACCTAAATATAGAAACATCTGCGATTCACAAAGGTATTGTAGATCCGTCGAATTATTCATTGTGTAACAGAGATGAGCATAATCGACAGACACACATGGCGTGACAGAGTTAAGGGGTTGTGGTACTGGTCCAGCATGGCTAGGCTCGAAACTTCCTTGCCCTGTATGATTGCAGGTAAAATTAAAATTCCTCGGGCATGGCAAGTCCATAGCCGAGGTGAAGTTGTGGCAAGAAAGATATGCATCATAATTATGCGATCATTGGGATGGCCGAAAAACACATTCATTGTGTACACATTATCGGCATTCAGCAAATCTATATTTTATAGTAGGCCTACGATTGCATGTTGCATTATTCTGCTATAGAACCAGATCGTGATATAATTATCTGCTTGGAAATTTGTAGAACCATAAAGAAACTCCACTGCATACAATTTGCGTAGTTGGCAGGCAAGTACCTAACCACTACCTAAATGAGCAGAAAATAGCCTAGACTAGCAATCTCCAAGTAAATGTAGATAGCAGACCTCTATTAGAATCGCAGCTGCAATTCATATCATAAAGAAGATTCACCACAGATTTAACGTCCAGCCTAGATTTATTGAGAATTACAACATTTGTGTTAACATTCATGTTCATTCATGTTATAATTCTCAGTAAACTAAGACTGGACGTAAATAAATCTGTAATGAATCTTCTATTATGATATCCATTGGTGGTCTGCCATCCGCTCAACTATGTAAATATTCTTTGAGCTGAAATCCAGTGGCACAAAACTTACCTCACCACTCTTCCATTTTGTGAGCCTCATTAGCTCATTACAACAGCCTCCGCGATATATTTCTCCTTTCTTTAATTCAACTGTTTCGTTCTGCACAGGAATACTTTTCTCATTTTGTTCAGATACAATGGCAAAGGGCCTATCCTGCACATCGAAAAAGTTTGGCTTTTCTGATTGAACGATTACAATGTCAAATGCGTCTTGCCAGTCTTTCCCAAGCATATGCTCCATACCCACATTCACAGTGGGAATCTTACTGTTGGTTAGAAGGAATAACTGCTTTCCATCTCGAAGGAGCTTGTTTATTAGAGGACACAATGAGTCTTTCACGAGATACTTCTCAACATTTCTTTGAACTTCATGGTGCAGATGGTCTGCAAATGCAACAGGACAGCTTTAATAAAAAGGTAACGCCATGTACACTGCAAGTGAGATAGGCCTGGCCTATGTAATTGAATGTGATGACGGTAGGCCCTCAGGCTCAGTTGCAGCACTTTCACATCATACAAAACCTTATCACTATAATGTTGAGGGTTACCTGAACAGACGATGAATCTAGACGTTGCAACGCTGCAGCGTAATGACAAAAATATAGCATATTAGTTCATAGTTGGGGTTGGGGCATGCCTGTTTCTGGGTGGCTATATAATAAGCACTAACTTACTCCCAAAACTGGACTGGTGTGCTCGCAAAAGTACGGATGTGGTCATGGAATTATAATTCAGTCTTCAAGTCCAACAATATCGCCAATTTTAAATGTTATCAGCAAAGTCACGAGGTGCACACTAGGAAGTACCTGTAATCGGTATTGGTAATCGTTTACACTCGCTGAGTTGATGGAATATTTCCAATCGACATGCCGGTCGGATATATGTTTTACACAACCAGCAGTTTCCACAACATCGTGAAGTCTGTAGTCAAATTATGCAAGCGCATGTCTGTTGGGACTTGGGAGTGCCATGCGTTAGAACCCCGAATGCAAAAGCGCCGCCCAACTAAACGTACGTTGCAGTCACGATATGTCAATCAAGATTGTGGGAGTCACATCGAAAGAGCAATACGGTACTCGCTGTTGAAGCAGACAAGAGAGCAGTCGTACGAGTTACGAGACCTACTTCGTTGTTTGTGAACTGCTGTGCTCGCAGAAGCATGTACGTGAAATATATAAACTCAGTATATATCCAAGTTAAAAAATAGCAACAAATTCTAATGTTATTGGCAAGGCGTGTAGCTGCAGCGAGGTCACGAGGTACAGCAGTTCAGTTGTGCGACTGGCGTAGAAAGATGTTAAACTTATGTCTGCCAGAGGGGAGCTAATACTATGCTCAAGTGGTTAGTTAGCGGAGTTGGAGAGGTATTTTCATTTGGCCCTATGTTCATAAGTTAGCCGGTTAGCCCTACATCAAAAATCCCTGATTACTTTTGGTGTGCACCTCTTGAACTGCTCGCTCCACATCTTTGAAGATAGTAGTTGGATCATAATTGATTTCCTTGGAGTTGCGAAGCTCCATCACATTCGCAAGGAGCATCATCTCAGGCAGAGAAAAAATATCGGTGAGTTGCTGAAGATTGTAGTTTCCTCTAAAGCATGACTCATCCATGGCTTTCTTTGAAATGTGAATATATCCTAGTTCCTCGATAGCTGCATCCGGTTCGAGATGCTGGAATCCTCTGAAATATTCATCAAGGTTAGTGATATTTATATTTACTAGTGTTGTGTCAGTTTTATAAAACCGGTATGTATATACCGTATATTGTGGTGCCCATTGGCAGAAGATAAGCCTAAATAATAGGCTATACAGGCCTTGTAATACTTGTACAGGCTTGTAGTGTTTCAGTAACTAATGCATTTGTTTGAAGTTGATCAGCAAATAACGTGCAACACCAACGATCAACTTTCGGCAAACACGGTGCAGTTCAGTCATCACAAATCTCATTAAATGTACTGAGGAAGACCCAACTCGGCCCGTCCGTTGCTGCGATATATTGCAGTCACCATAAACGTTAGTACCAGTATGTAAATGTACACTCAAACACATCCGTAATGGTGATCACCCGATCATCCCGACGTAATGGTATATTGCAGTCACTGTAAACGTTACTAATGTATGTAGCAAGACACACGCTCGTCTGCCTGACGGTTCTATAAAACATTTGGCGTTCGCACTGTATAGTGATTATATATATAGGCCTATATATATATCGCGAAATAATTTTAAATTTTTTGTGTCGATATCTACCTGTATACTGTGTCCAATTGTACAATATGTCGTTCATCAATTTTCATGAAAAGTCCCAGCTTTACATCAAAATGCAATCCCCTGATACAGAAGTTTGGAATGTATGGTTGAAATACCAGACTTTTGGGATAATTGAATTTTTGAGTCAATATTTCTACCGCCTTGAAATATATGAATTCTTGCATTTCGTTTGAATATTCCGCCATCGTGTAGTCGTAATCAAATCCGTAAACATGTATCCTATCAAAATTGGCTTGATTTACAGAAAAAATCTGTTCTGAATTAATCATGAAGGTTGGTTCGAATCTTTCCTCAACAAATTGCTTCAATTCTCCATATGTTCCCAGCAACTGGTTTCTTGCACTTTCATGATGCCACCGGTTAGGACGTGACCATACTGAAGCTGGGAAGTCCCGACCTAAGCATCCAGCAAGACGCTGTAAGGATCTAGTCATTATGGAGTGATACAGTTCTTATGGTTACTACTAAACCTAAGCAATATTAACTTTATTACTCTGCAAAAATGACGTTGTTGCAAGTTACAAATTTGCAAGCGTATCTGAGACTATTGCCCACGCCCGAGTTCAACTTTGATCGACAAATTTGCTAGCACATGCCAGAGGCTGTACCGGCAGGTACCGGGTTCAAATCCTGATGTTAGAAGATGTTAAAATGGTATCCGCAGCTTCCTTGCTAGATAACCAGCACACTGAAGATAATGTGGACAGGTGGTGCTCGACTTTGTAAGCCTACCAGCTTGTTAGGTGACTCTTTGTCCAGTCTTGATATTATGCACATCGTGTCACATGCCTTGATATTCCTATGTGCCAGTAGCGTGTGTGTATATCATGTGAGTCTGTGTAAATGCAGCAAAAAGATCAACGGACAAAAATAAACATGTCCTTATCCTACAGGCCCACCTGATTTTGACCCGTAGTCATAGAGCAACACTCTACGATCAATTGTCACCGCAAAGTTTATAGAAAAGTTACAAAAAGTATAAATTGGACAAAATACGTAATTGTGCAATATGTATTAGCCTAATCCAATCACACCTAAGTTATACTATTAGATGTGTAGACCAGTGTTTTCCAACCTAGGGGTACCCTTGTGCTTATTGTGGGGTTCCTACAATCACTGTGCCTAGCCTTTCACCAACAATTGTTTACTATGACGACGATGCATTGTCATCTAGTAAACCAACGCAGTTTACTACGACTAGAGTGTAAATATAAAAATGACAATACCCGTAGCCTACAAGCAATGCACATTAAAGGCGATTGGAGCTTAAGTGACATGAAGAAGTACAGTATAATATGAAGGATTATAATATAGGGCCTATATACACGCGAAATGGCATGTAGGTAGGAAAGGCCAAGCTTATAAGGAGACTAGTAGAACATGAGGAGGTGGAACAAAAGTTTTTTACGGAAATACACTAGTGGTGAGACTTTGAGAGCTACGGCTATTCCATAAACAAGCAAATAGCATTATAATTCTACTTGAAAAAAAGCAAATCACAGGCATTTTTAGTGTCTGAGGCTGCATGGAAATTCTAGGTCAGATTTGATTCCTGTTTATCGTCACACCTCATACCGTATATTAAAATATTCAAACGTGACGTAAATCTGAATAGGCTGGGAAATTTTGTTTAGTCTTTAGAGTGTATAGACTACTCAGCGGTCGGGTGGCAACTACATTCGTTTTACAAAAGCCGTGTCTATAGGCTAACTATCTCAGAGGGAGATCAAGAAAATCAGGGTCAAACCTGGAGGATTGATTAACTGCTGTAAGTGGGATTATCTGTATGTCTACAGAATTAACGACAGCTCATCAGCTGAGACGCAGAACATCTTCAGTGATAAAACAAAACCTTTTTGCTTTAGCTTGCCTCGGTTTGGTACTCGCACTCGGCACCCACGTGTTGATTGCATGCTACTGTTGCATCGCTGTTTGCCCACAGTCTGTTTGATCACTAGTATCGAATGTTTTGCTAATGTTGGAACGAACAGGAATTCGTCTAACCGCCAGCTGTTGCAGACGCGACGACGTGAGCAATGAGCAGGTCGCAGCCGAAAGCCGCAGCGAGCGTACGAGCATCGAATATAATACGATGAAAGCTTAGAATGTAATGTAATGATGACATTATATGATGAAAGCATACATTCTACGAGAGCACAAGGACTGCGCAACCAGTAAACAGCTGATGTCACGGGAAACGTTATGCTTCACCGATCATCACAGAAGCTGGCATGGAGTTCTTTTTAATCAAGATTAATTAGAGTTCAATGGGAGCGCGGGCATCTGGCAAGGCGATTTTCAAGATAGCCAACCATCGCATGACATGTAATCTTGAGAACCCATGTCCAGGTAGACAGGTAGGCAGGTAGGCCTACCGTTTCAGACATAAGGTTAGGCATAGGGTAGTATTTCGGTGACAGGTCTTTGACCATTTTCAATCCATCATTTAGAAAATAGCATCTAGTACGTATAGTCTGTTGTGTAGTTATGCGATACTCATCACATCATGCTGTAGTATTTTTGCTGACATTTTGCTTGTATATAGTCTTTCATGCTTCCAGGAAAGTGTACAGTGATTCCAAAGATGCTCTTTGCAATGAATGGACTCCTGCAGGATGCAACGGTACTTTGCCGTGCCCATATCCTAACCGATTATGGTTAAGCGTACAATTTTTTGACGATGAATCACCTGCAGAACTGTTTTTGGGAATGCTGGACACGGTATTTCTCTTTTCTTATGCTGTGGGAATGTATTTCACCAGTGCAATGGCAGACCGCATTGAGCTGAGATTGATGCTATCTGCTGGAATGGTTTTGTCCGGGATTCTACTGTTCTTCTTCGGAATTTTGCCTGATTGGTTGAGTTACTATAATAAGGCACTCTACGCTGTACTATGGAGTCTGCAAGGAATTGTGCAATCAGTTGGATGGCCGTGTTGTCTAGCTGTCCTTGGAAATTGGTTTGGGAAATCAAACAGAGGGCTACTATTCGGAATTTGGGGATCATGTGCATCAGTCGGAAATATTGTGGGAAATGCCATAACCGGTGGTTTACTCATGTACGGTTATACTTACGCATTCTTGATGGTGAGCATGCTAATGGCTGGAGGTGCCATCATCACATTCTTTGGTCTCATCAATTCGCCTATCGAAATTGGACTAACAGAACCAGTTGAGCATGGTGAGTCTGCAGAAGAAGAAAATTTGTTAGCAGATGATACTGCACAATGGCAGGACAGCTCGGAAAGAGGGGAGGCTGGTCATATTGATAAGGAAGACAGTTGTGATTCTCAAGAGAAAAAAGAAGCACTTTCTTTTATCGACGCATTATGTCTTCCTGGTGTGATACCATACTCACTAAGTTTTGCTTGTCTTAAATTCGTGAATTATGCATTTTTGTTTTGGCTTCCATTCTATTTGGTCAATCACTACTCCTGGAGCGATACGTTTGCTTCAAATATTTCTACGTGGTATGACGTTGGTGGAATTATTGGTGGAATATGCTGTGGAATAGTGACCGACATTCTCGGAAAACGTAGTGCCGTCTTGTGTATTATGCTGTTTCTTGCACCATTTTCCCTTTGGGGTTATAAGGCGTCACCGGCAAATGTTGCTGTTAACAGTGTACTAATGGCTACAGCAGGATTTTTCATCAATGGTGTCGCAAATATTCTCTCTACTGCAAACGCAATCGACTTAGCCAAACAAGAATCTGTGCAAGTGAACAAAAAGGCTCTTGCCACAGTCACTGGAATCATAGATGCTACAGGTAGTCTCGGTGCTGCAATTGGGCAGTATTGCATTGCTGCAGTACAAGTTCGATTTGGGTGGGGATGGGTGTTTAATATGTTTATTATAGCAGTTGTAACTGCGAATATCTTTTTATTGCCTGTGCTATACAGGGATTTCAAAAACTGCTCATTTTTGCCAAACCTCTTCAGAAAACGTGATTACATCCCAATTAATGACAAATCTACTTGAAACATGTGTTCTATGGCCTCGTTATGTCATTAGTGCAATGACAGCCTAGATTAAGTTTTTTGTTCAGCCATACAGTACATTTTTGTGTATGGACTTGTTTGCTATGTGCAGTTACTTTGCTCTCCGAGTTGTGAGAATTTACTGATGCAATTTCCAGGACTACCATTGATAAATTTTATTGTACCAGTATTTTAATTTTAATCCGTGTTACTTTTTCGTATATTTTTTCAATTTCGTATCTTTACGATGTAGACAACTGACAAATGCCTGTGTGAAAATGCGCTTGCTAAGTGCGCGGTTTTCATTGTGAGTAAATTCACATTTTAATCAAAGCTATGTTAGTTGTCCCAAGTGCAAATTGTTTAGTTCGTCAATTTTAGTCTCAGGCTATTTTTGATATTATTTAGGGATTGAGTCTTTTCACGTTCAAGTATAAGAAGGGTAGTCTGACAGTTTGTAGTAGTCTTGATAAAGCTGTTGTATATAACTGAAATTGTTTTTATGATTATATACCCGTGCTATACAGGGAATTTGAAAGGTTGCAGGACTCGCATCCCAATTAATGACAAATCATCATGATCATTAGTGGGATGGCACATTTTTGTGTATGGCCTTGTTTGCTATGTTCTGTTACTTTTCTGTCCCTTGTGAGAATTTAATGATGTAATTTTCAAGACTACTATTCATGAGTCAATGTTGTAATTTATTGCTAGCATAGTGCTTTTCTTATATTTTTTTAATTCATATCTAGACAATGTTGACAGCCGACAAGTTGTTGTGTTAAATGCCCAGTTTTCATTGTGGTTGATGTCACCTTTTAATCAGTGCAATATTAGTTGAACTAAGGTGCAAATTTTTTAACTGCTGGTATTAGTATTTTTAATATTGCAATGCTTTACTTAATAATAAGGGTTTAATCTGTTATTACTGTGACATAATTTGCATTCTTGAGTCTTGACTGTTGGTGTTTTAGTGATATTACACTCGCAACCACTGTCACCATAATGTGAGTCTATTGTATGTAAAAACCGTTTTTTTTCTCACATGCATTTAGTGATGTCATCTTGGGCTAAGTACTTCTTACTCCCTAAGAGGACTTTGGCTGTGGGCAGGGATGCGGTTGACATTCTCTTTGTTTGCGTATTACTCGGTAGGTTAGGATTGGGTTTGGAAGATGAACAGAGAATTTTAAGAAAGGTTGAAGCAGTTCGACTTATAAGAATACACCCTGTTTTGGGATACGTTACGCACTGATGTAATTCGAACTCGATTTTCTGCGCCAATTAAATTAACGCAGACATTATAGCGGAGCAATCAGCAGGTCATTAAGCATTCCCCTTCGACCAATTTTTCGATGAAATCGTTGCATGCGTTTATGTGTGTTGAGAAAGATTGCCATGCTTTTTGCCAAATTAAAGCTATAAGTGCTGTAGGCCAACACTTCACTGCCGAAACATTTACAGAAAGTGACCTTTGTGATTCATAATGAAGTATTTCTTTATATTTATAGAATACTGGTATCGATATGTCGGAGGCTAAGTTAAATTCGTTTGTAGTGTACAATCCGATGTTTGGAACAAAAGAGGGCCAAGTGAGTGTTTGTAGGTGGTACTTCATGCTCTTATACAGGTAGCGTAGTTCGTATAGCTATGGAGTCTGCCGGGTCTGGTAAAATCTTGAAATATTCCAGATATATATTCCGTTGTATTTTCACCCTGTGTGTCTGCATGGCGACACCAGACATGCTGTAGATTCCTTCTATCGGTACATTTTTTATTTGTGAAATAATAAATTAAACTGAAGAGAACCGAGTTGAATCGCAGATCTCAATCACTGATTGGTGGCAACGTATCGTACAGTGCCTGCCAAGTGCAGCAAATAGGATCTAGGCCTACAGTGTAGTTGCAGAAAGGGCCTCTCTCGTGTAAAATCCCTGTTCAGTTACCATTCAATGTAGGACTACATCTGTGATGCCACTTCGGTGAATGCAATTATCATCTGGTAGCCAAATCTTTCTTTGACCATTGCCTCTACCCTGTCGGTGCACAATGATGCTAGCTTGTGTGCACAATATACAGATGCGCAGTTCGATATTATACAGTGACATTAGTCAGAATGTAAGTTTGTATTTTATTTAACAGGAACACCAGAAGATAATGTATTATTATCCAGAATCAGAAAACTCTGACCTTAAGGTTAACAATGTTGGTCTCTGTGAAGCTCTGGTACAATTTGCCATGACATTTTGTCCCAGTCGGCAGTGTGAATCGCTCCACACTCAAAAACAAAGACAAATGTTTTTCGAGGCTGAGAAAAACTTCTGGTTTATAATGGTAAGTTAGTCAAGATCAATTTTCCTCTTATACAGGGTAGAGTTCTCTCAGTAAAGAGCTGTTTCTGTCTGTACATGTGTAACTGTTGGGGATTGTACAAACTTGGTGCTCAAGTTCGATTCGGGGGCGATTTTTGCGTAATTCCTTTGGTTTGTGTTCAGATCGAACTCTTATGTCGTTTGTGCCTGGAACTTTTGTGTGAAGAAATGTTGGTAGCTTATGGCGTATTTGCTATATTTATTAGTAGTGTTCTCTAGCAAGCTGTATCTTTCATCACTTGGGTAGTTCATATTACGTTCATAATTGGCGATACTCACAGTAAACGTGATAGATCGTTCTGGTAGTGGGACGTGTCTTTGACTATACATGATTATATGTAAAATTCAACATTGTGCACGTCTTTGTGATGTCATCAGTACTGATTCGGGGTTGAGGAACAAAATTGTCACTAAAGTTGTGTTCACCGGAGTACGAATCTAATCCGGGTTCGTACCGGTAGGCCTACAATCCCTAGAACTGGTATTGCTGTGTTGGCTAACTCATGTGCATTGAATTCGCACTGAAAGCATTACCAATTGATAGTAATTTGTAAGGCTTATCTATGCAATGTCCTTCCTGTTTGAGCTTTACAATATGTTCGGTTTCTTCACTGTGGAGTCATGTTGTAAGAAGACAACGTCTGGCTTAGTAAGTTACCTAATCCAACCATTCAAAATGTTGATTTAGGGTACCGTACCCAGTAAGTAGTTAAAAAATCTCCGGTAACCTTTTATCTACATAGGCTACTGTACAGTGTACACACCACTCTTTTTAAATTTGGCATCAGTTCCAACAAGAAAAATATGGTACATGTCAGGCCTTACAGACCATGATTGAATACAATCTTACTGGTCATAGGCATAGGCTACCATATCGGTTTAAAATTAAAACCCAATTACTTTTGATCATAAGAGTTAGACTTCGTTTTCAGACTGTGTCAAATCCATCGAGAAATGTTGTCATAGACGGAAAACCTGGCAAGGAATTTCTTGAAAGTGATCTTAGTGAAATTGTATTGAAGAGAACGATAGAAAGGGCATATAAAATGTTTAGGGTAAGTAAGTCGCGTCATTTGTTGAATGTGGCTGTCTCAAGACACCTGCGATGTAATCAGGGATTCCTCATTGTGTCACAAACCATTTTAAGCTAAAAGGCTAAGGGTGGGGACCAAAAAGACATAAGATATGCCTGGTGTGAGCATTAAATCTGGTTCCCACCTACGTCCGTTATAACTTCTTAAGCGACAAAAGACTCATCGGAGCGCATTTCTCTTATGCAAAACTCATGCCAACCACGCAATCACTCTAGTTTAACTACTTCCATAGATGGAAAAACTCTGAGAATAAATTCACAAACCGGGTTGAACGTCTATTCTAAGTTTTTGTTGCATGGTTAGCAATTTTTAATAAACCCGGCATAAACTCATATATATATATATTACTTTTGATGAGTTACACTACAATTTTGATCCTCACCCTTAGTGAGAGCTGTAAAACTCATTGAATTGCCTTTTTTCACATTATATTGGTAGGTCTGTTAAAAAAGGTTGAATTCCATCATACTCTACTGGATGGGTACTAGGCGTTAAATTTGTAGTTACTTATTCTATCTTTTACTATTGATAAATTATGAAACACAGCCTATGTGCTGTTATCTATCCTTACCTTATTGCATGGTTCGTGGTTAATGCCTCAAGATTTCAATCAGCTTTTATGTGTTGTAGATGTTCTATGGATCTCTACAAAGTATTTTATCAACAGAAGGGGTGCCCGTTCTTCAATCAAAACTTAAATGTTTTTACGAAAAAGTAATGATCATGTATTTTATCTGTTGATGTTATCGTGATGACAACTGGATATTTTGTGTTTCAGTATCTACGAGATATCAATGTTGGATATATGGATATCATGGATGTTTTTAATGGTACGATATGACATTTCTCTTTTTTTTTTACTCGCCACGACGGATCGAACCGCTTATGAATTGTCAACGAACTTTTTATGTAGATGTTCTTCATGTTGTAACCCTCCCCATTTGCCTGGGCTTACGGCCCGCCATAGCTGAGAAGTTATGAGATTTTAGCTTTTACTGCCATCATACATTTGGAGCCCACACAGTTCCAGCTCACTGTGTGAGCATAGAACAATGTCGTGTTGCACATCTCTCTACATTTATCCCTATGATAGGAAGCTGTGAATACCTATTTTTCTGTTCGTTTGATTCGGTTGGGGGTAATTGAAACCTCTTATTTGAACATGAAAATACAACAAGCAAGGGGTGCGACTAAAATGCACAACTAAAATTAATATTTGGTTCAATCCTCAAGGGCCACACAACCCTCATCCGATAATGATGTTGTTAACGAAAATGAAGCTGATCAATCCTAGCTATGTTAATTGATTACCTTCTGAAATTTTTGCAGGGGTGGAATATTTTCAATCTAACAAAACTACTTATCTCAAGATTCAGTCATTTCTTGATTCGGTAACTTGCGATTTCTCTGAGATTATTTGCACACTACTGATGTATGAAGATAAATTGATCTGGTTTGTTATAAATTTTACCTGTGACATTCTTTTGTTCTGAAATATATAATACATTCGTGTTTTTAGGAGTGGGTTAGAGCAGAGTGACACTCATATTATTTACCGCTTCTTAATCAACAAATTTCAAATGTCACATTTTGAAAATGAACTAGACTGCAGTTATCTTACACATGATTCAAGTTGTGGACAGTGAGTATTGTTCTGTTGTTTTACTCTAAATGCCTAAATGCTGGTGACTTCCCTCCTTATTGTGTTGAACAATGCTTCCTCATGGTTGAACGTGAAGCTGTTACAGGTAGGTTTGTTGGCACTTCCTTTGTTGACTTGTAGTGATTTGCTCTTGCTGTTCAGACCAAGGATGTACAAGTAGATGAAGAAGCTGAAAGCAGCCCCACTGAATTTGCAACTCTCGAAACTCCCCCTGTTCATACCACAAACCACAGCGAGTTGCTGTTGAAATCTGTAGGGCAGCTTCTGCTTCCAAGTCCCTGGTCTGAACATCAATGGTCAATTGCTCACCCCGCTATGACACAATTTCGAAAGTTGTGCCCACGCATCCTTCTCATGACAGTGTCTATTAAACAGTATCTTTTTAGATTTCTTTCTGGTGCATACAGTTCCCATCCTGATGAGCCGCATGTGGCAGATGTTTACATTCATCACCAAGGACACACCAAAAAGGCATTCATGGTTATTTATAAGGCAAGTTACTCTTATTAGGAAACATGTTTAGTTAAGTGGGTACTCTGCCCTCTACTGTGTGTCTGATTATAAGCTGCTGTGTATTCTCTAGTCTACAATCAATTTGTTAAGCGATCTTGCTTGCTTGTTACTCGGTCTCTGATTTTTCTGATTTGTGGGCAGAAGTTCATACTAGTTTACCCGTAGGCTTATATCCCAGCGGTGGCTGTCATAGCACATAATCCCCTTTTTCACAATGATCACACCTGTCCTGTAGTAGCTCTGCAAACATTTGCAGTCAGATCATACATGTAAGGTCATTTGTATTCAATATTAAAGCGACACTGTCTGAAACAGATATATTTGGAAGCATTATAGTGTGAGAACTGCAGCTAACCCAGTATCGGTAAAACATTACGTGACTTTAGTTATTGCTCCTATTACTCCAATGGTGACGTTAGCTCTGTTGCTGTCGCTGTAGCATTGCAGTTTTTGACTGGAGTCAGAGCTGATAAACATAAATTCAGTTGAAGCTGGAGTGAAAGCATCAGCGGAGTTAAGAAAAAGGAAGTCGTAGCGGGAGTCGCGGCATCCTGTTTGATTATAATAAATTCATTAGCTGGACCTGCGAAGAGTATTCCATTTGATAAAACTTCTCTGTGTTTCCACCAATACTTTAAATATAATAAGTCACCACAGATTTAACGTCCAGTCCAGTTTATTCTACAAAGAGTACAGTATTACAAAGTATTGGTGATACGGAAAATAGTGGAGCCGATTTAACGTCCAGTCCAGTTTATTCAGGACTGGAGGTTAAATCTGTGGTGACTTATTATATTTATTACTATTTGAATCGTCCGCCATCGGCTCCACTATTTTTCGTATCACCAATACTTTGTAATACTGTACTCTTTGTAGTTAATTGCCCACCACAAAATCAGCAACAGCATCATAGATCAATAAATTCAAGAGTTTAACCAAAAGTAAACCCGAATCAGCTGATTCTTTTTAATGACATCGTAGAGAACGACATTTGAAAGTGGCACACCGTACACTATAGCGTAATAATATATAGATAAGGTAACTAGACTTGGTTAACCGGTGCTGGAGCTGAAGTAAATGAAACTCAACTGCTTTGAAGTTGTGGCAGGAAATGTCAATCGCTAAAGAGTAGGAAATGAAATCTGCTGCAATTGGATGGTTCTAGATTCTGGAGATAGGGTAGCACCAAAATTGTGCCTGTTCCAAATCACTAATTTCTAGGATTTGGAATTTTAGACCTCTTGTGGTCTAAACCTGTCTATATCTGCAATGTATAGATTGCGTTTAGCGTTGCGTAATTTGGAATTAACTCGCATAATGCAATTATGTATATGACTATGATGCATACCTTTGCAGTTGAACATTGGAACTTCATGTAGTTCCAAATATATTTGTCTTCCAATAATTGAAGTTACTCTATCCCAGTTGTCTACTTTCAGGCTCTTGACATTACCCTCACACTTTTCTTTTCGGGTAAGATACTTTTATATAACAGAACCGCGAAGCCAAAAAAATAATCAATATTTCTATTTCCATTTAGGAGAATCAGAACCTTCAACCGATACTTTAAGAAGATTGGACACAGCCCTTGGTGCAACCTTGGCAGAATTTTCAACGGTACTGGAGTCATTTCCACATCAACAATTTGACAAGTAATATTTATGATCTAAAGTATACCTCATTGTTGCTCTGTGGGTCCGAAATATATTACAATGTCCGTGGATCACCCGCCACTGCCAACTATATTCTTCGCTATGAATAGTCGCATATCACATATTTCGCAATACACTATTTGCGCTAGAAAATTACAGTATTCTGCAGTGTGAAGATGATCTGATATCTGTGCGAACGAGCACAGAAAAGTCTACTACGAACCACACGTGTGTTTATGCAAGTATCTTCACGATTTACTTCAACAACCTCAGTGTATTCAAACCATTGGGAAGTTTCCGGGAAAATACTTTACTAATGAGTAAAAATTTATTCCTCGTACTTCTCTCATATTATTCAGGTGAAATTGAGTAAAATTTCCGACAGGCGAGAGAATAGTCGGCGATACTTGCATACTCGGGTTATATTCAAATGGGTCCTAGAATCTGTCCTGATTGTACTGACCAAATCTTGTGATTCCAATTTACTTTGACTACCAGACACCCCCTTGAATTTCACAGGTCTGTTAATTAACAGCTTCTGGTTCATTTTTAGTTCAGAACAGCAAGTCTATAAGTTCATCTACTTCAATGCTGGAAGTTTAAGTATTCGCTCATCATTGCATCATCGAGATAAATCTGGAGCAAAGAAGCACAGACTTCCACCAGATGTTATGAAGGCCATTTTGACTATCTCTCATGAGATTTCAAGGTTGGTGATGGTGCTGTTTTAGCAACGATTTTCTCACATGTCACCCTGGCTTAGCCGGTGTCATTCTCTAATTTAATGCTTGATAAATTGAGAACACAGCTTCAGCGTCTCCTTGTTTGAAGGACAAACTATGCAGAGCTTGTCTCTTACTTCTTGGTTTACCACAAGGAAATGCAGTACATTAAGAACACACTTAACTGCATCTGTTACAAGCTTATTCTAAAATCCCGAATACATATGAAAGACCTCCTTGGCATGCTTTTCCTTTCTTATGTGCTTCAGTATGGGAAGTTGACAGCCTCCCTGTGCTGTGGTGGATCGGCTTGCTATTTTAAAACAGCACTGACCATTGTAGTGGCATGCTTTATACAAGTTGAGCACTGTGCAAGGTGCTATGTTTCACTAGTTTATACTCAACCCTTGTTAATGAGATGATTATACCTTTTCATTCAGCAAAATTGAGACCTCTGAAGTGATATCTAAGACAATTTCTGACCATTGGATTGTTGCCAAGAAGCTAGATGATCGCCACGAATGCTATATTGTTACCGATCAGAAAAATGCTAATCTCATTGACGTCAATGGTAAGAACGCTGCAAATTGTCATTTTTGATAGTGGCATCAAGTTCTTACATACTGGCAGTGAAGAAGTGCTTAGCTTTCTCGATAGTTATGTGGCGCAATAGATGAAAAAAAGCAAAGCATGACAGATGTCATTATATGCCTTTACATGAGCATGCCCTTGCTTATACTAAACTAGACCTAGGGGTAAATTAACCATTGGGGAATGAAATTTGACCTATATATTATGAGGGTCACAGGAAAAGGAACTCTGTAATGACCTCCGACCCGCAAAGGATAGAGCAAGCAGGATGCGCTTGTCAGAGCGTGACTACAAACAATTGTTGCCTCTTCTGCTTCCCATATATGATAGTTGCGATCTGCACATTCTCAATCATTGTAAGAAATTTTATATCTCTTTTTCAGATGAAATAAGGAAAGTTTGCCAGCTTCAAATTTCTAACGTGCTCTTCACTGATTAGAAGCATATATACAGTCTACAAAGTTCCCTATCATTTGTGCAATAAAATTTGACTTTGATTTACAAGAAACACTCGTCTTGTTTCATTTGATTTACAAGAAACACTCGTCTTGTTTCATTGTAGTTTGTGAAATTTCCAGTAAGGATGGGCACTTCAAATCAGATATTCGGAATCGGAATCAATTCGATCACAAACGACTCAAACTGGTTTGAAGGTGATTTTGAATCGGGATTCATGGCGCCACCTAGTATTTAGCAATGTCCATTTTTACACCCCCATCCACTGCAATAGTTTGTTGCACACTAGGCCAGCAGTAACGATGAGACCAAGAGATAAACTCATACTCAGTGGTTGTTATTTCATCATTCTTGCAAATAATGAAATCGTCATAATGCGACGATTACCTGATGCATAAACTTTAATAGGGTAAACCTGGGAGACTATGAGTCGATGATACAATTCGAAAAAACTATTCAATTCAGAATCACGAATGATTGGATTCACCATCACTATAGCAAGCCCATCATAGTCACCGAAGAGCAGACATTTCTTCAGTTCTCTGGTGCAGAACCTCATTGAGACAGGAAAGCTTTGCAAATGTGCATTCGCATACTTATTTGATGTGGTTGGCGACAATGAAGCCACCAACTTCGAAGGAGAGCGCCAGGCAAACTCACCCACTATCTATAATATCTTGAGTAGACCTTCCGGTATACGTGGTAGGCTACCTTGTCCATTCAACATGAGCATAATCCAAAGGCAGCAAATGGCACAAGGATTCGCATTCGAACTGAATAGCAAAGGAAAACTTGTGACAAAAGACATCCTGATCTATCACAATCCTCAGAATTTATTGCCAAGTCTGATGTAAAATGATGGGAAAAGAAACAAAGGAGCAAACACGTTGCAAATAGGGCTGGACTGGGTGCCGCGTTAAATTCTGATTTATACATATTGAACCTGGTTGGCACAAATTCTTTCAAAGGATTAACAGGGCTATAAAGCCAAGCATGAAGATTCTAGTTATGTAGCTTATTGTGGTAACACTTTTTGCAATATGCTTTAGGTGCTAGAGTGCCACAGCATTTGAATAATATGAAACAAGACTTACGTAGGAACTGGACGCTTTCATGCTATGCAGGAATAGGTCCCTATTTAACATTGAAACATCGGGGGTACTTCGCCAATTGGGTATCAAAATGGTATTATATTTTGGCACCAACGTACACAAATGGCATAGAGCTTTTCACCTCACTCACCCTGGTTACTATGCACCAAACCAAATCACCTTCAAATTGAATGGAGCAGCGGATTCGCTCTCCGAGACGCATTTTCAAGCTTAAACCCACCGCTTTGCCTTGGTTGTCAGTGCAAATATATCAGTGGGGGTGAGATCAGAACGGTATGACATCAATTTTCAAACTGATTTGTGAAGCAGATTCGTTCTCGTGACATACATTTTTAGGCTTAGACATACCATTTTGTCTTGGCTATCAGTGGAGATGGCGTCGCAACGGGACGCCCCCTGACACACTTTCAAGATTAGGCACAGCATTTTGCCTTGCTTATTAGTGCAAATAAATCAGTGGAGATGAAATGTCATTGCCAACAGGGCTCCACCCGCATTCAAACTGATTTTAGCAGCTGGTTCATTCTCAAAACACACATTTTCAAGCTTAGGCACAACATTTTGCCTTGCTTATTAGTGCAAATAAACCAGCAGAACTGCCATCACGACAGGGCGCTTAAAAGTACCTGGCAGACAATGCTGAAAACAGCATATCATCACCATCTCAATTTTCTAGTGGAATTCAAAAATTGAGGAATGATAATGCCTGTCAATTTCAAGAATTCAATGGAGATGTGCGACGTTGCGTACGTACGATTCAGGCCAACGTCTCATAAAGAAGGATATGATTCTTAACAAGAAATGTACAGTATGGGCCTCAGAGGGTAACCTACAGATTGCTCCCGCAACAGAGATTCAGACACTGCAGGGTCAGGCAGCTAGGTTGATAGTGGATACACTTGCTGAAAGGGCAGAAGCAATGCTTTTCGGTCATAGAATTTGTCGTTCCATAGGTAGGAAAGCACTACATTTGTCGCAAATTCCTCAAATTAGGCATCCGGACATAGACTAGAGTCATTTATTACATTCCTCCTCTTTATGAAATCCAGCGTTATCGTCAATGGGTCCTGAAGCGACAGTGTTTCTGTCAGTAATCTTCTGCGCACCAGTATTTGTTGATACCACTGTGGTCACAGGTTCAGTCTCAGAATTTGCCTCTTTCGCTGTAGACCTACCGCCTTCCCTTTGTACGATGACAGGTGGGTCGGCTGTTTTAGTATCTGGAGATGGTACATTTTGTGGTAACTCAGCTTGAATGACGTCGGTTTTCGTTTCTGTGTTTGCCTCACATTCCTCAGTTGTAGCGTTGGTTTTGTTTTTCTCCTCTAGTTGCTTAAGATCTAAGACCCGATATTCAATAGCATGAAACAGATGATCAGCATCATTGATTGGTGCCACAATAAGGAAGACCCCTATCTCTCCATCCTCGGTTTGAGCTGATATTCGCACAGACTTTGTGTCGGCTTTTTCTACGACCATAGAAGCCCATATTTTAGTATTGAGGATCAATCTTAAACTACCGTTCGTTCTCATTACCAGTCTGGACTGAAACTTCTCATCTGCAGAAATTCGTAAATCATTCAACCGTAGGTTTCCCCGACCACGTTCAATCCAGTTCTTTACATTGCTCGCGTCATACTGATACAGTTTACACTGTATTTGTAAAACGTTCTTTTCATCTTCTTCGCCCGTTTTTATCTCCACCTCAGGCATGATAACTTTTGTGTTAGAGGCATTAAAGAGCACGGCTGCATTCTTTTCTAGCTCACGTCCATTGTTATTCAGTTTGGAATCTTGCTTGATATTATTACTGAAAATTGCGGATTCTGCTGGGGCGGTCTGTAATGTGTTAGTTTCCGTGGTAGTGAATTTGACACGTTCTGACAAGTTTGCACCAAACACAAAATCTGAAGTATTTTCTTCTTTAGCCTCAGCATCTGAACCGGATGTAACCACTCTTTCTGCCATTTTGTGGCCAAACACAAATTCTGTCGAACCAGACACAGATTCAGAATGTGGAACGACTGGTTCTGATGTCATTTTCAGAAAAGAATTCTCTTGCGCAAGTCCTGAAGCGTGCGGAATTTTCTCAGTACACCCATTAATTTCGTGCGGAGTATCCACATCGGCACCCTTTGCTTGACCACTTTCTTCATCAGTAATAGGTTTCAAAAATGGATTATTGGAAATAGCATGTTTAGCTGCAGGCAGTGTGCTTTCATTAAGAACAATCGTGGAAGATGGAAGAGACGGTGTAGTAGATGTCACAGCCTGAGAGGTAGCAGGTGGGCCGAGTCGTGACGGCCTAAGAAAAGATTTCTTCAATGTAGTAGTTGTGCTTACGTCATCTTTCGGAGCAGGTTTTGCGACACCATGTATTAGTGTTGGAGGAGTCAACTTGAAGGCTAGACGCTTTTCCACAGGCTCCACATCTGGAATCTTCTTTAGTTGTTCAGAATATTCATATTTACGTTTCACCGACCTAGGGTTCTTTTCTTCAATGTGGTTCTCAGACATTTTATCAGAAGTTTCCTCGGCCATTAATAAGACTACACCCTGCAAACACACGATCAAATTGGCTTGTGGTTGAAGATGGAACAGTACCGTTACTAAATAAGTCGAGCCTGGGGGGGTTAATGACTTGAGCCTCACTGAAGACACGATAAACGGAAGCTCGGATACAAGACTAAGGTCACACTGCATTTCATAGCAGATCTCGACAATAGCTTGTGCGGGAAGGAATTCCAGTTCGTTAACACTCACGCATATTTCACATAGCCCATGCATATTTTCCGTTATCTGTTAGTATAAAAGCGTTGGTCATTGCAGGACCAGTCATTCTGATTTTGTGCGTTCGCAATACATGATTCCACAATACATGAGTCCGCTTCAGCCTATTTGATCTATAATATGTAGACTGTCAAACTATGCATTTTTTGCATTCTCATTGTCTGCCTATCTGCCTGCCAGACTGGACTCAAGGCTCAACAATAACTTAGTGTAAGTCAGCAATAAATTTGCCACGTGGGGAGCACTTGACTTTGATAGCTGCCGGACTCTTTCAGCGCCTCCCTTCTTGTCCAGCCTGAATATGCACATCGGCGGATCGCACGTCATGGTGGATCATGCTCGCGTTACATGCATATGCATCAATAGCATCATCAATAGCATGTGTAATAACATGAGAGTCTGCGTTAAGTGCAGCAAACATTATATAAGGACAAAAATAAATGATGTTCTTTCCTTTCTAAACCCAGGGATATCTAGATATATATCTAGATATCCCTGTCTAAACCCTACGTTTTTAATGTTGACCTGCTACCTCCACTACCATGTCTTTTATAGGATTGCCCGGTAACATTTTAGAACGTCACAAAACTTTATCCAAATTCAGTGAAACACAGCCGGTCCGCCCACTTACGCCGTACGAGCACCTACCAGATGTACGGTATGAAAGCAATGCCGTGACCGTGCGCCTTCAGTTCCGAAAGCTGGAACTGGATTTTCTTTGCGGGACGATATTTTTTCCTTTCCACCGGCAACCATTGAGCCAACCAGCACCGGTAGGCCTACTTACTTTAGCGAGATTGCGTCCACTAGGTTTATCCGGTTTTGCTTTGCATACAACAGCGAACCATGCATTTTTCAACCCGTTGGAAATTGGAATAGGACGAATAGTTTTTCTATGGTTTGTGGAAGGAATACCTGGGAATGTGATCAAGTATCAACTACTGAGCTCAGAGGCTACGCTCCAATCTCCTCTCTAATCGCTGCAGAGGTGAACCAACGACATATATGTTGTTGGGTGAACTATGCTCTGACCTTAGACCGTTTCGATATAGAGGTCTACAATATATAACCTTCAATCTCCAACCATCGAAACCTATTACTTTCGATTATTTTCTATGTTAGTTATCTCCAACACTAATCTTGCAAAGACCACAGAGATAAATAATTCAGACAGACGCACTTGCAAGTACCTGGTAGGCCTTCCAGCATCACAGGTTGGCGCAGAAGCGCATTAGCCTATTTGTCAGGAGAGTTCCGGAGCTGCTGAGCCCTGAGTCCACTCCAGAGAGACTTTGGTCCACACCAGGTCCAGACTTTAGACTCTAACCGCTGTGCACTATCGGTCTACACCACAATGGAGTGACTGCCGAAGTGCCGACCTATGCCTATACCATGGCCCACTTTAGAGTAGGCCATGCCTATACCTAAATCTTGATTACGCTTTCGAAGATATGAAGGAACTGGGTCGTTAGAGGCAGAGGGTAAGCAATACGGTCAGTGTCGGTGTGACCCAGTTTTCGCCCTCTCTGTTCTCCAGACTACAGACTTAGTGAAGGACCTTACGGCCTGCGGACACTTCCATTGCAGATACCACTTACGCGACATCCATTGAAGATATACATACTTTCGAAATCTTGAAACAAATGCATCAATTCAATAACGGTTGTCTTCCCAGTGTGTCCTAGGCGAGTCATTTCGTAGGCCTGCACATGTCCATGAGCATAACACAAGATTCGCAACCAACTCTTTGGCAGTGAAATACTGCAGATCCAGTCTTGACCAAAACTCTTTATCATCATATGCTGGAGCCAAACTCTGGAATAGTCTTCCCACCCCCTTCAAGGACATTCCTTGCGATATATTCAAATGGTCATACCATTCTTACCTCATTGATCAGTATTAGAAGGATTCTTTCAAAAATGAAAAAATGTTGCCTATTTGCGTGCAATAGCCTAATGTATGTGTGTTCGACTCCTGACTTCGACTCTAGGCCCATAAATGATTCAATTAAACATGTATCTTAACTTGTGATTTTATTTATCATTATTTTTTATTGTTATTTGTTATTAGGCCTACTATTATTATTGTTTATTATTATTTTTTACTTCTTTCTTTCATTTATTGCCTCCAATGTCAACGTTTTTCGCCTATTTATTTTGTCGTATGCAGTAACCTTTTGAATTTAATCTTTGTGTGTATACCAACCAACCTGTGTATGAAAAACACCGCATATGTGATACTCTTGTGTCGCATATACATTTCTGAATGTATATACGCGACATCAACTGTCGTATCTAGGACACTCGGACATGACCTAAATTCTCTGAGAGTATTATCCATTATAGTGGGTTATACCAAAAAGACATATAATTAACTAGCTCATATAGCACATGGAATCGATAATTGGCTTACTGTAGTAGTAACAAAATACACTCCTGCTGTTCCGATCATAACAGTATCGCTAAACTCCCGCTGTTATTATTACAAGGAGGATTTCAAGCCATGCGAAGATGATTCGCTGACGTAATTTGGGATTGTTTTTTCCCGTGGTCGAACCACGTGATGACATTTGGCGCCACGTTTTGAATTCGAAGTCGGGATTCTTTGATTCCGACATGCAGTATCTGGTTGTCTGCCGCAACGGAGCACACATGCGATGTAGTCATAGAACATACACCATTCGACTTGTCTATTCGGCATTACTAATATTGTTTCATCGTACGAACGTGTAATCGAAGTGACTTGGAATATTGGTTCAATATAATCATCAATTCGGCATCAATTCTGTCTCAGCTAAGACTCGTGTAAGAACAGTATTTACATAGACAGACCGCTGTACGAAGAGCTCTATAGAAGCGTACGTCACTGACGTGGCGTTTATCGTGGGGTGTTTCGAACACGCAATTTGGAGTCAGATCAGCGCGGAGTTCACTACATTACGATATTTGCAAACTATCTTCTGACACCACCAACCCCCCGCGATAAACTCTATTACTCCAGGATCGCTCCGACTCGAAGACAGGAAAATCGTGCCACCTTCAAACGAGATACAAACAATATATTCCGTAGAACACAGTCACCGATCACCTGATTTCGATGATTGCGCAACGCCGAGGAGGACAAACAAATGATTCTCGCTCCTGGTGATCTATTATAGGGAAAACGGAGTGTTTTGCTCGTATAATATTTGGTGTTACGGCGGGTGTTAAGTCGACGAGCTTTGACTGTTTTCCGATACCGATCTTTGAAGCCTATGATAAATCATCCGCCTTGTCAGACTGACTGCCGATACTAATTATCGAAAAATTACCAATATATGAAACGTCGACACTTCGTCCTTCACGACTAATGAGCTACATAGGGCAAAGCATGGCCAAGCGATAGGGGCCTACTGATTAGGCCTATCCCCAAAACGCGAATATATCAGTCTATCGATAAATCGTCGACCTTTTCTTAAAACTAACATCTCATCAACCCCGAGTTGTTGCCGGACCTTCGTGAACTAGACCTTCATTCCGAAGATGGGCGCGCAGACTAGCGAGGACTATTCCAGAATTTGGTCTCAGCATATGACAACGAGTTTTGGGCAAGACTGGATCTGATATTATTTCACTACGAAGGTTGGTTGCGAATTTTGTGTTGTGCTCATGGACATGTGCACGCCTGTCGTTGGTCTGCGTGACAACAAGCAAAATGCTCTAGATTCCTATCCTGGCTAATTTCCTCGTATATTGATTCTGTGCATGCCACATTTTCGGTTTGTGAAAAAATGTGGAATGAATTACCGACCCAACCCAACGACATATAACGACATCTATATGTCGTTGCCCAACCATTGAAAATGCTCCACTGAGCCAGAAAGTACCCGGAAGTACCTGGTACCAACATCACAGGATGGCGCTAACGCGCCATATCTGTTAGGGGAGTCAAGGAAGTGCTGTTCCGGATGAAGTCCACTACCTGCGTCCAGACTCTTACTCTACAATGTAGGCCTGCCGCTTTCCTGCGCGATTATTAAAATGGCTATTACCGAACCCCCGTCCTAGACTCAAATCTTGGTTACGTGAGCTTGAGGGCCCCGATAGCAACAATAACCGATAAGGAAGAGAGAGAGTTTGACGTTTGAAGATGTGAAGGAAATACTGTAAATGACAGTATGCCGTTGTCTCTGTTTATGAAGAAACTTGAGCGGAGGGTAAGGTCAGTGTGACCAAGTTTTTTTCCGTTCTCTGTAAGAACAACACCACTGATGAGCTGAATTGCTTTTCTGATGATATATAGGTCTATACATACCGTAAAGAAAATCACCACAGATTTACTGTCCAGCCTTGGTTAATGAAGAATTGAAAAATTCACAAGCTTTCAGAGCTCTGCTTCTTTATCTTTTAACTTCTAATAAACCAAAGCTGGACGTTAAATCTGTGGTGTCATTCTTTACGATATCTATTGATTGTCCGCCATCGACTTCACAATACTCTTCAATATATTGGGGAAGGAACTCAGTTTATTTTTGCCCATATTTGATTTTTGCTGCAATTACACAGACTGACATAATATACACACACACCACTGGTGCAAATGCATATCATGGGCGCATGATGTGCATTATGCAGGCGAGACAATCACCGCACTGTCCTCAACGCGCTAACCGTCCAGCAAGGAAGCTGTGGAGACAATTTTTTAACATCTTTGGTATGATGCAGTCTTGGGATTTGATCTCGAGCCTTACCAGTTTCGTGGTTGACGGCCTACATATATATATATATATGTATATAGCCTACTGTAACACAACAATGCAAGCCTCGACCAACTTTAGTTTGCATGCAATGTTTAGGCCACCAGTGCTTCCGAGCCTGGCAAGAAATAAGCGGGAAATATATGTTCTAGTAGTGCTGCCGCTCTGGAGACACCACATTAAATAATACCTAGCTTTTCAGTTTCTGAAATCTGGATCATCAGTTAATGTTGGTGGACTCGAATATCCTTGACCAATTGTGTAAATTCTTTTCCACTATTTTCGATCCTAGCTGATTTAAGGTTCTGGCATCATCGATGTACCAACTCCTTGCATCTCTTTACGAAGCTTTACATGCATCCCCCTCTATCCTGGCGTAAATATCTATCTACCTATTAAAATACTTTAATTTAAATCAAATCATTGTCTTCAGATTGATAAATGCATAGATGAAGTATATATAATAGTTTAAGATTGGTCTGGTAATATTTTGTATCTAATGGAGCACCAGGAGTTTTGGCGGAAATGCGTCAGTTGGTTGGTGTCGATTGGATCGTTGCCTCCAAACCATAGAACATGTCGGACAGAAGCGACTGTATTTGACCTAGCTCAGACATTGCGTGATGGGGTTGTACTGTGCAATACATTGAATTTGATCAATCCAGGAATTATTGATGATTCCAGGATTAACCGCAGAGCGCATATGTCTGAGGTAAGATAAATATTATTAGGCTATGTATGGTGTCTCTTTTTAATAATACGGTGCCGTAGAAGTTTGTTGTTGCGTGCATTGTCTGCTCTGCAAGGTATGACAATGGTTTGTGCAATTGTGTGTTGATGTTTCAATATCCTGCAGCGAAAGCTCATCATTATACCCCTGTGTTACCCTGTGTTACTGCACACGTGCAGGAGGTATGACATAATGTCCTTTAATACCCTTTCGATTAGGTGTATTGGGCTGCTGATGCATTGCAATTATGTTCACCAAAGTTTGAGCTAGAAGTGCTAGAAATGAGATCGTCATTTTTCTGCACCGTCAGCGAGTTGCAACTTCCAAACAGATTTTCAATATGTAGGCCCAATACTGTAGCCTACATTGCTGAAATTAGTCATCGTTTGCAATCTGGCGTATTGTTATGTGACTTCACGATGAGTGATTTATCACCTTCCGTGGGAAACCCCGATCTTTGTGGTTTGTTCGTAATGTAGTGTTTACCTGGTGAGGTCGTCGGCCATGAAACAGGTAGGTCTTTATCCTGACCGCATCATACCAAAGTTATTAAAGCATGTCATCTGTAGCTTCGCCACTATATAGTAAGCACAGTGAGGATCTGGGGAAAGCGTTGGGGCTTGACTTCGATTGCCACCTGGCTCCTTCGATGCCTCCTTGTCATGCTGCTTCATATACACGTGAAAAGTCTGTGTGTGTGTATCAGGTGGGTCTATGAAAATGCAGCAACTAAGGACAAAGATTTACATCTTTCTTTCTTTTTCTCTTTTACACCACACACCACCTTGTAAGTTTGGATAACCAGATTCTTTCGAAGTGGCTATCATTTGTCTATCTTGTTTACTTCTGTAGACGTACACGTACCTAAGTACCTGTATCTTATTCTAATACCGCACCGCTACAAGATCTTGCACCTATTTTTGCTCTTCCTAATATGAATATATCAAAACAGACATTTTTATATCCGCCTCAATAATTGCATGGAATAATTCACAGTAGGCATAATGAGGAATATAATGTCAGTGGTGCAACAGTACAACAGCTCAGTGTAAGTGTAAGGAGTGGGGGTTCATAGGTAGAGTGCTGTCTGATTTTGCACATGATATATAATTCAAGTGCCAAGGGCTCTACCAACCTCTCAATGAAATCTCATGGTTTTCATAAGCAGCTCTCAACTGGCAGGCATGCAGATACGCGCATAGGGTTAAAATCATAAACAAACACCTACTGTATGTCTGCCTGGTATTTGTCTATACTGTGTGAAGAGGGTGATTAGCACCTGTGAATGTAAAAAGAACCATGATAATTTGCATGAGCAAACATTTCTGACTGATAACCAATGCGCAGTCCCATACATTCCATAGTATTGCGCTCCTGACTTGTACTATGTATCATTTGATCTCGACATTATTGATGCAGTCTGCTCTCACAATTTCAAGTGTTGAGTTGCTGTATTCTCTTGCGCGAACACTGGGACACACGGTAGGCCTACGGATACTATGCTTATATATTTGTGCTGTGTGCATTTATATACAGTATATAATATATATAGCCTACTATTGTATAGTATGAATAATCGATTTGTTGATTAGATTATGTTTACTACTATATTGTCAAGTGAATGAATTGTAACTCATTGCCTTTATCCATTTTCAGTTCCTATGCATGCAGAACATAAGAACAGTAATACACACCCTTCAGGGAGTTTTCAGGATGTCAAATGACGACCTTTTTACCGCTCAAGATCTCTATGAAATGACAAATTTTGCAAAAGTAAGTGCAATATATAGGGTCGTGGGCTCGTGGCCATGTCTGTTTTGGTTGGCCATGTAGCCTACTAACATCGTCGTGATATTATTTTGTTAATCTGCAATTGTAACCTACCATACTCAATAACTTGCTGTAATCACTTTAAACTATCAATGGATATTAATCAAACACTGTTCCATTGTTTCATCATCTATACACAATGCTCCTCAAGGTGTCAAGGGCCTTGCATACTGAATGGACCTATTGCACTAAGCGATGTCCTGCTCAGTGGAATGGAACATGATGGAAAGCTGTTCGCAGCCCCATCTGCTATAATTCAAAACACATCGTCTTAATATACCATGATTTTGATAAGGCAGAAAAAAAGTTTTTTAGTGTAGTACTGGTATCGGGGAATGAATAGGCCTAGGCCTATAATACCATATCTCGAATTGTTGTAAACTGAGTTCCAGCAATCTTTGCAAGCATCGGGTGTGGAAATACTATATGATGATGCTTAGTGCAAAAGGTCCATCGCAGTCCTAGAATTGGATTTCAAGCTGTCACAGGATAGGCCAGGCATAATACTTTGGCAGTGATGATAAAGACATGAAAAATATTTGGACTCTAATAGAGGCTTCAGACAGACTAGAATGCAAACCTCATTTATATTCACTGGTAAGGAGGAATGAGGTTTATTGGTTACACGAACCTTTGCCACAAGTTTGCTACCAAATCCCAAGTTCAAACGTAGCATTGTTTAAACACAGCATTACCGACGGCTGGACCTTGTGATTTATTATCAAGCTCACCTTACATTTTGGTGTTTATGGTTACACGAACTTTTTGGCACAAGATTGCTACCAATCCCAAGTTTAATGGAGCATTGTGTATGTACTTGTAATCAAAGTCACGTGCTATACCCAGGCCAGATTTATCATGCTTTCCTTACATTTTGTTGTGGCCAACCATGACCTAGCACTGAACGAAAGATATCATGGCCAAGAATCTTACTCGTGCAGCACATTTGTTGTAAGCTTATAACGTTCTT
Source organism: Botrylloides violaceus (assembly GCA_030412335.1). NCBI lineage: Eukaryota > Metazoa > Chordata > Ascidiacea > Stolidobranchia > Styelidae > Botrylloides > Botrylloides violaceus. The sequence continues at coordinate 416,279 of JASFYC010000424.1, forward strand.
CCATGCTAGAGGTAAATTCTTGAGGCACATGTATATACTGTACATTTGAGGGTTCGATCCAAACACGAACTGAATTAATTAGACTAAGTTCGTTATCTAACACTGAATTCCTACCATCCAATCAATGCCGAAATATATATCATTGATGTTATTTTGATTTAGGTCCTACGTGCACTGTCCATACTTTCACACAAACCAGAGATCACAGCGCATTTTCGGTGAGCTTTAGAATTTTTAAAATCCCTCTCTATATAATATATAATATTCAGTCTGGTGGACATCAATTTCTTTCCTAGTGGTGCCTGCCAGACCCAAGAAGTTTAGATCCAGTGTAAAAGTTATGCCATAATCAGCATGTGGGCCACAATCTGCAGAGACTGTCCTGAATGGGTTGTGAGGCTACGAGACAACCACTAGTCCTTGCACCACTGGTAATTCCCCAGATCTGGCAGGCTACTGATTCATATTGTAGCTAGTCTACACTCTAGCCTACAGACTTATGTGGTCTTATGTAGTCTAGCCTACAGACTTATGTAGGCTAGCCTATGCGTTTACTGTGAGTTTTACAACACCAAAATAATCAAACAGATACCGATTCCAGCGACACCTGTGTTCAAAATTATCATGGGAGGCCTATTTAAGTGATATTTCAGAACCAAAATATTGCTTCGTGGTTTGAATTATACAAGTTCTTGGGTAGACTGTGGTGACTAGCTGATTACATGATTACTTTTAAGGCTTCTGACTACAATACCATATATATGTATTTTATTAAACATAATCTACTAGTGACATAGTACAAACAGATCATGGTCTACCATTGAGGAAGTCAATCACAATGATTCATCTCTACAGGGTATCATCAGTATCTTTTTTACAATTTGTAGCTATGTCTCAATCTCTTTGTTTTTCTTTGTAAAAGAGTTGATTTACCCATCAAATTTGAAGCCCTTCTTGCTCTGGTAGGCTAACAATTGAAATTAGGGGTCGCTGCATCAATTCGAATCACAAAAGATTCTATTTGGTTTGACGGCAATTTTGAATCAGGATCCATTATGTCACCTAATGTTTGACAACAATTCTTGTTGGTACCTAAACAATAGTTTACCAGTCTTGGTATGTATAGTATACCATATGTGATTTGTGTCAAAAACAATTCAAATCAACAGATTTTGTTAAACACTGTACCGTACTCAATGTGAAACAAACGGTGCAGTTCTGGTACAGGTATTAAAGAACAAAATTTCTCCCTGTGTTTGAGTCTACATGAACCTCAATTGTTAAAACTGCAGAGTGCTTTGATTTGATGATTCGGTTTGATTTGAGAAAAATATTTGACTCGTAATTGGAATCATAAATGATTGGATTTGCCTAACCTTACTAACAATTACCGTGAATATTTCTATTAAGGTCGTTTTGGGAAGACAGAAATCAGTCTCACTATAGACAGAATGTGGAAGAGGAAGATGTGTATGGAAATCTGGCGGATCTAGCAACGTATGATTTAAAATATTTCATCTTGTAGACCAGGGATAGCCCTGTGTTAGGCTTACTCTTATTTTGTTTTTGCAACCGGATTTTATCATGGTCTGTCAATGGTTGAGAATTTTTCTGCTGGATATCATGATATAGACCAGTGGCTCTCAAGCTGAGGTGGACTCTTCTTATGGGGGTTCCATGAAATAATTTTTCAACAGTCCTTTGGTTCCAGAAAACTTATGAATAAAAACTGAAAACTTCTCTTGCGGGAATTCTAATAACAGTCAGTAACAAAGACGTCATCTTGGTACTCTGAATTTATTCATCAAAGTTACATTAACATTACATTCAAACCTGGTAAAGTCCATTTATTGTCTTTATTCATGTTGGAATTTTTTCGAGGATGGAGTGAGCACAGCATTGCTCACTGAGAAATATAAAAATTTGCTGAGAGTTGTTGTGTAATTTTCTTAAAAAACTTTGAGAATCACTGCTATAGACCGAACTGTTTAATTTCGCGGTTCTCAACTCAACTACTGGTCCACGATGCCTCTATAATAAACAGAAGGGGTGGGTGTACCAGCTGTACCATTCACTTCGGCTTATTAAATAATCAATATTGCCGTGCAACCAAAGTAACATGACGTTTATGATCATTTTACCACGGGTTGCAGTATTATTAATAATAGAGACAGGCAAGCGTCATGATAGGCTATACATCAAATGGTGGCATTAATCTCCATTTGGGGAATGATGTCTTTGTTTGATAGTCTATCCGTAGAAGCACAATACAGAATTTTCTTGTCCTCCATAGCAAAAAGGTTAAGATTACTGGTTTATATCGTTGCTGTTACTAGTTAGTCCTGCAAAAAATACACGATAGGCCTAAGCAGTAAATACCTGCGATTTCAAGAGAATTACATAGCTAGTGCATGTAGAATAGGCCCTACTAATTTGTTTTAGATTTTAACGATGTATATTAGGCCTAGGTCAACGGACTGTTCATTCAATTCTACTGTAGTTAGCTAAATAACAGGATAACAGGTCAAGGATATTGACCCAATACTCATATCCTAGACTATGCTCTGACTGTATTGCCCTTTCCTATCGAATTTCAAAGTACAGCAGATACGCAGCAGCAGAAAGCAAGGATAGTTATCACTATCAGAACCCTTGTGAGACGTGACCATGCACAAATATACCGCGTGTGTTGACTCACTACCTTTCATGAGCCCATAGAATATTAGTCATTCCTCATTACAATTGCAAGTTACTCTAAGCGGCTCATTATGAGTTAAGTGCGATAGTAGCCTACACCATTTTATCGGTTATACTTCCTCTAGTCTCCTGTGTAGACTTGTCATCATGGTGGGATTATGTCTGTGTCAAAGCACCAATTTACCTACCTGCCGTAATTGCCGGATTTGTATTGCTCCAACCAAATTTCCTTGGTCACACACGGTCAACCATAGTTTATATCAAAATAGAGGAAATTGGAAATGATGGTATGGGTAGGTCCAGAATACTTTTCTGGAATAGCCAAATATCTCTCTCTGTGTGTGTAACCAATTTAGTGTGATGTGATGCAAGCCATTTTAGTGCACCGGTACCCCTAGGCCCTAACTATAGGTTAGTCTTATCACTTCTCCTGCGTGCTATGCGCCACAATCCATAATAATTTGCGCAATCTCCTCTACTGGTACCTTCCAAGTTTCGTTATTCTGTTTGCATGATACCTTGAGTCTATTGAAATAGAGGGTTTGGAAATAATGGTCACCTAGTAATGCCTTGAGCTAAGGCTGTCGGCCTATGAGTAATAAGCTGTACCGGTAACCATGTTGCTATTGCCATAACGCATGAAACAGAAAAACGTCCTGCCTCAGTCCTAGCACCTCTGAATCTAAAATGATGGGAATTTGAGGTCTAGTAAGGGCCAATGTATATTCTTTTCGTTTACAATACCCGGTAATTTATCAGTATCGGCTATCAGCAAAGTCAGGAGATTGATATAGTAGATATTGGCTTGAAAATTATTCAGTGCATGTGTAATTGATATCAGTCATTAGTCAGGCGAATAGAATAGCCCTATTATCGTATCGGCCTTCAAAAATCAATATCAGCCGACCTCTTGTAGAAATTAGGGTCAACCTTCCAACACTTCTTGGTAACTTAATGAAATATATAATGAATCTCACTGAGCAAACATACCAATATAGCACTCATTGCTTCTAGACATTCACCCGCCATTCGTTCATACAAGCATATCAACAAGTGCTATACATATCTTTAGCTTAATAAATAGGCCTATGGTACTTGGCAGAATCAATATTATTTTACAGTACCACAAACAGTTAAGTAAAATTACACCACCAGCCAAAATATGAAAATAATATCCTTTATTATGGTGAATAGGTTATTAAGCTGGGAAACTGTTTGAAGGTATCGGTAACATGCAAGTATCAGTTATTACCCTCACGTTGTTGTGTAGAGCGGTGGACAAAGGCCAAATTTGACTTCATTCATTTACACGCCTATAGATTTCAGCGCAGCTTAGTTTCACTTCTGAAACAATATGGTCTACTGAAATAATATTTTGCTGTGGTCCATTGTGCAAAGATCAGTTCGACCCAATCACAACTTTACGACACCCTTCTCTGCAAATATACACAGCAACTTGCCAAATAGATAGGCTCAGTTCAATCATCACTGAATGAGTTCCTGTAGACAACTTACAGTAGTCTTATCTATATTAATAGCTGCATTGTCCACCAACCCGGCTCCATTATTTTTCTTAGTAACCAAAAAACTCAAATTTTAAAGTTTTAAATGGCATGTGGCAATAAATGTTCATCACAATGCTAGTTTATATGAGGAACACTATAATATACACTTGAGTGACCAGACCCAATCTAAACACGTTACAGGCCTCTCTGATCTGTGCTTGGTATTTTTCATTCATCAGTTAAACAAATTACCTTGACTAAATATTATCATAATTATGAATTTCTCGTACAAGATACTTACCATTACCATACAATGGAAATTATATAGGCCTATTATAGGCTATTTGGTGACGTCTGCATTGAGTTTTGAGTGAAAATCTTCTGTCGCCATAGAGAGTTTTCGGTGTTACAGAGAGCTGTTTGATTTATTCTCCAAATGAGTTTTTGGAGCAAATTGTCATAAGGGATCTACTTCTTTCATACTGGTATAGCTGGGCTAGACTTCAGGGCAGCCACTGCTTGGTGGCCTCATCCAGCTTCTTCAGACCAGGCACTCCATCGAGTTGTTGTATAGGCCAGACTTTTTGTAAAGGGATGACATGGTTGACTGTTTGCTCTTTTATAGCGCAACTGCATGCTGCACTGGGTGCAAGACCTCACTTGTGAAGGTATTAGGGTTATGTGGATTTATGGGTATTGGTATTGACGGAAAACTGGCCTATACTGCAGCGATATCGGGATATCCTTGATAAAATGCAGTGCATTTATACACCCACGGTACCGTACTTTTAAGTATTTTTCAAATTTATTGACAAATGAAAGAAAGTATCGAAAATCGCAGTATCGATATTCGATAGCGGCACATCTCTAAATTATACTTGTACCTAGTGTAGAAGCGAGATCTCGTATATATATGTATATATATATATATATACTGGTACTGGTATACTTTATCAATTTACAATTCACATAGGTCTTCCTTACGAGATCAAAAATTTCCTATTGTGGCATCATTTTATCGACTAACGGGATTTTAGCTGTCAGCATTATGCTGTTCCTGAATCTTATCCAGCAACTGAATCATACGTTGTGTCATGATTGAGATGCTATGGCCAGTGATAAAGTGCAATGCTTGCTAGATCATTGTGTAACCAAATACAAAATGGTTATGCTGACTGAAAGGGAAATCACTCACCTCTTAACGTTGCACATTTCATCGCAACTAAATAATCGGTTTCCCAATTAGGGATAGCAGTTTTGAATGTACTCTATCCTGTTGGTATGTACCTATGGTTATGGGCGATGGGCATTGGGTCAGAGGTAGGTTTTTTTCCCACACTAGGCATCCTGCCGTACTGAAAATTTTATGCGATAGATGGACTCAGTGCAACTTGGCACAAACGAGCATGGAGCGGGGTGAATAAGTAGTGACAATCAAACGTACACAAAAGGCAAACTGGTTTGAGAAACAATACCTCACTGCTGCGCTTACACTGTTGCATGTGCTTAGTTTAGGTGATTCGTGGGGGACGTTTCGATAATAATATTAAAAATGGGTAACGAACCTGAAAGGTTGCTAACCGCTGTGGTAAAGTAAAGAGCCACCACACAACTGAAGGTTCTAATAATAGAAGTTTTATTTCTTATTGATTCTTATTGATTGTTCAATACGAGGCCAATGTAATTGATTTTATACACTGGTAGAGAATTTACAACATAACATAGAACAAAGGCTTTTCAAATTCTAATCAATGCTGCAACTCTTGATTAGTAATAAATATGATTGATAAGCTGATGACAGATTGGCAATTTTGATTGCCAGTAGCTATGAACAATATTTGTATTGTAGGCTACTAACATCCAACATTGCAGTATGTAGAAAAAATATACCGGTACTACAGTAGGCCTATATATAATACCGTAATTTGCAAGGAAATATATATATATATACCGGTATATACCATATTATGAGGCATTTATAGGTCACTTGGTGGACTAAGTCGCCATAGGCACCTGATAGTCTAAATAAAGTTGGATCATATTATAAAATATACCATAACTAAAACTGGTAACGTAATAGATATTATAAGTCACCGCAGATTTAATGTCCAGTCCAGTTTATTGGAATATATTTCACAAGCTTTTGGAGCTCCGTTCCTTCACCGAAGGAAGATGAAATGAATCGCACAAGCATGAAACATAGGAATGAACAGGCCGGTACTCGCTCATCTATTGGGCCATCAATCCAAAATTTTTGACAATAAGCATTAACATTTATTCAATTGTATTTCACTTTCAACCATGGAGCATACTCATGTACATACTAATGAATGAACGTACTGGTACTCATAACTCGTATGTTGACTGGTGCCGTCAATATTAATCCAAAATTTTTCATAACGAGCATGAACATTTGTGTAATTATATTTCGCTTTCAGTGAACATTCCCTAGCCGATGAGGAAGATGATCTCTACGACTCCGTTTCTGATAATACAAGGGATGAGGGAATCTATGGTTCCCTGATTGGCACAAGGCCAACTCCCGCCAAGGTAAATGATAATAGCTCATTATATACCATAAAAATCTATATTAATAAGAGATGGTATACGGTGTGCCATTTTAAAGGTGGTCGCACTCTGTGACATCATACAGAAGAATGAATCGCCTGATTCGATAGGGGTGGTCTTCTTTTCCTGACATATAGGTAGAATGAAAAATATATTGTTTACGGCTGACATATACGTTCTCCTTCGGCGGGGCATGCAAATTCGGTATAGAAACCGAGTCCGGGGCCTAGGATGGAGGAGGGGGCGTGTCGCAGAGACATACGCCCCCAACAGGGCACTTGGCCTAATACATGCATGGATGTGAAGCGATGCCTTCCACCTCTATTAATATCGCTTGGATTGACAGACAAATTAAAGCCGCATTTATTTTGTAATAATTTGTTGCTTCAAAAATGACTCGAACTACTGAGTAAACAAAGCAAAAAACTAGACGATTCAGCGCCTGCCAAGTCATCCCAGCCTTTTAGAATTATATACGCTAACTGTCACTTCCACGAGAGCATGTGGTTCCCCTGTGAACAGTGTTCATCCGTGATGACAGTAGTAGTCTGTCTTATACGAATCACAGTTTTCCATTACTTCTGTATTTTAGTGTTTTGTTCAGTTAGTTCTGGTATTCCCGTAATCCGTCTTTTAGGGTTGCTCCATACGAAAGCAAGCCACTGCTAGACCGATGTGAAAGGTTGTACCAAGAAGAGTGACAAACATCGGAGCAATCACCAAATTACAAGTCCAGTCCTGTGATGATTTTCATCACGGCTCATAATTATAATAAGTAGCGATAGTACGAACACGAATTAGGTCTGTTTGCTGACAAGTGATCAACACAAACTTTGGCACGAGTTCTTTGTTGAACCCTGAATCCAAACTGATGACATCACAAGTACTTGTGCATTTCATGTGAGCACATAGTCAACAATCACGTATTAGTACCATAATAATAATATATCATGTCCCACCTTCACCGTAGGTACCTCCAATTATGTTTTAGCCCGAGTGATGTAAGATAAAGATATACCTTGCCCATGAACATCACTTGCACAGCACATTTATCATAAGCTGATGACGGAGTACAAAAGTTTCAGGCGCAAACATTGCAAGGTCACGAGCTCATCAAATCAGGCTAAATTCACTCCCGAGTCAAACTCAAGCTGAGTTCGTACCATCCTTCCTCAATATAATTAATCCCAATCAAAGTTGTACGGGTTAATGTCTGCAATACTATGTTGGTACCCTGATTTTCTTCATTGGTGTACGAAACATCTTTGGGTCCTGCTGTTGAGTTTATTAAACTAGTGTTAGATTTACGCATCCACTGATCCTTGTCTCGGTTCAGTCGTTGTTTATGGGTAAAAGATGGGCAATTTCTAACTGGTACTTCTGCGAAGGGCTCCGATTTTTCTACTTTGTGTGGATGCTAGGCTTTGTATTTGTGTCTCTCGTGTCAATGTAAACAGCATCTGTGTTTGCTTTTAGCTCGATAAAAGAACCTACTGCTTTCAAGAGATTATCGAGACCGAAAGTAATTACGTTTCTCATCTGGATATGATGATTCAGCAATTTATCATACCTCTGAGAAGTGTCCTAGATGAACAGAATATACGAATCATCTTTTTAAATACTGAGGTGAGATAGGCCTATCTAATTTTAGTCCTGCCAATCAATCAGTGCTTCCAGATTCTGAATCCAACAAGGTAAATCCCCACGCTCAATTGTACCTGGATTTGTACAATGAACATTCCCTATGTTAAAACTGATATCACTGGTACTTGGTCTGCGGTTCTCCATGGGGTTTGTGTGACAATTTTCGTGAGGTATCAAATAAGGATCGGCAAATCGAATCACTTGTAATTCTAAATACGAATTGAATCATTGAGTCATCAGCTTTCTAATTTTACCATATTAATAAAAGCCATGCATAATGTCATTGGAACGTAAATTACGTTGGCATCATTTGCAAAAAAGACGAAATAACAGCGGTGAGGTATCTCAATATGTCTTTGGTGTACTGTATGTCTAATTACGATCCTGGTGTGTAGCAGATTGTTATAATGGATGAGGACCAAAATTGACCTGAAAACTGAAATATGTCATACACTAGATGACGCCATCGGTCCGGTTTCAAAATTATCTTCCAAACGATTTGAATAATTTGTGATTCGATTTGATTCCGAATATTCAATCTGAAGTTCCCATCCCTATCACTGTACCATGTTACGTTAATCATCGCTGTTCTAGAATCTTTATCCTATTCACGCAAAATTTTACGAAGATTTGAAGAAGCTGAAGCAGAACACGCAGAACGCTTGTATCAGTGAAGTTTTTATTCGTCACAAGGTAACATGCTCACTGACTTCTTATACCCAAGGTGGTAATCACATCAGCTCAGGAAACGGGACATATAAACAAAAAAGATCCGCACTGTTGCTAAAATTGTGGAATTATTACTATTCTCTACAGATTGGTTGCTACGATTTGATTATGTGTAATGGGCTGGCTTTCACAGTGGCAAGTTGGTTAACACAATCATTGGGGGCCAATTGTCCGGAAGGCCAGTAGCTCATAAGACTGGTAGCTTGAATCACATCGACCGTATCAAGCTTAAGATGTGAGAATAGGTGTCAACCTCTTCCCTTGTAGGGCTCTCGGGTTAGGGATAGCATGACGACCAATGCAAGATTGCTCATTGCAGCAGGCTGTTGTTGGTAGCATACTGCGTGATGCTGCATCGGTGTAGCCCCTGCCACTTTACCTCCACCATGAAGCCGTCTTCATGGGTGAATTTCATATAGGAGTGCATGTCTTTGTAAAATTCAATCAATCCGAGGGAGTACAAGCAGATATGACCCATTTTTTTATGGTTGAATGATTTTGCCAGCAGTACCGTCACGTCCTCCGGACGCAGTCTCCTTACATCGCCTTTCTGGTACTGTGAAAAGGCACCTTTACTGATTAGCCTGTCGCCCGTTATTTGCTAAGTCTTCCCATTTCTTCATAGGACAATTTTCTTGCTTATGGCGAGTACTGTAGTCAGCTCATCGAGGCGCAAGACCGTCTTCGACAGGTTATGGATGAAAAAGACCGAGTTCGTCTCAAAGTCGAGGTACCTGCTTAAACAAAATGACAATGCTTTGACCGAAAATCAATCAGTCAATCACCATCAATTATAAAATTCATCCTCAATGTTTCTGCAGGATTGCCAAGAGAGGTCAAGACGAAGCAAGTTCAAATTAAGAGATTTGTTAACTGTTCCTATGCAAAGGCTTTTGAAATATCCTCTATTAGTCAGGGTACGTCAGATCATTTGTAAATTTCAAATACCGTCTATGAACAGAATCAGTTAAAATTGGATCAGAATGTAATATGATGTGAACGGATCGTAGTGGTAAAGTCTGCACCATTACCGTACCTAATGACCTTCACGCACATTTTTGAATGAAGACCTTCCATCTCTGGAATCAGTATATTGGCTGTAATAATGATGTTTTTATTAATATCGTAAATCGTAAACAAGCTTCACAAGAGATACACCGGTAACGTCCGCCCGTGGTTTATTGAAAATAATAACATAACATAATTCTCAATATTCTTTACCATATCTATTGATTAGCTCCATTATATTTAATATTTTAAAATTAATATAACATAGTGAAGTCAATGACTGATGGTCAGATTGGCGGATAGATGAAACAATCACCACAAAATTTAACACCCTGCCTCCGTATGTTTAGCGTTAATTTGCAGCAATGTTGATAACAATATAAATATAACTTTGAATGTTTGGCAGCAAACTATTATTATCCATAGTGAAATACACAGGGCATGATGCATGATCGTGTGTGATCTGACTCCCAGCCGTGATTGGGTATACCATTTATATGCCTAGTGTGAATTTCCTTTATGCAGACCGGTCTTGTTTGAGAGATATCACATGGAATCGCAATCCTGCGCATCTTCGATTTCTAGGTGACTCACTCATTGACTTTCTTGCATGATTGTCTGCTTGAGATTTTTTAACTTCCCTGCTGATCTTAATTATGTTCTCTATTCAAATCTTGTGTGAGTCATCCACCAACTTGATCGAAACTGCATTTAATACTTAGTCTAACATATTGTACACAGCATGTTCTACCTTGGATGTATTTTGCAAGCTATGAAAGGTTGTGAATTGAGTTTTACAACAATTGAGGCGTGCCGTTAAATTCATGGCGTCCACGTCCTGCTATAATTTAAATTTTAGTCTGGATAAATCTGATGACTTTTGAGAGAGAAATATTTCACTAAGTACCAGTTAATTTATGATTCCGTAAATCAACATTATCACTTGATAACAGGACATGCGTAGTGCGTACTGGCATAACAAACTGTTGATATAGTGCTATTCTGAAGCTCAACAAAGCGCTGCAGTAATTGGTGGTGGATGAAAAGTTAATTACAGTAGAATTTATTTGGTCTGTCTTGTTTTTTGCTGCTTACATAGTAATGTGGAACATGGCACATGGATTACGTCCTAACCATGCATTATGCAATCCACATTGTGCAGTAGAGTTTAAGAGCTGCTCCAGCTCCAGTTCGTCTGCTCTGACTCCACTTCAGCTCATTCTAGTGTATGTTGCTTGCTGTACGGCTCCTATTTCAAGCTCCAGCACCCTCGTATCTTTGGTATGTTATAATCATGGACCAGACCATAGTCGTACTGTTAATTTATGGCTCACAATGTTTCAATACACCACCAAGCCACGAAGCCAGTCACCTAAAAGGCGTAGTATTAGCATAGAATAGCATAGTATAGTATTAGTAGTAATAGCATAGTCTTTTCTTAGGAGTTGCACAAGAGCACATCTGATGACCATCCAGATAAAAAATATCTTGACGATGCGATTTCGGCAATGATGGTAAGACTGTCTGTGGTGAACTTGCTTTTATTTGTAGGCCAACTACTGTTTGTGGAGTTCGCTCTAGAACTATAGAATTTTTTTGGATGTGAGTGTTACATTTCACCAAGATATGGTCGCATCTAGAAATTTCCAAACACAGTGCTGGTCAAACATAAGTGGGCGTCCGTTGTGACTTCTTATCTTTGTCATTTGGCAATGCTCCATTTGGGGGTGGCCACATTTGATCAAACCACGCACGCTCACAAATAAGGCAGCGATTTTTATGCCTGATACCCTTCCTGTCACAACCCTACCATTTGGTCATGCCGGAGACAGGAAACTTATACTATTTGCCACCACTGTGCACCCACAGACCATACAGCGACCAACCGACCAGGGTGAGTATCAAGACGTTGGAAAGAAGGTCCTGGACATAATCATGTTGCACCAAAACACCACCCCGCTTCTGGACTATTCCTATGACAGGAAAGCTGTGAATACCTTGCCTTGAATGCCTGATGCCCGATGCCTGATTGAAGAGCCGTCACTTTTCAGCCCTGCACTAAATCCGCTTTGTTGTCTAGCAACAATCTTGAGCAAAGTCAATGGGTAACCACCAAAAAGTAGCCATCGGCGGTTATTGTTTTCACTAAAATCTCGAATACGGAATCGATTTGGGCTAAAATAATGCCACCACATCATATATTATAGTTTCATCTTTTTTTTTGTTCCAACATTGTATTTAGGGTTTAGTGCCCTTTCAAGTTCATATGGACAGGACTTATGCAATTCCCCAGGAAGAAGTCAACATTAGTACAATGTCATGAGCCCTTATAATTGTGTTCCAGGAACTCGCTCAGTATATTAATGAAGTGAAAAGGGATTGCGAAGAACTTGTTAAAATCAACCAAATTCAATCGAGTATGGAAGACTATGATAAGGTAAGAAGAAAATATGCTCACATATATATAATTCGACAATGGTAAGTAGTTAGCCTAGCTGACATTGGGTATCATCATTAGATATAAAAAGCTTAATAGATCTACGGATGGTCGGGTGGACGAGGCTTGTTGGGTCTTCCTACATACATTTACGGTCACTGCTATCCCCTGTTCACTGAAAGACGGTTGCACTTGTTGCTCAACTGCAGACAAATGCATCAATCTTTTGTTCATATGGACATCATGATAAACATGCCAGTTTTCTAAACGAACCTAAACACTTAAAGGATACGAAACAATTTTGCGACAAAATGCCATAGATATCATTTAATGGTTCGGAGCATGAATCATTTATGTACTATTTCAAACATACCTCTCACGTTCTGGATCAATGTTTCACAATCTAGGGGTCTACAATGTCAAATGGGGTCGGCTAGTATTTTTGTTGGGGTCCTCACTCCTCAGATGCCTGGCCTTACTACGACAATCGGCGGTGGTACTAACAAAAGTTGCAAGCTTGTAAAAGCTGTAGTTTCACTTGGTACAAACGAGCATGACAACAATAAAACTTTAGATAATGCTTGAGATACGAAGCCAACTGCTGCGTCCGCCTTTCACTCTCTCTCTCTCTCTCTCCAGCGGCATCAGTGCATCAGATAGGCTTCGTGTTAGGATGGCACCGTAGAAAGATTGATAACGGGTCATAAATCTGTTTGAATACCATCTGTTTATCTAGTGTCACTATTTCTTTGAAAATATGCGATGTCGTGTTGGTAGAGTTGCACAGCGAGTAGCTCAAGTGTAGCCTTCAATCAAAATTTCTAGTTGATAACATGATAACGCATTTTTCCTTACTATTTGACTTTGGCAATTGTGCTCCCCTGATGTCGCCATTCGAAACAAAGATCGTGGATTATCAAATCGGCTTAAAATGTAATGATGCAATAAAAATGATTGACTGATATAAATTTTTTCAAGCCCTTTACCTAGACCGGATATCAGCCCATCCTCATTTTAAATACAAAGTAGCGTGTATCTGTTTTCATCACATCTGATGTGTTTTACCTTGTCTTTAAGGGCATTCCACTTCATACATACGGTCGAGTACGCCACGATGGAGAATTGAAAGTAAAATTAGGCGATGAAAAGAACCCAAGCTCAAGAAACGTCTTTCTGTTTGACAAAGCACTGTTTATGACTAAACTCAAGGTATATTGTACAATGGAATTGACAGTCTGAATTTACAAGGGCCGGAAGTGAAAATATGATGTTGACTTAAAAAATTTCACCAGATATTTGTTGTCCACCGCTGGTTTATTGAGAATTTTAATATTCACCAAGGCTGGACATTAAATCTAGGGTGAATCTTCTTTATGATATCTATTGATCGCCTGCCATTGGCTCCACAATATTCTTTGAAAGAGTCAAATACAGGATAAATATTGACAATATTAGTCAGTTGGCGCCAAATCTCACAATTTCTGTAGTGTGGTAGCAGTTGTAGGGATTTTTGATCTCTCTCGGGTTGTCACTATTGTTTCCAATTTGGACAGAAATTCTTAAAATCCAGGCTTCATGTATTTAAAATAAAAACCTAGCAAAAACTGAGGCATTGTAATTGTAATACGGGGTGGTATGAACTTAGGTTAGGCTCATGTTCAGATGAACTCGAACTTTCTGCACAAGTTTGTTACCAAACCCCGGATCCGGACTGATGATGTCGCAAATACTTGTACCATGCACACATAGTGAGGAGTCATGCGCCAGTACCATAGCGATATATAACGTACCCCCTTCACTGTGGGTATCGCCAATTATGACGTAGCCCAGGTGATGAAGTATAATTATGCCCGAGAAAATGACTTGCACAGCGCATTTATCGTAAGCTGATAATGTACAAAAAAAACCAGGCAGCTGAGACCGATATAGCAAGGGTTCGATCCAAACACTAACCGAAAGAATTAGGCAAAATTCAATCCTGAGCCGAACTCGAACTCTGAGTTCGTACCATTCCTAATTGTCTTGGGAATGTATTTAGTCGATTATTTTGTTTTGTATGATACAGAGTGATTCATACAATCTCAAAGACCTCGTTCGACTTGAAGACATGCGTCTGGAAGAGACATTCCCACAGAAACCAAGTAAAGCCAAGGTATGACTGCACCACTATCATATTTATCAATCGCACATTCAAATGTGGCATCTATCTTTGTCTTCTTCCTTCATATGGCTTTCATTTTTCGGACTAGATGTCCGACCAGTCACACAGCAGCCAGTGATTGGTGGCCTAATCCGAGTTTTTCAGACCAGTCACTCTAGCGGGTGGTTTGTATGTTGTACAAGAATGGATGACATTGTCTGTGGTTTGTTCCTTTGCATCACACTCGCATGTTGCACTGGGTGCGAGACCACATTTGTGAAGTGACAACCTGAAAAATCCCATACCGCTTCTAAGTGGAGACACGTCCACTTAGACGCGGCAGATTGAAACC
Source organism: Botrylloides violaceus (assembly GCA_030412335.1). Taxonomy (NCBI): domain Eukaryota; kingdom Metazoa; phylum Chordata; class Ascidiacea; order Stolidobranchia; family Styelidae; genus Botrylloides; species Botrylloides violaceus. Next base: position 431,359 of record JASFYC010000424.1, read on the forward strand.
AGTTGGGGATGCATCACACGGTGGGGGAGTAGAGGTGAAGCCATGTGTTATTCTATTCCCACTCTGACCTCGCACTTCTCACTCACACACCTTTGTAGGCCATGCTCATAATATGCATACTTGGTTGGTTGCTCATATGTTGTCTGTGTCAGATCGTAGATGTTGAAATACTTATCCACACAACCTACCTGGAAGCTAGCCACATAAGCACTTGAGAACTAGTGCAACATGACCCAGTCCAGCTCTCTCTTGCCCAATCTGCTTTATTTGCAATTTCAATCGTCCATATAATGGCGGGAACATGACAGGACATGTCGTATACACACAATCGGAGGGCACAAACTTCTTTCTTCATGCCCTCAGCTGGGGGTGATTAACGAGATTAAAACCATCGAGTTTGTAGATGAGTAGTGGCTCCTGCCAATGTCATGATATGGCACCCAAACCCAGACCCATTGAATCTCTTTCGTTACATGTACAGTGGAGTCATGGCTGGAAGTTGGTTTCTGTACGTTCCGGTCCATCATACGTATTACTAAGTAAAACAGAGTCAGATAGATACAAGTGGATTGACGCTTTCAAAGAATCATTGTAAGTAACATTTTCTCTGTCTTTCTTGTAACTGCACTACAGTTGGAGGCAAGGGTGTTCTTCAAAGGCTGTTTACTAGATTTTATATTGTTGCAGATAAGTAGGAAGTTATGTCGTTTGATATTGCATACCTTCCGTCAAGTCAGGAAGTATTTCACAGTACCGGTAGCATTTTTTTGAAGTGGGATAAAGTCGTTTCCCTATCATCCTTAGTATTGTATGTTGGTTTATGCCGCTCGGTTGCTGACATTTTATAGAGCTCATGATGACATGGCGGCAATGCCTCCTGGTTTGAATTCTTCTGTCACACACATCTACACATGTGCCTATGCTGTTTCAAAGCGTATTGTTCTTTTCGGTTGTTGAACCTGTTCTGTTTGAGCAGTGGATCCTCTGGATTTGAGTGGTGTGACGGCAATTCGGTTTAACAGTGTTGGCTACTACATAACCTCATCAGTACCATTAGTCCTAATATTTTTCACTGTCTGTGTATGCTTCTTAGCCCTGTGTTTATTTATGTGTCAACATTTCATCAACACTTTCCTTTTTACTGATGTAGACACACACACACAGAGAGAGAGAGAGAGAGAGTTTTTATCCACGGTGCCACTACACACTGATCAGCACAGTCTAGTAGTGGCTGCCAGAGTAATCATTCAAACATCAGTTGACTTTTCCAGGGCAATATGTGGCGGCAGAAAGTAGAGAGCTTATTATTGTGTCCTTGACTGTTTACTGTCAGAGAATTAGTGGCACGCTGATGCTGGAGCACTGGTGATGTGTCTAGCCATTTTTCAGTGATAGTGCTATGCCTCTTGACCGTTAAAAAAATACTGAACCATTGAATTGTATATTGGCTGAGATGTTATGGCATTGACTGTAAGGTGCTGTGCCTTTGTGGATAACAGAATGCATTTTTTCAAATATTAAACTGGTGGTTTGCCAAATGCTTTTACAATGCAAAAAAAACTATATATAACCATGAGATACTGTTGCATCATTGTCTATTCGGTGCTGTGGCATTGTGGATAGCAGAATGTCTCCACTCATTTGACTAAGGGTGTGCCAAGGCAATTTTTAACTAATAGGCCGAGGTATTTTTCAACGATTGTGCCTTGGCCTAGGCTCATTAAAGGTTAGAAAACACTTGACTATTGAATCGTAGATTGGCTGTGAGATATGTTGGCATTGGCTATGAGGTGCTGTGGCATTGTTAGTAGCAGAATTTTTTGATGAAAGTACCTTGGCTCATTAGTATAAGTTAAAGACACTAGATTACAAAATTGTAAGTTGGCTATATGGCTTTGAGATGATGCTAGGAATGAATATAATTATTCTCACTGGCCTCTTCATATAAGAGTATATCTAATGTGTTGTTGATTTCCACAGACTTGGTAATTTGAGAGGACATACAAAATTACAGTCAGTTGTATATTTACCTCTTCATTGTACTTGATATATATCAACATTGTGGCAGAACGACATGCCTTCGAGCAAAACAATTTCATTCATAATCTCATGCTAACACGATATTATCCCATAGGAGAGTGGCCTCATTACAACTGCCTTATCAGTGTTAATAAATCAACAAGATAACACAATTTCAATAATGAAACCGTGAATAAATAATACGGAGGGAAATTTTTCTTAACAAATGAATACCGTACCGGTATTCAACTTTGTGGTGAATTTTGAAATATTTATATACTAGACAATCCTAACTCTGAGAATACTCCAGTTCAGTCTGACAGCGGTGGTGATATAAGATGTTTTTAATTAATTGCTTGTACACCAGAGCCACTCTGCACCACCCCTTCCCACCTGTCGTACTTTGCTGGTGTAACATCATGTTTCACAAGTATCGGTATTGGTATTGGCCTAATTTGTGATTACTGGTATGAGCAAAAATCTGAGTACCGTCATCGTCCCGACTCCCAACATTGACTATTTTTCCTAGTTACCCAATTGTAAGTTGTGACAGTACGTATTAAGATACTGGTAGCCTTACCAGGCCTTACTATGTAACATCGCACCCCACATTGTTTTCCAGTATTGATTGTGACGTTGCTGTATTCACAATAGATGCGATCAGTCAGTAGGGTGATTGTCCTAGCGTATATGTCAAGCCCGCAAGACCTTACAGTCAGTTGCCATCTCGCATAGACTGATAGAAAATAACAGTGGTGGTATATGAATATGAATAATTCAATAAATAGATGGATGAATATAGATATAGATAAATAAATGAGTACCGTACCGGTACCAGTATATAAATACTGTACGTAAATATATAGGCCGAGTAACTAAATAGGCTAGAACTGTTGATGTGGATGACATGGAATAGCCCAGGGGTGTGCAACATTTGTTCTGTCGGTGGGCCATATAAGCAACTTCAAACCTAGCTAGGGCTCATGAAAAATTTAGTTTGCTCATTTATTTGATTAATTAACAATTTACAACGCAAAATGACATTTTTGTAACATTTTCACCATCATCTGATGAAGGAGTGAAACGCTGAAAGCTTGTGAATTATATTACAAAAACGTGCCTGAAATTTAAATCTGTGATGACATATTTTGTCTATTAGGCTATTATCTTACGAAAAATAATGGAGCCGATGGCGGACAATTCCAATATTAATAAATATAATAAGTTCCCACAGATTTAACGTCCAGTCCAGTTTATTAGAATATAATACACAACCTTTCGGAGCTCTGCTCCTTATCAGGTGAAGATGGAATGACATTTGTGGTGACTTATTATATTTATTGCTATTATCTTAATAATTTTCATGAGACACTTGAGAAACATTATGTTATTTCCACACAGATGAGCGCCTTGTTAAATATTAAATTTCAGTCATATTTTCGTGTATATTATATTGCAAGAGGTAATCCGAAGTGTTGATAAGTAATAGACCAAAATGGCTGGGCAGACCACCGGTACTTTGTAACCCTGTGTCATTGTGATATTACCGTAGTAACTTCTCACTGCCGAGAGTGAAATTTTTTATAGTTTATTTGAATTAGCGAAATATGAATCATATTTAATGGTTAGGTACGTCAGCACTCCATAAATTCCCGTCCGGCGAATTTTTTTGTTCCAAATAGTTATTTGATTTTTCAAGTTGTTTTGTTGATAACGGTCTATTCATCTGGCATTTCATATTTTTCATGGATTATGACGATGTCGAAATGTATCAGGTATAGTTAAAGAGGTCAGGAGAAAGTCGTCTTTACCCTGAGGTCATCAGTTTCAGTTCTTATCTAACTTCATTTTTACTAGTTACACAGCATAGAAGACATGTCTCAAGATGTATGGAGGAGATAGCCGCCGCATTATATTTTTGTTGCCTAGTTAGATGAAGGCAATCTCGAGCAGGCGGAGAATATTTATGCCAGTCGGTGTAGGGTAGAGATCTCTGTCTGGACAAAATGAAGTATAATGAATATGTGATTATTGGAGAGTCAGGCACTTCTAATGATGTGAAAGATTCCGGTCGAAGGTGAGTTGGTCATTCATCATAATCAATGTCAATATATCTTCTTGCGGGAGACATATTTTAGTCTTCACAGTCCTTTCGACAGGTACCCGTACCGGTAGCAACAGGCAGTCGGCAGACCTTCCCGTTGTTGACATTGTGCACACCTATACTCCTATTTATGGTGACTGCACTATGCTGTTTATTGTAAGCGTGTCACTGGTATTACATATATCTTAATTGAGATACTGATCTACCATACTAAAAGGCAGTTACATTAATTTCTGGGACATCACAAACCTGTACATTATTAATTACTGATCTAGTTTATATCGTAAAGAAGATTCACCACCGATTCAGATCTGGGATGAATCCTCTTTACAATTTCTATTGATCGCCCTCCATCGGCTCCACTATACTCTTTGGCTTATGTTTTGTTTATATATGGATTTCATGATGAAAACAACTACTTCCTGAAACAGGCCCAAACCAATGTTGTGACGATGTAACTGATTCTGAGTCACAAGTCTAGTTGCGTTATTGATACCAAAAGTCCAAATTGATCCTGGCGTCAACATTTTGAAATTCAAGTCACAATTCAAGTCGAGTCACCAGAGCCTAAAGGTCAGAGTGGAGTTTTGGTCTTTCAATACTTCAAAAATTTGAGTCGCGTTCCGAGTCATTTTATATTTAAAAAAATAATGACGAGCTCTGTTACACAATTATAGTCGCAAACCTCTCCGTCACTTACCTGCCATTGCAATTTATTTAATAAACATTTTAATAAATCCACGGGACAAGTTCATTGCTAACATATATATTTCATGACTTTCAAAAGATCCAAGTCTTGAGTCAAGTCTCCAATTTCACTTCCCGAGTCTCAAGTCATGACATTAGAAAAACATGACTCCAGTCATCACAACACTCGCCCAAACGTTAGTTCGTTGTATCTGGAAATACCATGTTGAAGTGTTTCACTTTCGAATAACTTATCGAGGTTATGTATGACGACACCATTACTAGGTAACACGGGAGGTCAGGAAGCTCTTTCAGGAATTTTGCTCTAGGCTGTGCATGATTTATCTACTGCAGTTGAACATGTACTTCTAAAGACGTTGTGGCACTTTCTTTGTATACGAATATGTCTTTATGAAATTAACGAGTGAAGTGGAGCCGATGACGATTCATTCCATCTTCACCTGATGAAGGAGCGGAGCTCCGAAAGCGAGTGAATGTTTTAATTCTCAATAAACTAAGGCTGGACGCTGAATCTGTGGTGATCTCCTTTACAATATTTATGAAATTGCAATGACTATCTGGGAAAATTAATGCCCTTTCCTGCCCTATATAGCCCAATGTCATTATGTTCAATACTCAGGTCCAAGAAATGATCTGCTTCATAACAATGAGCTTAATTAGTTCCTTGTTTTTGTTCAGTGATAACATCAGTCCGCGAGCGCTAGAAGGAAAGACTCACAATTTTGCTATGCACACGTTCAACAAACCTACAAGGTGCAGCTGTTGCAAAAGTTTATTGAATGGGACTTTCTACCAAGGATACCTATGTTCTGGTGAGGAGTAGAAATATTATGTTACGGTAGAGACTTGAAAAGAGGAAAACTGTAACCCAGAAGCCGTTGTTCTGCGTATCGCAGGGGTTCCCAACAGCTATCTTGCTGTGTGCCACATGTTGACTCTATGTGCAGCTGCGTACCACCATCCTTAGGCACCTACGTATCAATTTGACTCGTAATGACTTCAACACCAGGTGGTGCAATAGGCACAGTGGCTAGATTAGTGCAGTCTCTGCAATGAGTCAAGAGAGAGACTGCCAATTTCAATTCAACAATGTATGTGTGTCCTGCATCATGCATTCATGCTGACGCTAGTCGGCTTGTTGAAAGCGGGGAGACCTGAAAGCTTGCGAATGTTATAATTCTCAATAAACGAACACAGTACGTTCGATCTGGGGGGAATCTTCTGTACGATAAATATTGTAAAGCAATGTTGTCCTTGAAACAAAAAAATTCACCCACCTCTGCTGGACAAGAATAAATGTATATACTGTAGTGTGTTTTAGCTAACGAGTAATAAATTTCCCCCGAATATATTAACCACCTGCCTCTTGATAAAGGAGCTGAGCTTCAAATTAGCTCAAGGAGCCAATAACTGAGGTGTGGCATTGAATATACGGTCACAATTTCAATATGCTATTAACTGTCTGCCACTGACTAACTTACAATTCTATTCAGATACTGGAATACAATGTCACAAGTCATGCCTTTCTGATGCGCTAAAGGCAGCTTCTTCTGACCAAGGACCTGCATCGCCCGTTTCTAGAAGTAAGTTCTTACTCAAGTTTTATTATGTATCAAATTTGATTTCTAAATGATATTTTTTTATAGATCCTTCACGCACATTTGGAAGTGGGGTGATCCGTAAAGGTGTACCTCCGCCCGTTCCTACGCGAGAACTAGTATGTTACATGAAATTTTTTTGTCAATGTTTCAATCTTTGATTTATGAAATATATTTTCAGCATTCTTTAAGTATTCATGGGTCGTCGGGTAAGTAGCAATGTTGTTGGTAGAGCAAGACATTTTGTACCGATAATGCTACGGACGTGCGATAAACAGTATGAGTTGAGAACATACCGCTACGTACCGTAAGATCACGGGGAAAAGTAAAATTTCCCAAGCCCGAGAGATGAGGAGACGGTTCCCACAAGAAGTGCATTCACCATTAAAATTCCAAAATCGTTTAGAAATAGTTGATTATGGTGCCAAATAGAAGGTACTGGTACCGAAGGGAAAGTGACGAGTTGGCATAATTGACAGCTGGCCTGCCACTTTTTCACAAGGTTGTTGATTCGAGTCACATCAACTGCTTTAAACATACATGAACTACTATTTTCGTACAAAACTCATCTGTTATTAGGTGGCTCTATACAAGTAATTCAAAAAGGGATGATTCAAGTACCAGTACCGGGATAATTTGTGATTCAATTCCGATCCAAGTATTTAGTTTTTAGTTCCCATCCCTTGACACAGGCTTGCTCCAAAGTGAATATAAAACGATCAACCCTTTTTTAGTCAATTACAAAGCCCATCGAGATTACAACGGTGTTCCGCCACCACCTTATCCAAATGTACCAATCATCAAGTTTCAAATCGGACAGCCTGTCGAAGTCACGCAACAAGTATCGAATGAATGGTGGATGGTATGTACTTCTTTGTTTATTTTGCTAAATGGGAATAACTGTATTCTTCTGCTTGTTAAAACTCATTTTTTAATATCTGCAATTGTAGCATAATAGCTGTAACACCTATGCCCCCAAGTTTCTGCTGTCCTGTAGGCTACACTTGCGCGACACTGGTACCAATTATATTGACAAAAGTCAATGGAGGAGAATTGTGTACGATTGATATCGGGAGCGCGACAGCACAGTTTAAACGTCTACACAAATTTATTGGAAGCATAGTAAGTTTTTGGACATTAATAATGTCAACGTCACAATGCCATAATTTCACGCAAGATGCAACTACACATTTGCACAATTTCGTTTATATTTAAATTCCATTTTTGATTTTGTTTAATCTTAAGCAATGCATTTTTACTCGATGGATGAGCAGATACCTGAAAGCTTGTAAATTTTTTGAAAATATGGCAGAACGTTTAAAAGCGTATTGTCACTCAATAATATATTATGCCAACATCTAAAATGTTGTAAGGATTGATCCACAAGCTTTTGAGTCACCAGGTGTCATTTATTATTTACCATAGATGCCGAGGCTAATCCTGTAACCATTTGTGTTTTTCTTATTCAGGGAAGATCACTGTCGGAGTATGAGAAAATCGGCTTCTTCCCCGCATCTCACGTCAGTCCTGTAAGTATGAAATCCTCCGCTTAACTTTGCTCCGATTGATTTTATAGTTTTTGTCTATGTGAAGGACAAGGTATAGACAGTATCTAACAGGTTACTGATAAAGAATAATAATCGCTCAGATCAAAAGTGAGACAATCCAACAAAGACTGAACATTGAATCTTGTGCGACACTACTGTACAGAACATAAACTGAAATCAAACATGAGTAACTGGTACCGTGTTGACTTTCAGAATTTATCAATATTTATGCTTTGCATATTAATGTGCGATCCTACAGCTGTTGTGTATCCTCATCTTGTCCAGCCTTTTTTCAAGTTAACAAATTCCCTGCCTGCACCACCCAAGTAGGCCTACTGTTATTTCCAAACGAATTTTCTCCTCACCGCAGGAATGATCCATCTATCTTAGTCTCATCTTATCTCAGATTTCAATATCCAGCCAGTACAGATTTTTCATAAACATAAAAACAATTCCCTGTAGCCACCAAGGAATATGATATACATCAGAGTGTTGATGGTTAGTTACAAAGTGCTTAGTTCTACCAGTTGGATAAAGGACAGCTTATGAAAGGTTTTTAAAGTGTGCCAGATAATGCACTGCAGGTTGATATTAACATAGCAGAGCAGGGATTTATTAGACTTCCAATTCGAGAAGCTTCAAGTTTTTAATCCAGTTTTTAGTCATATTCTAATAAACTGGACTGGACGTTAAATCTGTGGTGACTTATTTTATTTATTACTATTTGGTTCGTTCGCCATCAGCTCCACTATTTTTTATATTAAAAATTGCATTTTCTGTCCTCTTTTGCGCATCCAAGACGACACAACCCCAAATAATGAGACTTGACACAGGTCCTCAGCCTTTCATAACACAGTGTTGGTGTAAAAATTACCTACCTACCTTAAATATTTGGGAAAATCTGGCCGTTTTTGTGAGGCAAATAAGCTTTTCTCCTAACCACAATGTGCCTGGAAGCCGTTCTAGAAAGAGAGATTCTTGTTTGAAATTTCGGGAGATTTAATCAATTCATACATTGATATTAGCCAACGGCAAACAATTGCTTGCAATAGATATTAAAAGTTGATAACAATTTTAACGTCTAGTCAGATATGTGATACTGATGCGCAAGTCTCTGTATCTATATCACAGTTAAAACTTTTCGTAGACTTTTCGTACCAGTACCAGATATTCGATACAGTTAAAATATCTGTTTCTTTGTTATAGACGTGGCTTAGTCCAATCTTGTATATATAGCGTAATCGTGACTGTATAGATTAGCTGGAGCTTTACATGTTTCACACGAAGAAATCATTTCAGTATTGACCAAGTGATTGTCTGTCTACATGTAGGCCTATACTATTATGAAATCGTACAGTTGTGGTTCCTTAGGTATATGACTCAATGCACGCTGCCTAGTGTTTCCGTGTAAATTCTGTGTATGTTATATGCAACTGCAATTTGTAGCGACCCAATCCAGAGTAGGGATAGGCGTTTCAAATTGAATATTTGAGTCGATCCGGATATTGGCTGATTCGTTTTAATCGAATTCACTAGATGTCTGATATCTAGTGATTGAAATCGTTCCACCAGAAGAAAGACTGCTAGTTTTTCACAAGTAACTCTCACCCACAATTTGTTCTGTCTAAAAGCAGGAAATCACTGAACATGACTATACTTGTGAGCCTCAAAATCTTTGGGCCTGGGACAAATGTACCAATTGACTCCTCTCTCGGCACCCCTGTCTTAACAGAGCCCCATCCCACTCTTCAAAAGTATTAGGCCAGTCTAAATTGTTGGACCCTTCAAAATATCATTGAGCCTCATTGATTAGTTACCTGAGATTTTACCTAATTACGGCTCCAAAAAGCATATCTCCCTGGTATCGCCCAGGCTTCCCGAGTACGTGTCCACCCTTGATGACATCCCTGCCCCTGTGCCCAGGCTAATTTATCCAAATTTTAAATGTTTTCTATTCAAAACATTGTTCAGCATTCGAAAAGAGAGCCTACAAAGAGTTATGTGGAGACGTTTTTAAAAACACGTCCTACCTTTCAATCCCAACAACCAGGCCGCAAAATTAGCCCGTCCGACGAACCACGCTTAGAAGATATGCCGTGGTACGAGTGTAAAGAACAAAAAAAATTGCATGCCTCTGTGTTCGATTGTTCATTTACGTTCATAAGTGATTTGAGGTGTTTGTGTTTTTGATAAGTATATTTTGTTGTTCTATTTCGATTTCCCGCAGATAAACCCAAAATCCAGAAGAGAAGAGAAATTTGATACGCCAAAGTCTTGCCCGTCAAGCCACGAACAGTTGAAGAATTACTATTGGTATATGCCTTCATGCAATAGAATTAGAAACAGGCTCATGGTGTTGCAACATATGACCATCCACATCATTGCCATTTGCCATAAATCATTGTAAAACTAGTGATATCAGCCGTGCATCCCTGGTTTACAACAATACTGCTTGAAAACGTGAAACACAAATAAAACGATGCCTTGTATAAGAATGTACGTATTGATACAGTTTGGTTTTAAAGCGGGCTCTTGGTCAGAATATAATAATGGCTTGCATATGATAGAGGTGTGAAATACTCTTTGGCAAAGTCACAGGATTGTATTTATTTCGTCCTTTTTTGATTTTTGTGGCATTTGCCCATTGTAAACACACACAAACACAGTATATATATTCATACACGGTACTTATACATAACGTACATCATCTGTGTATGATCTGTTTATGCAGGCTAGACGAGGCGCTGAAGGAGATAGTAGGCTTGTTCTCCTCCCTTTACAATCCCCAATACGTTGGACTTCTAGCATGGAAGCAAAAGCCATTGGCCTAACCGCAACGGCATCGGTCATTTCGCATAGCAAAAGTTTCATTGCAGTGGTGATATACTCTTCAGCAATCCACAGTTTGCAAGTTCAAAATGGCCTGTCCACGACGAAGACGTAAGCAAAAGTAAACGTGCCATCTGCAACATGCAACGCATAAACAGAGTGACAACGTAAATCCACATTAACTATTTAGAAAAATTTGGATTGTAGCCGACGGTGGACAGTCACTCGGATAGATAGTGTCCGCACAGTTTCAACGCAGCGCCAAATTTATTAGAAACTAGGTTCACAAGCTTTTGAAGCTTCGCTCCTTCATCAGGTGACAACAAATAAGAATGAAACAGCTACTATATGGTACCAACATTATGAATTTAATTAGGAATTGAACAGTTCAAAGAGTATTTTACACATTCTCTCTTGTATGTAAGCCAATGATATTTTGACTGTAGCCTAGTTCTCATCACAACATTCTGAATGGAAATAGATTTAGTAAGTCACCACAGATTTAACGTCTAGTCCAGTTTATTGGAATATAATTCACAAGCTTTTGGAGTTCCGTTCCTTTATCAAGTGAAGATTTTAAGCTTTGCTCTTCATTCCATCTTCACCCGATGAAGAAGAGGAGCTCCAAAAGATTGTGAATTATATTCCAATAAACTGGACTGGATGTTAAATCTGTGGTGACTTACTAAATCTATTACTATTTTGATCGTCCGCCATCGGCTTCACTATTTTTCATAACATTCTGAATGGAACATCAGCATCAGATATGTCAAACTATTTCAAACTGCTGCATTACCCAGTATAACATGTGGCTTCTCATGAATGACAATATCTATAAGATAGAAAAAAATCACTTGACATGACTCTACTTTGATAAACATGCATGCAATGCTCAAAGCAGATCTCATTGCTTGCATGCACTTGTCCACTTGTTTGCTATGCTTGCCGGTTGTGTTACCGCTTTTGCTTAATTTCATATTCGTTGTAATGTTACCCTGAGTATGTGAGACTAACAGCACATCTTTTTCATGCATGTTAGTGTAAAGAGAATTTATTGAATTTTTATATTCTCTACTATTAGCGTTTATTTTCCTTCTTTCCTCGTCTGCATTAATGGTGGGGGCCACAGCCCACAGCTATGACTTGATTGGGAAATTATGCGCTAATTGCCTTTCCCCTTCATTAACCTTGGGGCCTGCCACAGCTTGGGATCTTTTCTTCGCATTATCATACACCCACAGACCACTTTTATGTTGTATGGTTTCATACATAATATTATAGATTGGGCACCCACGCTATCACAAGAGAATCCTGATAGGAAAGCTGTCGGTGCATAATTTTACACCTCATGTTTGAAGCAGCTGATATGATTCAAACTAGGCGCCATGCCACTGACGCAACCTCTAATAAAGTTTAATTATGCCAACTAATCTCAATGTGTCCAAATATATCGTCTTGGTAGCCACAATTTTAACATCTAGCCTCACACTCAGGTATGCCGGAGAAATTGACAGGGGAACGTCGGAGGGACTTTTACTGGATAAGCCAACAGGAACTTTCCTTGTGCGCAAAAAATCACCTAAGGACCTTGTCGTTAGCCTCAAGTAAGCAAATGTACTCCATAAAATAAGCACCATTGTCAAATTTTTTTACGTTGTTTAACATTATTGTACCAATAATAAATATCGTGCGTCAAATTTACCATTTTTCACACGTAATTTGTAAGCGACATAAGTTTAGTATAAGGTGCGGCTCATGGTATTCTCCCACAAATTTTTGGACGATTACATATCTGCCAATTTTAGATTTCAAAACGATGTAAAACACATCAGAGTTCATCAAACAGAGGACAATTTACATTACGTTGCTGAATGCAAAAATTTTAGATCAGTGCAGGTGAGTACATGAAAATTGCACAAGTTTCTAGGTGATACTGTGCTAATATCTTAGTACTTGAAATGAGGCTCAGTGATTGAAGCGTCCATGCAATGCCACTTCTCAATCATTGCTTAGCTTTCGGCCACCCCCTTGTTTTGTAGCCTTCAGTAGTACGAAGATGGGCTAATAAACGAATCGGTCCTAAACTGACAAGACTTGTGCAAACTTCTTGATACAAAGTGATGCATCTCTGCCATGCCCACATTTGACTTCTCTCCATTCAGTAAATCTCGAGATATATGGTACCGGTGACAAAATATGGGGCACCTTTCAAATTTATGTAATAAGAGAGCCGATGGTGGAAAATCAATATATATGATAACTGAAGTTTCACCACAGCTTCCATGTCCATCCTTGCTTATCACCCGATATAGTCGCAGAGCTCTGAAAGTTTGTAGATGTAATAATTCTCAATTATCCAAGACTGGACGTAAAATCTGTGGTGAATCTTTAATCCCAAATTTTATGTAAGAAGCTCAAAGATGTAAATTCTGATTGTTTACTCTTTGCAGGAGTTGATACGCTTCTATGAAAATAACTCTCTGTCCGGTTTCTTTTTGGGATTGGAAACGACATTGAAATTTCCTTATCGTAATCCAGAAATGTTTCCTGACCGTACTACTGTTAACGGCACCTGGGATCAAAAAACTGGTAAGTAGGGGCCAAGAGCATCTCAATTCCTGCAATTTGTGTCTAAGCTTGGTGAATTTTGTACCAGTAATGATACTATGTGATTGTCGATACAGCAGTGTTCCATGGCCCAGTGGGATAAACCTTGAAATTAGATGGCTGCCTTATCCACTTGGGAGTGCTGGCTTTTAGTAAGTCCAGGTTGGAAACCAACTGCACATCTCTATCCCGTGATGCTAATGCCAACACAATTAGGTCAACCACGAAAGGTAATCCAGTGCAAAATCTTTCCCAAATCGACATCGTCATGCACATTGGTATCCGCTGTGGCGAACCTTGTTGCATTAGGATATAACCGGAAGGGCTAACGGTATTTTCATACCACCACTTCCCGACTATGCGATGACGCCAGTACGCAAACGCACTGTGGATAGTGCAGAAGGAAATATTCAAATTTGATGGCCTAGTGAGGCTAGTGTCTCTATCATATGCCTTCTTGTCCAGATATCCACTGGTGTAGCATACGCTATGCATTGTCTGAGTCTGTGAAAACACAGCAAAAATCTATGAAGGACTAATCCCTAGTTACATTATCCCAGGTAAGATGTACAATCTGATTGGTAAAGCAAAAGCCAAGTTTGACTTTGACGCAAGGAGCGAACAGGAATTAAGTTTGACAGCTGGTCAAAGTGTCAACATCATTAGTAAAGCTGGGGGAGATCATGGGTGGTGGAAAGGAGAATATGATGGAAGAGTAAGTATTGGTTGGTTACCGGTACTTACTAAAATACCACAATAGATATAGAGAGTGCCATCACATCCACCACATCGGCCTGACAAATGTATTGAAATTTTACTTCACCAGCTCTTGAGGCACCGCTTCGTATTAGCAGCACAATCCGAAAACGTAAAAATTTAAGACTTTTTCTTACATAAGCCGTTGCAGGGTATCCAAAAGCTTATCAAGGCTTGGTAGGTGGTAGGATGCAATAAGACTATGTGTGTGAAATCGAGCTAACGAGTCGTCACTCGTCACCCCTTTTTCGCGAAAGCAGTCTTCCTTTTATTTGGCAGTCCGGTCGCTACTATGATATACTGTATTTCTCTCATTCAAGTCTTTGAATACAGCGATTTCTATGCGGTTATCGCTTGATTCCACGATTCACTTGTTGCAGTGAAAATGGCATAAGAGGGATCACAATCCTTTTATAAACAACAGTAAGCTATGTCATTCCAATTAGCCCTAGCACCATGTGTAGCGCTGACAGGCCCGAAGTGTTGCTGGTTGCATGGCTGGGAATGGGAGAATGCCATTGTGGCAATTGAGTCTGGTGGCTAGAGCAACGTGATCTTCTTACAGTCTTGTAAGTCTCACAATCATATGTGATCACCTTGCTCTGGAGCTGAGAACAGCTGCGAGGTAGTAAGCCAACAATGCAAGAATACGCTTGCTGTGATTGGAACCATAGAACTCCATCATGAGTCGCTATAGCATCATCAACCATAGTTCCTAAACATTTTGTGTCTTCAATAGCAAGGATCAAATTCTGTAAGCCACATCTCTGTAAAAGCCGCAGAGAAAGCACACTTAGGCAGCTGCTGCTGTCTCGTGCCATAGTGGACACATAGGCTATACCAAAGTGTCATGCTCTTGCCCTATCTACAAGCACACAAAAACTTGCCTTTTAGCCACTGTATCGCCAACCAGAATATTCCAACATTTGATTGGCACTGTTAAACAGTTAATAGATTCCTTTACTCAACTGGTACTGAACGCATAAAGCCTTGGTATATACAGCCAGTCACTTTTTATTGGTCCAGGCTTTGGACATAGGTATGCTGATTGAGTTACACCTGGTATCCCATGTGGTTTCCAAGGTATTTTCCCCAACCCTACAGTATTTAGCTATCCTTCAGTGTGGTTAGATTCAAACTAACTGTTCTATGATACAGGTTGGATATTTCCCAACAAGTTTTGTGGACGAAATAAATTGAAGAACGACTGTAAAGTATTGTATGTGGGAGCTTGCGTCATGACAATGCGTGTACCTCATTCTTCACATATGAACTACGGAACCCATCTAGCTTGGGAGAAATATATACAGTTTCCACTGTTGCGGCGGAGGCCTGTGATGATGATAGGACTGTCATGTCATGGACCGTGGCTGGACTTTACCATTTATAAGAGTTCCTCTCATCAAATACTTATATACTAATTCCTGAAAGAATCACATTTAAATTTGTATCCAGCAGTCATCATTGTAAATTATTTTTTCATTATGTTTTTTTCTATCTTGCTTGGCTACACCCATCCATATATGTTCTATGGGCCATTGACAGCAAGCAGAACCCTGTTTTCACTGGCAGTAAATGAAATGAGGCCCGTTTTATTTGAACATGTGAGTATCACGGATACATGCAAGAGGCTCATCCCCAAGGACTGTCTACTAATCAATGCTCTTGTACAGTATATGGTTGCAAGACTGAACAAGGCGGGATAGTATCACTGGGATTGAGATATGCAACCTTCGAGCAATTGAAAGTCTATACAATTATACACAAAGGCAACAATTGCTCTTGCTGCCACTGAACTCCAATGCAATGCGTGTTCATGAAGGAATTTGTAACCGTCCGAAAACGATCTGGATTGTTACCAAATTGAATTCTGTATTTTAAAGATCGTTGGTCTGATTTGGTTTTAGAATGTATATTTTACATGTAGCTTTAGGGCTGTTGATTTTAGCTTTGGGGAATTGACTCAAAATTGGGAGTTACACAGTTGCTGGTGGGTGGGAATTAAAGCGGTCTGCTGAATGGTGGTGATATGACTGCCCGGTTTGACTGCAGTAGTGGATGCTCGGCTCTTGCGAGTGTGGAATCAAATTCTAGCCAAACTGAAAATGGTTAATACTGAATGGTGATATGACGTCTGGGTTTTGATTGCAGTAGCAAATGCTGGCAAAACTGAAATTGGTTAATGAGGGAGATAAACGTAGCCACTTGGTATCTTTGAAGTGAGCCATGATGTGATGTGAGGTCTTGATAAACATTTGCTGCAATAATATTTTTCTCTAACGTATAATTGCTGTCGACTGAACGTTCTCTTGTGAATGCCATATTCTTGCGATGGTATCATGAATTAATGGTCATCACTTGCATTAATGAGTGTGTACTTTGGCCATGGATTTATTCATTGCTACCAAAATCCTTTGCGTATTGTGGAATGTCTTATTACTCTTTGTGTTTGTATGTTTCATTTATGCACTTCCTTCAATTTTGGAAAACTTTTCGTTTTGAATAATTTTATATTTCATCCGATATCATCCCCGCTTTCATCAAATGTATCAGTAGGCCTATCGCTCACCCGGTAACCTCATCTGATGATTTGATTAAGGCGCCAACTGCGATTCTTCTGAAGAATTGTTCAAGATCATATACGGACAGAATATCTGTATTTTGCGTTGACACCTTCCTCGTCATATGCCAGTTAACGATGGAATTGATTGACTGCTCGTTGTGGCGGATGCGACAACTGTATGCCGACTTGTATTCTGACCGTCGGCAGTTTACCGTGTCTGTGTATTTCGGCGACATAGGCTTAAGTAGAATTTCTTTTGAATAAAGATGAACGTATACTACAAAGGCGTCTGTTTAGTAACGGGTAAGTGAAAAGCAATGATGGAACGGCGCAGTCATGGTAACGTTGCATATTGGCCTACTCGACATGGTGGCGTGTAGCGTCGGGGAACAGGCTGTGATTTAGCTGGCCCGTCGTATGCCGCGAAGGATTAGGCATACCCTACATCCTGACTACAGGCTATCCGATGACTATTTCGTCGTGTCATGACCGCACGTCGTATTTTCTTCTTTCAATGGGCTGGTGAAAACCAAGCAATGCACCGCCTGCCGCATTTGCCTGGGCGGAGGGCCGGTCGGGGTAACTTTCTATCATAGCAGGTGAGGCTGCAGTAGTTTTCGCATTGCGTCACAATGCTCTCTATAACCACTGACGTCACAATAATGGAGCAGTGATCAGCTGATTGCCAGGCAGGCGGAGAATAGCCGTTCCTGTTATGATTGTATTGGTAGGGTAATACGTAATCCGAAAAAATCAATTCGTGGGATGTGGCGATGTGGGTGCCTCTTTCGCCTCGGCCCTAGGCCTATACTTTGTAATTCGTCGCCAAGGCTCAAGGTAAGGATTTTCGTTTTGTTGCTACTTTTGGCACTCACAATTTGGCGACGGAATCATGTGCTATAGCTATATCAAACAACAACCCAACGGTGAACTAGGCTACGTGCAACTGTAGTCATATCTGGCTGCTGACGATTGGACGCGGACGTGGACAATCTGGACATGAACAAATTCTCAACGCCGTTATCGATCAACCCAGCGGTAGGCCACCACGTTATCGTTGCTCGGATGAACACTGAACAGCCCATAGCTTTGAAGGTGTGGGGTAGGCCGACTGCAGGGCTGGCAATATTGAACAAATCGTTGAACGTGCCGGTGAATGAGGCATTCACAGTTTCATGCTCAGCTCGGATCAGAATTGTGAGCTGTCATTCCGCTGATTGAGCAATCCATTCATCAAACACATTCAGCAAGAAAGAACCTCAACACCATAATACAATTCAAATATTGTAAAGCGCCACTACCTACTAAGTGTACCAATAACTACCTCGTTTACAAACATCTGGCGTGTAAGTTCTCATAATGCAAACATTGTTCCTTTGATTTATTAACCCCAGCACAAAAACTTGCCATCACCCAATGTGTGCTTTCTGCCGAAGCAATCAATTGTACAACCAAACCATGTTTGTTTAACGATCACATGCAGCTATGGCGTTGATGTCAGAACAAGGGTTATATTTACGGTAATAACATTTATTGGGTGGCGACCACCCTAGCAAGAACGCCTTGCATCGCGGAATCTTAGCAGCTTACTTGAATATATTTTTATTTCAACGTATTGTCCTCAAAAATCTGAATTTTGCAGATTTCGGGACCAGTTGTGTATAGCGATAACTAGTGTAGGCCTAAGCGCTATGATACTCAACAACTATTTATATGTTGTTGGATTGGCGGCAATATTCTACTCGCCAGCTTTGGCATGCCCACCAGAATGCAAGTGAGAATCAACACAGCTAGAGCCATATAATAGAAGTCTTTTCTGCTAACCCTATGCTAATTTTAGTTGCTTTGGTTACAACGGCGAGTGGATAGCGGACTGTGCTCGAAAACAGCTTGTGACGGTCAATTACTCAGAATTTGATACCGGTACAACCGAGATTCATCTACAATACAATTTCTTGGAATCCCTGGATGAAGCAACATTTGACGCTGTGCCAAATCTGAAGTAAAAGCTGCCAGATAGCCTCTATAGTCAATATCCTATTATTAGGCTATGATTTATGAAACGTCTACGGTATGTCATATATCTTCCTTGATTAGTGGCTGGTCACAGTGGATTGAACCAAGTATCATTTTGCTGTGGTTTTATATGCCAGATGCATTATCTGGCTCGGACCGTTTACCTGGGGTTGGGACTTGGGATCTGCCTTCCTTGGCTGAGAAATTTCAATTTTGCTCATGAACATGCATTTGCAGGCGGTAAGCCTCGCCGGCTGTGTGGTATGGTAGCCTATATATATAGGTAGGTAGTCGACCACGGAACCGGTAGGTCCTGGCCGGGGTTCAAATCCCGAGACTGCATATCATGACAAAGATGTTTAAAATGGTATCCGGAGAGTCCTCGCTAGACGGCCAAGCCATTGAGCATAATGTGACGCTTGATTTCGATAGCCTACCCACTCCTTCAATGCCTCTTTGTCCAGCTCGCATGATATGCATGTGCTCCAGTATAGTGTGTGTATAACATGTGAGTCCGTGTAAATGCAACAAAAATCAAAAGTAAAGTGTCCTTACCCACCGTTCACATTGTGTGTAGCATACAGATGACTATAAAGGACGTGCTGAAGTGAGGATCAGTGCGCTGTGTTGTACCCTCACTCCACACTCGCTATTCCAGCCACGCCAGTAGCCTGGTGGAAAAGCTGGAGGACACTATATATCAGGCGTGATTGACTTGATCTGCACCACTATCCTTGCAGATGAGCGATGTCCACCCCCCATGGATAGTATCAACTCGCCGCTCCATAACATTTCATAATGTATCACCGATTCACCGTGGTGCATTATTTTCCAGGCATTTGTATCTTCAATCCAATCGAATCTCGGTGCTCCCACCAAACATCTTCAAGTCCTTGGCAAACCTGGAAAGTCTGCGACTCAATGGAAACAAAATTCGTGACATCGGAACATCTATGTTTTCGGCTCAAGCACAACTGAAGCTTCTCTATATCCATAACAATGACTTGAGGCAAATTGAGGAGGGGGCATTTAACGGTCTAGACGCAGTAAGTGTTTTCTATTTTTATTTGAAGATATATTTTAGGCCTTTTTGGTACCACTATAAGATACGTAGGCATACAAGAGTTGAGGCAGAGAGGGCGTCCTGCGTTAAATATATCTTAGCCAAATCAACGATCCTCTATTATCCTATAATTACATACGTATATTCCTATATTTTGAATTAATTCCTGAGGGGTGAGACATGATAGTCACCTCTGTTTTCCTATATCATTTTGTCATGTGAGCCAGAACACATCCTAGTTTTACTGTTTTAGAATAGCCTACCGGTACTGGTATGCGTGTATTTAAGGTTGAACAAATCTCTGTTGCAACGAACCCCAACCTCGAATCTATTAATGTCAACAGTTTGAAGAACTTGGCTACGCTGTCGATGATCGACATGAGTGGGACGTGAGTATTCGAATTGCGTAAGGATAGAACACCGAAAATGACTATGCCAAAATGTATTTAAGCCACTAGATTTATATGACATTTTAACCGCAGCCCATACCCCCCTCTAGTTTGTGCGGGCACACTATGCTAATACAGTAAATATTCTCTCACATGTAGTGTGAACGCAGCAGGATATCTTTCCAAAATTGTTTACAGCAAAAATAGTCATCAGTTTTGTACTGGCCTATTGAGATATCGCTGTGTTTACATGGTTAATATTTTTGTTGGAGATGTTTTAGATTTCCTTACGTTTCAGTGGGCTGAAAAGATTGGATCGAGCTTTGGTTGCGAATCCTCTCTTCCGGCTCGACAAGGTTTACACATATGACATCAAAACTCTAATCTGTGACAGCGAGCTGCAAGATTATCTTCAAGTAGGTCAAAATCACCTGGTCCTGACCGGGAGTTGGTAAAAGGAAGGGCCGTCTTCATTCTATTCCCAATAGTGCAGCAGTGGGAAGCTAAAAAGGAAGAAGACCTTTGTTTTACAAGTGGTGGTATTCCTATATATGTCGCCATCCCATGTCTATTCCGGTTATTGTTTTCCGTATACTGCATCTTTCATAATACCATTGTTTTGTTGACTACTGTGATACCGTGATTATCGTTCTCTTGCTCTCCTGGTTGACGAAATCTCTCTCTCTCTTTTTCTCTTTATCTCTCTCTCTCTCTATGTTATTATCGTAGCTCATCTGCCAGTACGAATCCCGCCTCTCTCACGCACAGTGAATCGTTGTGTTGGTCAAGTTCTTCTAGTTATAAATTTGCCCGTTGTCCTTTTGTGTGTATAAACATCTGCCATTAGCGGCAATTTCGCTTATTCTCACTCTGATCGACTGCGGGATCTTTTCTTGTAACCAATTTACTGCAGTCTTTTTCTTTTGGTCCTGTCATTATTGGTTGGCCACCTGAAATTAAATCATGCACATTTCTTCCGAGGCATCCCTTATTTGGTAGGCCTACGACAATTGGGAAATCGCATTTTATCCGTAGTCATAATTATATCTGAACCGCGTAATGTACAGTGTCAGCATGCAGACTATGCCGAAAGGCTAAAACTAAGCGCGTTACACAATGCCGCATGTTGCATGTTATCTAGGAGTCTAAGCAGAGAAGCCAGGGAGACGCGTCTTGGCGTTGAGGGTTGACGCCAACCACCAACTTCATTGACAAAGGAGCTGACCTTCGGCTGATTGCACCAGTAGTGTCACCCTTCCTTTCAACATATTTCATCCATTTCAGTTTATGAACAGCCATCCAAGAAAAGTGTTTGGCCGAGCGACCATGGTTTGTGGCGAGCCGCCTGTTCTTAAAGGACGATCAGTAACCGTAGTTGATGAACGTCACTATACCGTGGCTGGCAGCTGCCCTACCAATTGTACCTGCTTCACTTCTGGAACTTCCTACATTGCTGATTGCGCTGGCCGTGGTAAAGTTTGATATGTATTATGTAGCAGCACTATATACTTTATAGGCTACTACAACAATGCGATGGACTCTTCTTGCTCTTAGAGACTCCATTATGCCACAACCAGTTTACAGAGCAATCTTTGCGCCAAATGTAGGATATCCTCCATAAAATATTGAATATTGGTATGGAAAGCCAATACAATGCATTCAATCAATTACTTTACTGATATTTGACATGTTGGAAGTGTGGCATGCATAGAATCAATATGTGAGAGAAATTACCTACGATAGGAATCTGGAGCAGATTGTGTGTTGCTACACAAACAAGCACCAAGTAGGCTACCATCCTCTGACTAAGAAAATGAAAAATGAATTAGGGCCTAGTGAAATCAAATATTTTATAGTTGTCATGCAAGTACCAAAAGACAGAAGCTAGGGCCTAATGAAATCAAAGAGCAGTGGACTGAAGTGCTGGTTGGAAAAAGCGGGATTTAGTGCCCAATAATAAATATTTATCCCATTCTTCCAGGTCTTACAAACGCGGGCCTTGTAGGCTTTGCACCGGAGACGACAGAAATATTTTTGCAGAATAACAATATCGGATCTTTGAGTGGATATAATTTCCTTCATCTGAATAAACTCGAGTACGTTTCTGTTTTTGCGTTTTTCATGATGTTACCAACAGTCAACTAAATGTTGAAAATTTCTTTTGTGTAATGTGAAACAGGTACCTGTATTTACACAATTCTGGGATATCGTCTCTTGATATAAACGCATTTACTGGCGCAACAGCATTGAAGCAACTGACACTGAACGATAACAACATTGGTGCCATTTTAGGAGTGTTGGACAATTTGTTGGCTTTAGAGGTATGGTGACGGTATTGTTCTATACATCAGGTTGGTGATTAGTACACATATTTATACTTCCAATTTATAGTGCAGATCACTATCACAATCACAAACTTTCGCACTCTCCCCAATACTGACTGTCAAGTGAAGATGAACCTATACCACTTTTAAAGTCTTAAGTTTGACTCGGTCAGGAATTTCCACAGTGTGATGATTTTCTTTGCTATTTTCTTATCTTCTCGACTAACATTTTATGCTATAGGACTGAGCATGGCCATGGACTGAGCAATAACAAAAACGTCAGTCTCTAGCCACCGTTGGTCCCAAACTTGTTGGAAAAATGGCAATGGCTTATGGCAAGAAGGGTATCTGCCGTGAAATGAGAACGAGGCACCCAGTCAATACAGAAAAACAACAATAAGCAATGTTGAAGGGGGATGGGCAAGGTCAACTCAATGACCTGTAATGTGCGGCGTACTGCCTTTAGACTTTTAGAGGGTTGGCCTACCATAATTTTGAGTACGAATTGTCAGTTCAAGGATCCTCCATCATGAGGACTACTTAGCTACCAAAGTACCTAACATCATAGACTACATTAGAACATCATTTACACTCTTGCACTGGTATTTCATTTCATTTCAGGTACTCAACTTGAATGGCAACCAACTGACAAGGATCCGTAGTGGAACATTTCCGAATATGCCAAATCTCGTACAGTTTTCTGCGAATGACAATTCCATTCGATCCGTTGCTGGCGGTGCTTTCGACAGCATGGTGTAAGTAGGCCTATATATAATTAAATTACAAAAGTAATTCATCTTTACCAGTTGCTGACCCCCATTATGTTCAAATTATTGGGAGAGCAAAATTACATTTTGTATGGTGAACAGATAGCCTATCTGTATAGGCTAGTGCACGTAAGCCATAGACGTATCACATTCTATTTGTCAATTTCAACGGAAACCTTCCTCAGCTAGTTTCCTGCTGTCTTGTAATGCCAAAAAAGAACTACCGCTAGCTACTCATCTAATGTAATGTGTGTGTGTGTGTGTGTGTGTATCTCCAACCGTGTGTCTTCTCTTCGGACTATGCGTCAGGGACGCCACACAGCAGACCCACTGCTCAGTGGCCTTATCCAGTTTCTTCTAACCGGTCACCCCATTGGTTATCTTACACATTGCAAAGAATAGCTGACGTGGTCTGTGGTATGATGTGTGTACAGAGGCGGGGAAGTGGTGCTTTTCGACTGCCGAGATCTTTTGCACCAAGACCTTTTATGTACTGGTCCATGGTGATGATTTAAAATTTGTGGCCTGTGGGGATTATCTATTTGATAACTGCTAGGGCTAGGGTGAGATCCATTGGAATGCAGTGTTGGTGGGCTATTGCTTTCTCTCCCTTGCAGTACAGTTAATAACACACTTCGCAATCATGGTGATAAGAGTCACTCTGGTAGTAATTGTAGTACTACACTAATATATTAATCTAATATTTTGAGCAAGCACGGTGTAGGCCTAGATATCATTTTTATCACGTGGGCTGAACTTCTTGGCGAATGAATGTCTTGCTTCACGACACAATTTATATTATAATTTATTAATATTTTACACATTGAAAATGTGGCATGCACAGAATCAATATATGATAGGAATCTAGAGCATGCTGCGTTGGCCACGTCGACACACTATGTACTACTTCAGACTATTGCACCTCGCACTACTTTCGTATCACAAAAATATCCTGCTTCAACTTATTTTGGCATCTTCAATCGGGTTGCTACAGTTTACCACTTCCTACATATATTTCATGACCTCGTTTGACCTATAATGCTCCTAACAAAAATGGTTTGCATTGTTTGCAAAATATTTTAACAGAAATTTGAAGTATTTTGGAATGGCACAAAATTCATTGGAGGATTTGCCTGAAAACGTTTTTGCCAACTCACCAAATCTCTACTTAATTGATGTGTCGGGCAACAGCTTCAACTTCCTACCAACCATTCCTGCATCGGTAGCGACATTCGAGGCACGCAGTTGTAATATCCACTCGCTTACCGTCTCTTCACTTGCGAACGCGAAGAATTTACAAACACTGAACTTAGAATACAACGTCATCTATGTTATAGATGAAAATGCGTTTGAAGGTGCTGGACAACTGCAATATCTCTATTTAGAGGTAAGTAAACTGATGCTGAAAACAAGTAATCAAACTGGCTCTATGTGCTATGAAATATGTAATCGTGAAAGGCGCTAACATACCTAGTAACGGCACCGCCAAGCCCTACCACCACATATGATGACGGCCAGCGGAATGAACGTTTTGTGGATCTTACCCTGTCTAACTTTTTCTCTCCTGAATACGGTAGCGAAGTTTAACTCACGTTTCAAACATCTTGCCAGCCGTATTCAGTATAGGCCTACTTGCAACCTGCTGCTTGTGACCATTCAATTTCGACCCTGTTGGGGTCTTCGGGAATATTTTTTCAGCGACATTACTTTTACTGGGCTGTAACTGTGAATCTGTGATCATACAACTATTACAGGGCAACGGTATGCTCTCAGTGGAGGACATTCACTTTGCGAGTGCAAGGAGTCTTGCGTTACTAGACCTGAGTAATAACTCAAAGCTTACGTCTATCTCTGACAATGCATTCGCAAACCAACAGTACACGTTGCAAAGGTTGTATCTAAATAATTGCGGACTGACAACTACGAATGGGAAAGCGTTCAGCAGTCTGCAACATCCAGATATATATATCACTCTCTCAAACAACCAATGGAACTGTGACTGCGAATTGCAGGTAACTTGTGCAACCAAATCTAGTAGGCATGCAGTATGTGTGACCACTAAGGGATGTTACTTACTTACGGAGAAGTACTGAAGATTTTCACGTAATCCTGGCGGAAGCCTCATGTTCCTGGAGACGATATTTCTATAGCACGGCGATACCCATATCACCTATATTTGGTGTCTTGACTCATAAAGTCAATGGTTTTTTGCCCATAATCTAGAGTAGGCCCACAGCCTTCACAAACACAAAGGTTACAGTAAGGAAAGGAAAAGGCACTGTTTATTTTGCCCTTATTCGCAGTAAGCTAAAGTAATCCTCCGAATCGCGTAAGTGGCGTGTCCTAGATGCTATGCCATTTTCGAGAGACCCAATGCACCTAAAGACGGCTCATCACATGATGATGTCAATTTGTCGACATTGAGAAGTTTAAAATCACGCGAACTTAAGAAAGGATGACATGATAAACAATTCAAAAACCTAGTGATGATGTTATCAAAATGCGCCGACGAAGGTATTTTTGGTGAGGTCTGATGTTGCTCGGGCTCTAGAATTATCGCGTCAGCATCCAATTGGGCTCGAATAAGCCTACCTATATGGCTGATACTACCATCTCCTGTGCACATTTTGTAAAGATGCATAAATGTTTGTCTGTCTGTCTGTGTGTTCGCTGTGAACATAATTTATCATGAATGACAGTAAATATTTTATTTATACAGGATCTCTCGAATATTATCCGGGCATCGCCAGAGAAGTTCGATTCGCCTACATGTAAGGATCCAATAGAAGAAATTGGTAACAGTATCACTGGTGCCGACTATTTGTCGGCGTGCGGTCAAGTCATTCCTTCAAATCCACCGATAGCAGTACCAGATCAATCAACACTGATTATATCGTTGACGACAGTACTAGCTGTGGTCGTTTTCAGCATTATGATGATCGTGATATTACTTCAGGCTAAACCAAAAGGTAAGTAGCCTAGTGATTTTTAACAATCAGCCACTATCAGAAGGCCTATCCTATAAAACGCACAAGGATTTTATCTTTCCTGACCTTGTGATCCCAGTGATTCGACATGAACTTTTCTCGAATAGTCGAATACCCCTACCTTGTTGTTGCTTTAGAATTATAGTGTTTTTAACTACTATAGTCATGTATGACAGATCAATTCTTTACATGTGTCGTCACTCTATAGTCCCGATTACTATCACAACCACATCCCCTGTCTCCACACTCCTTGATACTGACTGCCAGGCCGAGAGGTGTGCGGCTAAAGTCTTTCATTGATTAACTCATCAGTAGGCCTAACTAGTTGGCTGATTGATTTAGACTGTCCACCTTGATCGGGAGGTTGCGGGTTCGATTCCCAACCGAGTCAAATCGAAGACTTTGAAATTGCTGTCCGTTCCTTCCCTGCTTGGCAGGCGGTTTCGGGGAAGTGCGGAGAGTCGTGGTTGTAATAGTGATCCGGGCTATAAACTGGAAGTATTGACACGTATACCGCGAGCATTGACCTGGCGTAAATGACCTTAGTAGTTGAAAACGCCATAAATTCCAAATAAACAAACAAACAAACTCAGTCAGGATCAAACCTTCAACCAAGGACAGCTAAACCGCTCCGCTAACTAAGCGGTCGAAATCCCTATATAGGCCTACCTATTTTATGTCATGTATTGTATTGCGTTATTATGCCTATTTGTATATAGGCCTACCACTGTATGCTCTATCTTTGCAGAAGGATCTGTACCCAGCTATGTGTTGTCGTCCAGTGGTGAAAACTCCCCCGCCTACGTTAATTCTCAATATCAGGACGATGAAAAGCCAAGAACAGAACTTTGAGTGGTTTCAATTGGTCTTTGCGGCGTGAATGTAGCCTAACCTACCTTGTGTATAAGCCTATCTATGGACGTAATTGCCAAGATGTTACGCTGCAGCCATTTAATTTTGCAAATAAAATTCGGGAAGATTAATATTTTCCATTACGACTCGTCATTGAAGATATAATAAGGCCAATGAATGGCGAATATATATTAGTCCATCCCCAACTTCAGCCAATAAAAAATGTAGAATGTAGATATCCGGTAGGCTTACATGACTACAAGGATTTTCAGTGCCTATAGATTACGGTTAGCACTCTGTTGCTCACTTTGAATATAACCGGGTGATTTTCTTGGGACTGGTAGGGTAGGCCTATGGCAAATCGTTTGTAGGCTTATATAATGTGGATTTAAAAAAATCTGTTTAAGAGCTGAAGTTCCTAATCACGTTTTATATATCATTGCGTTAACTGGGTAAAATTTCACGGAGTTGGCATATGTAAGTTTGCGTGCGAATGCGTATGCTTGCATGTTCAACAATGGCAATTTATATGTAGGGCGTACCAGTATAATCTAAGATTATACTGTAATAAGTGTCTGCGGTAACCTTGATTTTTCGAACGTGAGGATTACGAATCAGCATGATTCTTGCCAACTTTGATCGATGGCCAAGAAGGACGGCATGTGTTACTGCCGAATAAACGAGTTGTTCGACGTAGAATAATATCCCCTGTCACAATCGATCGTTCCACTAAGCTATCGAAATGCGGAGCAAGTAAACCTGGATAACGTAGAAGATACTGGACTGTTTTGTTGCGTGACGTAATAATCACAACAGTAGGCCTAGGAAAGGAACTAGGAAGGCGCAAACTCGAGCTATCGAGCTTTGTGAAAACCATAGAAAGTAAGTTACCGTACCGTACTTTCTATGCAAAAACTATGTAGATATATCTCATCTCAATGGCGCAAATTGACAAACGAAACCAGCCGGCCGCCCGCGCCCAGCAGGTAGGTAGTGTATAAAATGCGATGTATAAGTGCCGGGACTGTAAGCAGCCCCACACACACACCACCACCGCCACCAGATAAGAATACAATTATCTCTAGCAAGTACCGGTAGTACCTAAGTTTCAAGTTGTTATAGTAGCTTACCTAAGTTTCAAGTTGCCTATCATATTCTTGTACACAGGAGCTGTAAATTCACACTCGTACGGTCTAGCAATAGTAATGGCGCGTAGGCCTACTGCACGTGTGAGAGCATCAAGTGAATCATCCAAGAATGTCATTTCACAATCATGCAAGGTTAATTTTCAAATAGCAGTGGTCGTCCTATTGTCATGTGGAGCTGTTGCTATTGTCGTCACATTCGTGGCACCTGCAGATTCGATAGTTTCTGTCCAAGACGGTTTTTCATACTGTGGCACGAAGTCTCCAACCGAGCAAGATATCTATGCCTGTTTCTTAGCACAGCAGTGTAGCTTCGATATTTCTCTATGCCAAGAGGAATGCCCTTTTGGATTCACGAAAGATGAAACAGGGTGTGAAAATGAGTGTACGTGTGCTGACTCTGGAATTTTTGAAGGGGATATTATGTTTGACGAGAATGAACTGCCAGAACTGATAAATCAATATGGATACTCGTCAGATGACGGCGATTTTGCTATATTTGTTGGATCTGCCACTTCACAAGATTACAAATTGTGGAAGGATGACTTTGTGGATGGCAAATATAGAGTCATGTATACTATATATACTGATGTCGATAAAGAAGCCAAAGATAATATCAAGAAAGCAATAGCAAAGTATCATGAAAAAACATGTATAAGGTTTGAAGAAGTACCATTGGGTTATGAGAAAATGCATATCGCATTTAAAAATTCGGCATTTTGTAGTTCTCCTGTTGGCCGAAAAAAATATGGTGAAAATACACCAGTCACTACACAAAGACGGTGCACCACGGACCTCATGCAGCATGAATTGCTACACGCATTAGGATTTTCTCATGAACAGTCTCGGCCAGATCGAGACGCTCATGTTCGAGTTGTTGAAGAGAACATAAAAGAGCGATTCAAGCGGAACTTCAGGAAAAAGAAGAGGTCTGACGTTAGGGATTTAAACTCTGAATATGATCTT
This sequence comes from Botrylloides violaceus, assembly GCA_030412335.1. Lineage (NCBI taxonomy): Eukaryota > Metazoa > Chordata > Ascidiacea > Stolidobranchia > Styelidae > Botrylloides > Botrylloides violaceus. The sequence continues at coordinate 460,599 of JASFYC010000424.1, forward strand.
ACATCTATCGTACACTATGGTCCGTATGCTTTTACAAATAAATGGGAGAAAACGATTGTGAGTCTATCAGGAGATCCATTAGGCAGACGTGGTGACTTCACGGAAAAGGATTTGTATGAATTGAAAGCTCTTTACGATTGCCCAAATGATGTACCGGTAGTAGAACCTGTGATTCAATGGAGCCAGTGGAGTAGCTGGAGCAGGTGCGATGCAACATGTGGAAGAGGACAGAAGGCACGCTATCGAAAATGTGTAACAGATAGTGCTGCGGCTGCTACCGGCTGTGAAGGACCAAACAGTGATACTGTTGAGTGTACATTGTTAGCATGTTCCGGAGCCTGGAACAACTGGGGCTCATACACCCCATGTACAAGAACCTGTGGTTACGGTTACCAGTGGAGACTGAGAAGTTGCAGTTCTAGTCAGATTTGTGAAGGAAGAAGATATCAAGTACAATCGTGTAACAGGCAGTCTTGTAAAAGAGCTGCGATGTGGTCCTCGTGGAACAGTTGGTCACAATGTCCTGTTACATGTGGGAAATCGAAGGTAAGCAGAGTTCGATTTTGCCGGGATGATGAAGGACATGCAGTCCATACATGTGGAAGTAGTCGATCAAGTCAACATGGTCAAGTAAAGGTATGTGATCTCCCATCATGTGAATCGTTTATTAAAAATTGGGGCACGTGGTCTCAGTGTTCAGCAACTTGTGATGGATACAGGAGAAGGAAGTGTAGCGGACGAGCTTGTAGCACTAGTGAAGAAGTTGAGCATTGCGCAACAAGACCTTGTAAAGAGCCAGACATTTTTGCAAAGACCAGACAGAATCTAAACATAGATCGAGTCTGCAATGCAGCGTTCACGATGGATAACTGGGTCTTCGGAGACTTTAATGGGGATAACCGAATGGATGTAGTATGTCCGGATGCGTATGGGGTTTACCAACTGTCTTACGGATCTGATTCTGGATTTAACCCAGTATGGTCCGGATCATTTGAACAATGCGTGGAGGGGAGCTTAGTGGAGGCAGATGTCAATGGTGATGAAAAGGGTGATTTAATTTGCAATTCCAAAGACGAAGGTCGCCTATTCATTAAGTATGCAGCGGATAGGAGACTTCTTGATGATGTCGCTGAAGGGGGTGACTTTTGTACTGAATATACTTCAAAGTTATCGACGATAACAAACGTTCGACCAGTTGGTCTTCTATGTAAGCTTAGTACTAACAGAGTCGAGATTAAATTTGCCAAGGATTAGGATTTTGCATTTTGTAAACCGAGCCTGACTGATATCTACGTATTTGGTCGATACCGATACCACCTGTATTTAGCGTCTGGGGTGATAAAGTTGTTTGACTGATATATCAAGTAGGCTCACGGCCTCATAAAGGCTCGGTGAGCCTACCAAATGAAGTGGCACATCGAAAAATTTAAATCCAGAGACTCATAAATGGTAGCTAATCTGAGTACCGTTACCGGTATACCAGTATAGTGTGGAAATAAGGACTGCTCAGTGCTCATCACCAATTTGAAGATATTAAGGAGCATGACTGCCTTTGGTTAAACAATCAAAATACTCATCAAAATTAGCCGATGCATCGACGATTAGGCTCAAATACCAATATATGGCCTATTTGTGAATGTGAGATCTGACATCGGTCTGATGTAGTGGTCAGGCTCCTAGCTATGTATGAAACTGTCATTGATGAATTAAACGTCCAGTGTCTGGTCACACATTTATATAGTAGGAGTCGACCAATTATGGCCCCAGACGATTATCGTCGCAGATATTAGTACTTATTATCGGTATCGGCCATTACTCAAAAGAGGAAATCCACATTGGATATAGAGCTCAATAATCAGACGGTAATCGGGTACGATATATGTTCGTGAATTTTCGATTATCTTTGAAAAAATCAATATCCGTGGATTTCTAGAAAATATCTGGCGATATTTCATTACTAAACTGCACAACAAATGCCGGCTTTGGCCAACGTTCCTATCTGCTGATGTTTCAGGGCAGGTTTGTGGCCTCTTCATTTAAGATATTGGTCTAGTAGGCTTTATACACTTTGCAAATCTGTATGAGTGTAGTATATTGGCAATGCGCTACCATCCTTCAGAAGTAGCCTAACCGCCGCAAACGTTTCTTAACGTACCCTTATTACATTTTGTCGCTCACGACTTCTCATGTTTAACCGGTCACTGGAGCCAGTTTGTGTTTATGTCTTACACTTATGCAGTGTACTACAAACGGTCGGTACACGCAGGCAGGGGCTGTATATATCAACGCAGGGTCTTCGTGGAATTAGGACAGGACACAGGATTGACATTCAGTCGATTCACCTTCGCAACAGTCGTAGGCCTATGCTACTGTTGCTCGTGGCGACGCGTTCTTTTACATACCCCATCGGTCGGTCGCCTCTGTGTAATAGAACGGGACGTGTGGTTTGGACTTTTCGAGTATGGAACGGAGTGAAGCCGCCACGTGTCGTTTTGCGGAATCGCTCTCGGCGAAGCAGAGTAGAAAAATGACTTTCTTGGTAGGGTTGTAAGCGGTATGACGAACTTGTTGCATGAAGAATCCACAAGACGAATCGGTTAGAACAATTAATGCCTGAAAAGTCGTTCGAGAATCGTCTGTTGTGCCATAAAAAGTAATCATTACATTCTATGGTTGTGCTGTTGTATTTCGGGCTGGCCACTAACCAGTCCCACTCCACGGGCTCTAATACAGGTAGTGGTCCAGCCAGGTCTATTTACCGGCAGTCGGTACAGCTACCGCCACTTCTGTGGTTCTATCCAAAGTCTCTCTCTGGTTCTATCTAATTATGGATAACTAACCTACCCGTATAATCTAATCCTTCTAAACCGAAGGTCTTCTGGATATACAGATTTGTGTTACGTCATAGAAGTCGACCAGGCATGACAGAGAGCAGCATCCAGTGACAGCAAACATTCCGCTTCATGTCTTGTTGGTTGGAGTAGGTGAGCGTCCGGTTTTCTTCTCTGTGTGGAACTAGGACGTAGGCCTGTGGAAGTTGGGAATGGTGAAGTCGGAACCGGCTTGTTAACTTGCGTTTGCTCACTGCGTGGCAGGTCGCACGGTGTTGTGTTTAATCAGACAAACAGTCTTTTGACATTGAGCACCAAGCCAGGGCCAGGAGAGCGCCATACAAAAACAGATCAAATCGCTGTCGTTATGCCGGCATGTGGCGGATTTCAAAAGCCGGGTGTGTGGATATGCATACTACCAATCTGCTTCGCTGTATGTGGAATTACCTGGGATTCAGATACGATTACGCCGGCAATGAAACTCAATCTAAGGTAGGTCTCTCGCGTGGTTCCAGACGGTTTGTATATAATTTTCGTTTTTAGGATTTTAGCCTACTGATTTACAGCCAGAAATTTATATTTTCACAGGGAGAAGGTCACTGAAATGTTTACCCATGCCTACACGAACTACATGAATAATGCATATCCTGCCGATGAACTTATGCCTATTGCTTGTAAAGGAAGAATCCGAGGTGTGACAACAACACGGGGAGATGTTGATGATGCCTTGGGAAAGTAGGTTACCATAACTTCCTTCAACAGAGATGATGCAAACCTGGATTAGTTGGTTTTTTAGACGGATATAAACTTTGTGCGTGAGTTAATTACCGAATCCCACGTCAGAACCGGTAACATCACAAAGACTTGTCCAGCACAATGTATAGTCGGTTGTACAATATGCAGTCCTTGTGATCAGAATCATATTATGCTATTAATCAACCGTATCCAGTACAACTACCGTACCTAATGATTTATCTTGATCACCTGTCACTGTGATAACGCCAATTATCTTCCTCACTGATAATGATAAAACTAGGTTGCCAGAGAACATTAACTTGTTCACCGTCATTGTCATAAGCTAACAATGTTTCTTCGAAAAAAGTTCCAGGCATAGATATGGTGAAGTTTGATCCAAGCACAAACGGAATGAATTAGGTAAAGTTTGCTCCCTAGATGAGATGGAGCGTTTGAGTCGTGGCATGCCTAGGTATTCTTGGTTACTGCGACCTCTCCACCATCTGTAAATTTGGTACCCGGTAACGTAAGTCCGTAATTTCTAATCTATTCCAATGTTTATTTGTTGCAGTTTCTCACTGACACTAATTGATACTTTGGACACTCTCGCCGTTTTGGGAATGTACGATGAATTCGAAGAAGCTGTCAGAAAACTGGAAGCAGACGTTCGATTTGATGCGAATTTAATTGTTTCAGTATTCGAAACAAACATCCGAGTATTAGGGTAGGTGTCGTGTCAGTGTCTTGCTACAAATAAATATTTTGATTTGATCTAGTGAGCAGGTGGGTACTGCTCACTGCTGCACCCCCTATGTTTATTTAGACTTTTTTGGATTTCCTTTTATTGCAAATATTTCATTGATTTCATCGAACCTAGGACATGTAGACTTCGTCCCTGACGAGGCTCCTGGTGTTTAGCTATATAGTGTGAAACATGGAAGGGTGACTTGGCTCTACATGCTCACACTGTATGCTTTTCGATCTGCCAATATCTAACCACAAATAAAAAATTAGAAATTCTCTAGCCACAGTCTGAGTAAAAGGGGAGAGTGGCATGGCATTAACCTTCTTCAACTTCATCTCAAATCCCACTTTCATAACAAATTCCTCCTCCATAAAATCCTTTGCATATTATTGAAGGGGTTTGCTTGGAGGTCACGCTGTTGCATTGGAAATTCAACTTGAGCATAACCGGTTGAAATGGTACAATGGATCTCTTTTGAGGATGGCAAAAGAAGTTGGGGATAGATTGCTTCCTGCATTCAATACGACAACTGGAATTCCTGTGTCTCGTGTAAGTCATTATACTTTGACATTTTGATTAGATCTATGCAGTTGTAACTTGTAATGGAATAACCTCTACATGCAAGTATGCTGTAATTGCTACAGCTTGTACAATGTACAGTACATCCCAACAAAGTCGTACGCCTTCATATTTTTACAAATATTTTTTGCATTTGGTTTAGGTGCGGTGCTTTAGTCATCTGTTGTAGTCTTTAAAGAGTCTAGATTCGATGATGACTCAACAAATGAATCAGGGTTTGTTTAATCCACAGGGCAACCAATTTTGGCCAACACCCTAAAAATTTTGTTCTGCCCATAATCCTGACTAACCAGTTCCCTTGGGTAATAGTAGCTGCGGTTTTGTGGTGTGATTGTGGCTCTTCTATGGCTTTCATAGGGCTAGACCCCTAGACGTTACGGCAGCCACACAGCACGCACTGCATGGTGGCCTCATCCAGGTTATAGCTGATTCCCATCATCGTTTATTCATAGACCTTGACTTTATTATGTTATTTGAGTCGATATATTCTTACTGTTGTAACCTTCGTGCTTTTCAGATCAACCTCGCGACTGGTACCGTCAATAAAATACATGATAAAGATACCTGCACGGCATGTGCCGGAACTATGATATTAGAAATGGCAGCTCTATCAAGGTTTACAGGTCTGTAAATATTTATAGCCTGTATTTTTGATGAAGGAGCAGAGCTCTGAAAGCTTGTGTATTATATTCCAGTAAACTGGACTGGACGTTAAATCTGTGGTGACTTAATATATTTATTACTATGTGATACTATGTTAATAAAGTAGCCCAATTCTCTTGAAATTTATTCTCAAAAATTGTAATCCAGACTCAGGCAAACTATGGGACATATCAGACTCGTAGTGTGCCACGGTTTGGTCCAACCGTCCAAGTGAGGGCAATCTAGAATGAGGTCAAAAAATGATAATGGGTTAAATGAAAGATAAAAGGGTTTAGTAGGCCTACCCGTTTTAATGCTTTACCTCTAAAAGGTTTTGTGTCGCTTTGCTAACAGTGGCTGAAACAGATGTGTGTTTCCTTGACAGTAACTATACTGGCCATGTTAGCTGTGACTAGGCTGGTCCAAATGCACCTTCCTTATGTGCGTATCGGTACCGAGGTCATGAAGCAATGCATGGGCGGTGAGCATGGCTCCACTACTGTGTCCTATGCATTGAAATGTTTTATGGTTACCAGTACATACAAGACAGTGAAGACGTAAGAGACCTTCCTAGGAAACCAATTGTGGGGCCTGCGTTGAAAATCAATCGTTGATAACGAAATATTAGATACCCACCATGGAAAGCTAGACCATGGTTGATCCATTGTCACATGTTTAATACCGTGTTGTGTGTTTATTAGGTGATCCTATTTATGAACATAAAGCCCGTAAAGCTATGGATTACTTGTGGTCGAGAAGGCAGCGATCATCTGATCTGATGGGTACGGTGTTGAATGTTCATGATGGAGAATGGATCAGGTACCCTACACCTCAACTCTTGTCACTTTTGCAACAGAGGTTGATCAACTTGCTTGATATTTTAGGAAAGAAAGCGGCGTTGGAGCAGGAATCGATTCTTATTATGAATACCTTTTGAAAGCCTATATTTTATATTCGGATGAAGAGTACCTCGTTCGCTTCAATGCTCATTATTCAGTAAGATGCAGTCGGGCAAGAGATAGATAGTTGCTTGGCAGGAAAACGGGAGATTTAGTGAATCACATCACATCAGGCATATATGTTGCAGTGATGATACATCAAGAGAAATACCCACTTGGCGAAAACATACTGGTTTACCTTGTAGTGTACATGGTAGTAGACTCCTCCATTCGACTATTGTTGTTATGCACCAATAGTTTAGTAACAGTACATGAGATAAATCAGATCGAAGAAAATTGTGATTGTAACATATTTGGACTTACAAAGTATCGGTTTCATGCAACCTGATATTTTGAATATAAATAGCTGGGATTGGAAAAATTTTGACTTTTGGCAAGCCCTAATGGATGAATACAAAAACGTTTTGTTTGTCAAAATGTCAAAAACTGCAATGGTGACCGCGCTCGAATTTTTCCAAGTTCCCGCACTAGAGTGGGGTGTATGGGATTATCTCACTGATGGGGGATTCCTGGCCCTGGGTACACTCTACCATCCTATCTCCCATCTTTATACACCACTGGTAAAATAGTAAGCCTCTAGTCATTTCTTGAGTTGTCAAATGGGCTTGGCATAATTGTAAAGTCTCTAGTAAGTGTAGTAACACACTCGGCTAAAGCTGTTGCAATTATCATTGAAATTGAGTGACCCGGACTTCCTATTTGCGAATTGTGTGTCGTCATAAACTTCCCAGCATCCAAAATACCAATTCTCATCTAATTGGTGGTGTTTTTGATATCTTCAGGCAATAAAGCAATATGTGAAACAAGGTCCGTTGCTTATTGATGTTCTTATGCACAAACCAAACGCACCAGCGAGAAATTTTATGGATGCCCTCGGAGCATTTTGGCCTGGCCTATTGGTAATTTGTCAGTATAATAAGCACAGTACAGTATGTTCTTAATCATTTTTATTGATCTAGGTTTTGAAAGGTGACTTGCAACCGGCAATCGAAAACCATGAACTTTTATATCAAGTATTCCAACGACACAAATTTTTGCCGGAGGCTTTCACAACCAACTTTGATATATACTGGGGTCAATATCCACTTCGTCCAGAGTTTGCCGAAAGTACATATTTACTGTATCAGGTATGAGATGAAACTTCCATGATGTGTAGAGAATCTTCAAGTATAGTAATACCCATATGGTCATTAGGTAATGTCATTTTTGTTTGTTGACCAAGCTGTATGGTACAAATCTGGTACAAGTTTGTTACTATTTATACATTTGTTGCAAAATGAAAACAATTACAGTACCGTACCTTAGTTTTCGTAAATATGGTACAGTATGAAATTTTTATTGAAACCTATCCCGTATTTTATCTCCTACTTACCTCATGGCTGACTAGAGGAGGATGGGGTAGTCGAGTAATTTGCTAGAACAAAACTTGCAGCTGCCACCCGGTGGTATGACAGCGTACAAAATTACAGTATTGTACTACCGGTATCATCTTTCATACGTACTGTACAAATCATATCAGGATCACTCTGCGGTAACCAGTGGCATTGCACATTCTGTTCTAAACTTACAAAAAATAGTGGAGCCGATGGCGGACGATCCAAATAATAATAAATATAATAAATCACCACAGATTTAACGTCCAGTCCAGATTATTAGAATATGATGCACAAGCTTTCGGAGCTCTGCTTCTTCATCAGGTGAAACTTGTAATAGGCGCGTGGCTCTGTGCTTCATCCTACTCGCTACTAGACTCATGTTGCTCCACCAGTTGTACTTGTACTGAGAAGTTTTGCCTATTGTTGGTTTCAGGCAACTGGAGACCCCTACTACTTGAAAGTGGGGAAAACAATTATCGAAAACCTAGAAAATCATACAAGGGTAAAGTGTGGATATGCTGGAATTAAGGTAAGGATGTAACCAAAGCCTATCATTGCGTACCGGTATCTATATATCTAAATCAGTGTTAAACTGAAAGTAAACCTGGATCAGCCGATTCTTCTGTAGGACACCATTCAGAGAGCGGTGTTAACGTGGATCACTGTACACCATAAAGCGTATTAATATAGAGATGTTCATCTTCACACTTCTCATTCTGTGATAATTTGCAGGATGTCAGGACGTTTAACCATGAAGATCGAATGGACTCGTATTTCTTGGCTGAAATGTTCAAATATTTATATCTTTTGTTCACTCCTCCGAGCGGTTCTGGAGGTGACGGATTAAAACCCGGCATCAACGTTGAAAATTATTTATTCACCACTGAAGCTCACCTGCTACCCTTGTATTTGTCGAATATGGCACCTACGGGCAATTCAAGTGTTGATGATGTAAGTATTACCAATTAATATGGTTGCGAGTTCCGACAAATTGTATGGTTGCTGTCGCTTGCCCATGATATTGGGGGTTTGACTTCTTCAAACCGAGTCAAACCCAAGTCATCAATACGAGTGCGGTATCGACGACGTCCGTGCCAGATTCAGGATGGCAAGGTGAGATGGAGTGGTACAAAAGGGCTTAGCCCGGCACATCTTTAGCTCTTTTTGCTCTGACGGTCCATGGATTGTAATTGTAAGCTAAAATGAACAATTTGGCTAGCCACAAGTGTCCAGTGTAGCGTGTAGGCCCCAAACCTGATTAAAAAGGGGGCAATTGTGGCAGGATGGCGTCCAGCATAAAAGTCCACAATTGAGTCCGCGGCGGTTCAATTCACTGGGGAGGGGTCAAGAAAAAGACCAACATCCGTATTATGTTGTAAGTCTGTTTTGCTTGGTACCGGTACCGGTACATTAATTTGCTGAATTGCCTACGTCATCAGATTAGTACAATGTAGTTGGCTTGTCTTTCACCACCAAACTTGCGGAGTCGGCCTAATCTATTATTGAATGTGCATTCTCATATGTCCATGTTTTGTGTCGTGCGATGCATGAAGTTATCCTGAATTTGAATCCGGTATAATTTAGAAGATTGCTACTCCGCACATAATGGAACGACAATGTGAAAACAATAACTTTGTTCGTTCACCAAACCTCAAGCATCTTGACAAAATACGCGGAAGCGTGCGAAAATTTTTCTTAAAGCTCAAACCACTACCTGTTTCACCTTCGTGCAACGCAAAGTAAGTGTTTGTTATCTTCATTGATTTCACAATACTTGACTGAAAATTAATAGGTGTGAAAAAGCTGAACTTATTAATAACTAGCTGGTTATCCTGGTTTCACTCGGGGAATACAACATAAGGCGTTGTTATAGCCCTACGCGAAAAATGCGACCTCCATTTAATCGTGAGTGAGACTATTCCCTCTCTTCTCTTGACGAAGGAAAATGGCTCCTCAATTCACTTCTCATGGATTATAATCTAAATCCGTACGAAATATATCTAAGACGCTGAACCGAACAACAGTACATAGCAGACCGTTGTAGCCACACTGCCTTACGCGACCAGAAGTGGTGAAGAAATTGTTCCGCTAGATTGCAGAAGCGATCTAAAAGGTGCATCTATGATTTCGGAGTATCAAAACGTGGAAATAACAGCATTGGGCAATGAGTAACTTACGAAATACACGCTGGAAGCACTAAAAAACCACCTGGTCGAACGCATAACGTCCGTCCCAACATTCCTTATAAATCTTATGGCAATAGCTTCAATAATATAAAAGGTGATTCGTGCGCAGACAAACACACATAGCCTACATACAGACGTCAGACAAACAGGCTCTTTTATTTATATAGATATAGATATATACATACATTCATCAGGATCCATTTTTGTATCTCAAATATGTAATGTCTTTTGAGTGACCTATTTAATCCTCGTATTGTTTGTTCAATGAAAAGTGGTTCCACAGATCAAATTCCTTCAGGAACTTCTTTTGGGTCAAGGCCTTTTGTACTGGGGGTTGAAGCTTGAAAGCTTGTGTTTCATCAGTATTGCTAGGATTTAAAGTTGAGCTTCGTCACTATAACAAAAATTGGAGTGAGCTCGAGCACTGCAAGGTGTCCAATGAAATGAGACCGTGGAATGTCCATTAACTAATTGAAAAATATAGTGGAGCCGATGGTGAACGACCAATAGATAGGCCTCTTGTAAAAAAGATCACCACAGATTTAACGTCCAGACTTAGTTTACCAAGTATTAAAACGAAGGCTCGACTTTAAATCTGTGATCTTTACGATTAACTAATTGAGAAATTTCAAACTGCTGCCATATTAAAACCTTCAATTTTTGTGCCAATCTATAAAGTACTGCCAGGTGCCAAGTTAAGTATTCTCACACTTCTATCTTTATTAATTTAAGTCAACATCATAGCTACCACATACTGTAAGTCATTTTCGTTCATTTCCACTTCAGGTTGGTGCAAGAAAATGCCGGTGAATTTCAATTCAAAGGACCTCGCATGCTCGTCGCCAAGGACTTTAATATGATGGACAAAGATCACATCAATCTTATTAAACTGATGGGAATCACAACAGAAGTGATTGAAAAGGGGAAAATCCAGTTGAATTTTGATCCTAAGGAAGCTTCCTCTGATAAAAACGCTGCTGTGAGTGAGGCGGGATTTGTGCTGTTGCCATGAAAACCTTCTTGTGACCCTGTCAGTCTCCATAGCTTTAAGAATCGATCCGGATATTGGTTTATTCGATCTGATCCAAATCAATACATATCCGATATCCAGTCAGCTGAGAGCCTCTAACCTGATTCAATTCGGATGCAATTTGATGTGAACCAAATATTGCATAGAAACTTGTGAGAGGTGAGGTGGATCTCCAACTCTGGCGATTTCGAACTTGCCAAAGATCGAATACCAAACCTTCTTGTGAAATATAACCACTGCCAAATTTTTTCCATGTTTAATCTTTTATTCGAGCCATCATCATATTTTACCATAGGCCACAGACGATTTGTAATATTTTTAGTCCTTTTAGGAGGGTCGCATATTTCTTTATGAAATTCAAGAACTGAACAAAGCAACTCAAGAACAAGCTGTTGATCCGATACTCATTCAGCTGCTAAGTCAACCTTACCTTGGTGCTATCATACTGAAAGGGGGTCCTGCACAATTTGGACCAAGCCTGTTTGAAAATGGGCCTGTAAGTAGCTTATATTGTATTTTCTAATGAGAAAGACAATATGGAGATAATACTGGTGGATAGAGATAATTAGGTACTTGTTTCATACACACAGTTCCAACACTTATTCCATGTGTGCTATGCAGGAGGTGCTGGTTTGAGCTGTGCTTCACTGGCTCCCAATAATTTATTCGGAGCAATATAAATTACAGCGTGCTTGCATATGCAAAGAAATGTCTTTGATGAGCTGAACTGAAAGTTGACAACCTGGGATCGAGATGAAATTAAATAGTAATTAAAATTACAGTAGCTCAGGGATGATTGTCTAGGTTGCGCAGAATCAACAAAAAGGATGTTTGAACAAAGGGTGTTATGGTTTCTCAACTTCTGGCATTGACAGTGCAGACACACACTGTATTTTGCCATCTTTTATTCGGCGTGATGCATGATGCCTCCTCTGCCAACTATGTTAACTTTACGCTTCTCCTGTTTCGGACCATGATATGCCAGGTAGCAAAGGCATACGCGACTGAGCGTACAGTAACTATTGTTATTGGAGTCCAGTTTGCTGACCGTTGTATAGTCAGCAAGGGCGGCAAGCTGTTGCATGACTTCTTCAAAATATGGCTGTGCTCTGTTACAGGTCATGGGAGAACTGGTGTATGCAAACCCTGCTGATGCATGCTCAGCTTTAACCAATCTGGATGAAATAAGAGGGAAGATTGCAATTGCCACCAGAGGCGAGTGCATGTTTGTAACGAAAGTGAAAAATATCGAACTTGCTGGCGGCTCGGCTGCTTTGATAATAGGTTTGTCACAAATGTTACTATTGTATTTGCGAGATTCTGACATGAGTTAACCCTACCTTAATCTATTGGGACTTCCATGTTTGATTAGCCACTGCAGAGTGATCCACATAAGATTTGACTCCTATTTATTCGGGCTGATCCACACTAGTCACTAGCAGCTCCAATGCAGTGAACAGTGTGAGCAGAGTATGCAAATTAGTTTGGTAGTGAACCGTAGGTGCTAGATTGTGCTGTGTTGCAGCACCCTTTCACTCTACTACATCCCTAATGACGTTGGTTACCTTAGGTCACTGTCATGTGGCTTGGTGGGAATGTCTATTTTCTAATCATCCAATTTTCGACAACCGACCTCATTGAGCTCCTGTTCATTATGTGAATTCTTAGCTCTGTCAAGATTTCACACTGAAATATCTATGCAAGCCGCTAGTCTCAGTAGCAGTCACCTTTGTCACACCTCGAAACTGAAAATACAAATCTGTGTTGCAGGACCTGGGCGATACCTTCACCCAAACTCTTAATATTCCCCATGCTACTACAGTTTTACTAAAGTGTCCGCAGTAGTCTTCACCTAGTGGCATTAGATGATAGTTGAGTAAATGTACCCGCTATCAGGTATGAAGTATTATTGTCTGACATACTGTATTCTGGGCTTAAGGAGCAACTTTTTTTACTGTGAGATATTTCATATTTTACTGTTGCACAGTACAATTATTAATTACAATTATCAATAACAGAATCACTTTCCGCATGGTTCATCCATCCAGTACAATGTCTTGCGCCCGTCAAGCTCTTGATGCTGCATTGGACAATCAATTAGTTATTGACTCTGTCCTGATGTGTCGCTGTAATTGTTTTCATCCAGTCACTATATATTTTCTTTCTCAGATAATGCCGTAGACTCTGCCTTTGAGGGAGGTCCTGCATTTACGATGGCTGGTGATGGTACAACCGAGGCATTTATTCCGTCAGTTTTCATCTTTTCGAAGGAAGCAAAGATATTGATGACTTGTATGGACGATTTCATGGCAGAAGGGAATCCACTGGAAATTTTGATTGGAACTCAACAAAAATCTTTAGGTGGGTTTTGTATGAGTTTTTGTCGCTGTGTTGATTTTTATTGGTTGTTGGTGGGGCAGCTTTGACTTGCTTAAAAGGATCGAAATTAATACTGTGATGCTGAAACTTAGATTCTGATAGTTACGTAGAGTGATTCTAATTTGTGGTGTTGTGACATGACCATGACTGTGACAAAATCACAAATCCAGCGAAGTCACCAAGAGATCTAACTCTCAAAAGTCCAAGTTGGGTTCGAGTCGATTCATTATGTCAAATAACGTACAGCTTTGGGGTGAAATTCCACCGTATTGACGATCTAGGTGGATTTGATTTTCTAGGAATCCTGACTGAGAAACAATTTTGATAAACTCCATGAAGCAAATTCATTAACTGACTTGATTTATGTCTTGCGAAAATATAATTCTGAGCATCTACATAATTATAACGTCAAGTCTCAACTTTCACTTCCGAACAATTACCCCAGGTGACTTGCGACAAGTCAAGTCATCCGGAAAGCATAACTGGAGTTGCCTGAATACTCTTGTGTAGTTCTGTAGTAGTACTTGTCGGGCCCATACTGGATCAAGTCTCCACTTTCGTATCTGCTGATCACCCCCAAGTGACTTGAGTTGAGTGAAGTCATTCGTAAAGCATTGCTCGAGTTGACTGAATACTCATTGGTAGTACCGTGTTGATATTTGTGGGCCCCATAGTGGCTAATTTGTTGATGTCATTAAATAAAGTTCATATTGATCATTGCAAATCATGAGCCATTTGCTTTTCTATTTTCCAGATGAGGTAATCAGACAATATGGTTCAGTGTCAGTCACAGGCGAGGTTGATGAAGCTGAACCAAAATTCTCCCCAAATGAAAATCTTTTGGCAACCGGTGATGTCAAAAAAGTATCAGAATCCTACGTGGATGAAAATAATAGCTCCACAAACAAAGATGAACTCTGATACATGCCGCTATTGGTAATGGATTTGCACTTGGTAAAATGTTTCAAATATGCAGAACTGAATGTAAAATGATGCTTTGTTGTGTAGAACGTGATGATAACAATACATTCATCATTCATGCATTATATTTTACTCTCGAAGACTTCATTGCTACTTCACCATAAAAATTAGTTTGTCAATTTTTTGTGACAAGTGGCATCAAAATGTTTTAGAGAATAAATTTGACTGTATTGCTGAAAGCTATTTGAACGTAAAATGTCGATGGCCGATAACTGTGGTCACGCGTTGTCTGCTTCAAAATACTGCGATGACTGTACTGTGCAATATATTGGCAAACAATCAACATGCTTTCATATTATTCAGAGAAAGCAGCATGTCATTGATTATTACGCCACTGATTTCATTTACTAGGACTCGTCAATGTCAATGCAAGGTGCTTTGTGGTGAGCACAGCTTTTACGATTTTGTGCGATTTTGATATGTGTTGTTCGTTTTTCTTCTTTGGTAAGCCTTAAATATCGCATTAGTTCCTTCAATCATGGAAATATTTTTGCGTGTTGCTTGTGTGATGTGTGTCGGAAAATGTTGATGATTGTTTGATTTTATGCTCCTGATGCTTGAGTAGGTTGAATCTCTTGCACTGTGAGTTTTTCATTTTTGAGCTGATATATTATTTAGAACATTATAGGGCGTGTTTCTCTGCTATAGTACCATGTTTTGTGGTAAAGGTTGGTCCTGATTGTATATTTTTATTGTGTCCGACTTAATTTATTGGATTTTTTCTTCATTGAAGAGTAGGCACAAATATATGACTTACATCAGTGAGCAGCAAAGTAACTCATTTGTCATAGGGCATTGCCTACATCACATGTTAGCTAAAGCGACACCCGTAAAACACGAAAACAGCAAGGATATTCTGTTTCGAGGACCGCTTGATGCCCCCTGACAAATCTTCAATGTAGGCTACGTGACTCGTCAGAAAGGTTCAACCCATCATTTGCCTTACTTTGATATGTTTGAGCGCGCAGTAAGCCTACATTGCGCTTTATCGCCATATGCGCTCACTCAAATCAATGTTATCATGTTGTTGAAGCGCCGTGCGTTGGCGTGCTGCAAGCTACAAACGCGTTGGATGTGTGCGTGTCCGTGCCTGTTGAAGAAAGCCTGCTCCATGCGCGGTCAAAGATACAGTATGAGCTGGAGAATGTCATGCGAATTGAACTTCAGTATGTAGGCCTTTATCTTTGCTTAGCAAGACGGAGGGTACCTAACGTAACACCTAACTATCTAGGCCTCCCGCGGAACTTCTGAAAGACACCGGCGCGCTTGGCTTGGATAGCTCGTCTGATGGACATATTCAGTTGAGACATACCGTATATGATTCAGTCGGCTCGACATCTACGCCTCCGTAGCACTGTATGCTATTTTGGCCCGCTGCAGCATTTAGGGTTGTTTATTTTCTAATCTAAGGTTTATATATCCCAGGTATATCCACTGCGGTAATCAAGTGGAGTGCGAGAGGGAGGCACTGTTGTCGCGATGATTAGTCCACGCAACGACATATGTTTATACGTCGTTGGTCCACGCAACCGTGACAGGGTAATCCCCTTCACAGGGTCGCATGTTTCCCTTAGATCTTGCATTCCGATTTTTTTTTAAGCTGAGTTGTACAGCTCGCGTGTACTCGAGAGGTTGCATTGTGGGTTGGTTACGTTAGTATAGATTAGAGCTGATGCACCGAAATCGCGAAGAAATGTAGTCAGACCTGGTTGGACTGAATTAACACCGTGTGCAAAAGTAGACTGCTTTCAGTTGTCTAAAGACAACAACAGGGGCGAAGTAAAGAATCCGGGACCATTCATTTCTGGACACAGAAGCAGAAAAGCTGGTTGTCTTGTCGCGTTCTTCTGTCTATCCATTTTCACCTGATGAATGAGCAGAGCTTCGAAAGCTTGTGAATGTTCTAATTCTCAATAAACTAAGGCTGGACGTTAAATCTGTGGTGATCTTCTGTACAATATCTTATTAAAGAAATGAATGCCATATCACGCTACCCAACAGGCAAAAAGTTTCCCCCACCATCAATGCTTATTGGTGGGTACAGAAAACAGATGAGTGAAGGTTCAAAACAAATAAAGAACACTGCTCATGAGGCACACTGCTTGAATCTTGTAAGGTAAGTCTCTATCACTTATCGCCAAAATATTATTTATGTATCGATTAGTGATGTTGGCTGCCTGCTGTCAATGTAATGGTATAAATATATGATCTTTCGGTAAGGTATAATAATAATCAAAGCCTGCAACCTTAATTTATCATTACATTTCAGGAAGAGGGATTGGGAAGGCTATATTTGCACACTATTATTTCCAAAAACAGCTAGGAGTTCTGCATTTGCTGTGCGTGCATTCAACTCAGAATTATCTCAGGTAAGTTGAAGCTTTTTACTGTGTTTCAGGTTTCTTTATCATGTCCTAGTCCATTATGCACGTCTAAATGCAGACCGAGTTTGAAGAATCTGGCATCCGTTATTACATCCCTTCCAGTCCTGAAACTTTATATTTACTTTACCATTCCTTGGCTTTGGCACCAATACAACACAGTCTAGTTGAACTTTGAACTTGTTTTGCTAATCATTTCATCTGCAACCAGAGTTAGGCATTTCATATTCATTTAGCGAAGTCTGCATGTTCCATGTCCCAGTTAGTGTCTCCCAGGAAGTCTCTTCAGGCTCATAACCTATTGGACACCTATCAATTTTTGTTCAGGTTGGCGACTCCGTTTCAGGAAAAGCTCTGGGTTTGATGCGTTTCACTTTTTGGAGACAAACTCTTGATTCAATATATGATGGCCATCCACCGAACTCTCCAGTGACAACAGAACTGTTCCATGCTGTGAAAAAACATGGATTGTCGAAGACGTGGTTAAAGAGGATGATTAATGCTCGAGTGAGCTAATACTTTGTTTCTCCATTCAATTTTCTTTTGACTCTCCCGTACAGTAATACCACAACTCTCAAATACTAGTGTCATACTTGCTGTATCATGCATAGCGTCCAAATATTTGAAGTTGCTATGTCTATAGCCACCACTGTCGGATGAAATGACTTTACAACACTAGCATTTAGATTGTTCTTCTTTGCCTTAGTTTTAGTTCCTTAATCTTTGACCATCCATCGGTGTTGTAGGGATTGGTGTTTTTGTTCTTTCTGTTGCTGTTTATATATAATTCATTAGCCTGAAAGACATTGGTGAATGATCTGTTATCACAAGGATTCACGACTCCACGGTCACACTTCAAAGGTTTTATGGGCGTACTTATTAAGTAATGATGATATTGATGTATTTTGCTTGTCCATTCGCGTACCGACGAGTATGTGAAAATATTGTGTACAGTGTACCGGTACCGTATACAAATCACCTGATTTCAGGTTTCAAACTATCATTTTGAGTTGCATTATTATGATACAGCAGTGTGAAATTACACATGTCTAATTGCAGGAAGACCACATTGACTGCGGCTTTAACAGTATTAAAGAATTGGAGGATTATGCAGATAATACAATTACAGCTCAACTTTGTCTTCTTTTACAATGTCTAGGTAAGCTTGGTTAATTGGTAGACTATGGTAACGACCCCAATTCAGACTCAGTGCTGGTACCATACAGTAATGGCTTTGATAAAATTATGTTATTTTAAGGAGTGGATGTATGCAACGCAATTCTGAAGATTGCATTGTCAGAATGACATTTGTTCTTGTGAAGTTTCAAAATTTGCAATAGTGTAGTTTGTCTTAGTTTTAGTATTTGCATGCAACAGCATTCCACATATGTGTCTGTGTTTAGGTATCCAGGATGTTCACTGTGATCATGTTGCAAGTCACATTGGTAAAGCACACGGTATCATAACTGTCATCAGGGCGACGCCATATCATGCTTCAAGAAACAAAATTTATCTACCTCTTCAGTTCTTAGCTAAAGTGAGTATCCTTACTATCCTTGATCAAAAAGTCGAAAGTGTGTACCTTCTGCTTTGACTTATTATATTAGTTACGTTGTATGTTGTCTGTTTAGCATGGTGTTTCACAAGAGCAGTTAATGAAAGGTGATGACTGCCAAAGTACCCGAGACCTCATACATGACTTGGCCTGCCAGGTATGCCCATTATATTTGTACCCAGTGACCACTGACAATATGTTGGCAGAATGTTCAAACAGAAAATATATCACACCTTCTTCACTGCCTAGTCCAGCAAGCAAAGTGCCGACAGGACTAAGGCATGCTCCATCACATCCGGATGTTTTTAGTTGAATCTGCGTACGGGACAGTCGTTTTGTGCACAATCAATAGTTGAGCCCCAATACTTAATAGGCCTACATGACACACTTTATAGTTCATACCATAGCAACATTTGTGATGCCCAATTTTGTATAACCTTCGATTTTTGGAGGCAATTTTGTCATTAGATG
This sequence comes from Botrylloides violaceus, assembly GCA_030412335.1. Taxonomy (NCBI): domain Eukaryota; kingdom Metazoa; phylum Chordata; class Ascidiacea; order Stolidobranchia; family Styelidae; genus Botrylloides; species Botrylloides violaceus. The sequence continues at coordinate 479,449 of JASFYC010000424.1, forward strand.
ATAAATCCTTTTAATACCCAGTACCGTAGTTTGCACTACTTTCAGCAACGAGTGGAATAATCGAAGCTGCTAAATGGTGCCCTAGTTCTATCATTGAGCTTCGACTAGGTCATTCTTTACATTGCTGTTGCGAACTTGCAGCATTCGTCTGAACCAAGTCTACTGTATGAACTAAATTCTGTCTATTTCGAAACATAATGCACCCTAGACAAAATCTGTTTGCTGGGATGTACTATACTTCAGTATCTATGCAGAAAGAATGCTTTAGACGAAATAGTTTAGTTTCCTTTCACAGTAAGTACTGTAAATGAATGGAAAAATTATTTTTCAGGCCCATGTTCACCTGGAGCACGCCCGGAAACTTGCTGAGAGGATTCCCAGAAATGCCAAGACTGTATTTTTGACTGCAGTAAGTTTATTCTGCTACCATGTAATTTTCTTGGTTCTCACATGTATGTCGACATGTCCAATGGACGTATGTCCGCTAAATCAATTTTCATCGTGGAGTTGCCTGTTAAAATTGAGGGATATGGTGGACCTAGCCGCTCTAAGGAACCCTCTTTATTGGCTAATTAATGTTGTGCTTTACAAAAAAAATGTGAGTCACACATGGAAAAACCAGAGGAGCCCAGGAAAAGGCTGGGGCGTTTCTGTGGATGAGTCTATCTTCCCTGAAATAACTATTTTTGGTCACTTAGAAGTGTGTGAGGGTGTAGGTTGGGGACTAATATTGTCTGGTAACCTACCACACTTCTATGTTGGTATTTAATGCTCTTCGGTCCTCAGATGAAGTTTCAGTTATGACTGTTATTTATATTTATTATACAAAGCTAGGCTTACTGTTAAAGGACATAACATATAGTGAAATTGTTACTAAAGGCATATGAAAAGGGGGCAAGACTTGGTTACATTGGTCGATTCAGTGCACAGCCGTTGTGTTCGTAGCGCATATATCCACAATCGCAGACACTAGTAGTATGCGGAAATTGTGGCAAGTAACAGCGATTAATATTTTTTAGGTTCCCATTGACTGGTACATGCGGAATCTGCAGCAGGCTGATTTTAATCTCTATCATCCAAAACTGCAGTTGCGTAATGATAGACTTCTGTTTTCTGTTTTGTATCATCACTTTACAAAAAAATTGTGACAGATTAAACCAATTTTGAAAGGAAATCCTGAAGGTGTGGTAGAACGAAAACTCCTCAACCTGAAAAGGTTTAGCTGGCTTCATATTGTTGTGGTGGCAGTTCCCGTATGTGTTCGGCATAAAAAACGTGATGCTTGGGCCTACGCCTTGACTTTAGGTTGTGGGTTTCGGTTCCGACCACAACCTAGGCCTGCCGACGAGATGACAATACGAAATCCGTTCGGTAGCTTCCCATGTAGATGACAGGTGGTACCATAGTAAGGACACTCGAGGGGTGGAGTGGGATAGTCTACCTAGTATGGTCATGTTCGTGACCCTTCTAGCCACGTACGTGTATGGTTCGCCAAACGTCATAATGTGTGTCATGCAGCAGAATGGTGCCTACGAACTGTGGCGTGAATGGATGACGCCTACACGCTACAAATGCGACTAGTAGTAGCCTACGTGATTGTAGGCCTACATTCTGTTCCGACAGTACGGACCAACGACATGTTTATGTGTCGTTGTACGGACTAACTGGCAGTGTTCATTACTTTGCTCATACTACGTCGCTAATCAAATCGTTCGCAGCACTGTCAAGGCTGCTTATAAACTATATATATATATGTACCGATGGTACACGACGACGCTGTTACAGTAGCTGATATCTACTCAACCTACGGGATGCGCACTATGCGCTCCATCGTTTTATCGCGATTGTCATTGTGACAAGGCAGTGATCTTAACTAAATGAAGCGGTCGATACTAACAATCCATTTATCGGTTCACTTTAAATTTGGCGCGTCCTGCGAACTTTTTGCTACTGTTAGCTTCTTTACTGTTCAGCTGCTTGATACTGGACTGGGGTTCATAATTATCGATACTTATTAGTCAGAAAATCACCCCGTCACCCACTTTTGAAGCTCTGCAAAGTGCGGTAAGCAAAGACTTGACCGACTTTGAAAATCAATGGCGACATCGGATCCTTCGGCAAACGGCAATACCAGCGATCTCGAGAGTGCGATCGATGACATCACACTAGATGAAGCTCATGCTGTGCCTCTGGTGAGTAGGCTACAGACCTTTATACTGATTTCAGGGTTTTGCCGATGGATACAGGGTATCCCTAAACTGCGAGAGGCATTGCTGAAATGGGATAAGCAACAAACACGAAATCCTTGAAGACCGACGAGACAGACAGGCTTTTATTTAAAAATAAAAATCCATCATTCCATAGTCTTGGACCCATAGACGTGACAAAAAATTTACCCAGAGTAGAAGACACCTGAGGAATGAAAATATTTCTGCTCTGGTTATCTGGTGTTATAGCTGTGAACAGCATTGATACACATAATTCCTTGAAAGCACTAGGGGATTCACCATGCTGTTGTTTATGCATCATGATGGCTACTTCCAGGTTGCAAACGTCAAATAGCTTTAAGATCTTGAAGGATTTATATATTGCCGATAATCTTTGGTAGCGTCTGGTCTGGCCCCACTTATATATATTATACCGATAGACTTGTTTTGCAATACGACCAGCCTTTGCGAATGGGTTTTGAGACCCAAACCCCAGAATATGACTTCATAAGGGTAGGTCTAAAAGGCTGAGTAGCAAGGTGGTGGAGGTAGCGGGGAATGGAAATTTCTTAAAGATGGGTTAGGCGGAGTATCTCTCGAATTTGGTCCGGGGCCTAGGATAAAGGAGGGGTTGGTAGTGGGGTCTGCGGCTCATGTGAAGTGGCATGCCGGGCCTGACTCGTTAGGTTCTGATAGAGCAGCATATTTTTATTCGCTGTTTGGTAGTCGATGAATTTCGCTGAGAGAATGTACTGTAAGTAAGTGCTGACTGTGAATCTCAGAGCATGGAGAGCTGAGATTGTGTACAAGTGGCCTACTGGGATGTTGTTGTTATTGAATGTTGGGTTTGGAAACATAACGGCACAACAGTTCCTCTGCAAATATCTCTTTGCATTCCCTGAATGCATGGATTACAGATTTAAATTATTCTGATCAATCACATATGTATTGCTCGGAAATTGAGAGAATCGCATGTCATGCCAGTGAAGCATGTATTCCCTGAACATGGATTAAAGACTTGATTAAATCTGATCAATCAGATCTGCTTTCATGAAATATGTTGATAGGAGATTAGAGGTTCGCATGTTGTATCAGTGAAGCATGCAGCTCAGGCCTACTGCGGTAATGATACAATTCTATTCGGATGGAATAGAGATTGATGATATGTATACCGGTAGTTAAGATCTGCAGTCAAGTAGCCCAGGACATGTCTCGGTCTCTGTGCCAAATCGTAGCTTCGGTTCTTTGATTGGCTGAAGCAGCAATGGTTGTGAAAGAGTAGTGTATTAGTCTTAAACTTGTGTAGGCATAAATATGGATGTGGTAACATGATCTTCATATTCAAAGCCATTTTTAGGATGATGACATGATTTGTCGTTCACCAAGAATTGCAAAGTCACAAGACCAGACACTTGAAGAAATATATAAAGTGTTTTCTGATGACTTTGACATCGCTAATTGCAAGCCTGTTGAGGTTTGGTGACTGAAATGTTAATTGATACCTATTAGTTTGCTATTTATTGAATATTGTCATAGGTTTTGCCGAGGGTACATGGACATATTGAAGAAAGACTTGGGAATCGCAAGTGGCTGGCATTGTGGAGAAGTTGCTTCTCATCTAGCGGTCAAAGATTTATCGACACTTTTGTAGAGGTTAGTTGGGTTCCGAAAATTTCCACCTATTCTCTCGGCTGTATATCGGTACCTCTCAACCACACTCGCTACAGTAGATGGTGATCTATGCCGGATTTTAGTGAAGCCGTCATTTAGCTGAGGTTAGGACTTGCTTGACCAGGATTCGAGCTGATGTAAGCTGCTGTTTGGATGTCAAAATTCTACACCGTCATTGAGAACCTGTACGGTTTTATATTTCGCCTAAATGTCTTTGCTTGTGAGGAGGAATAATTTTCGATTTATTGGAGTGTCAGGTGTATAAAGAAAGCGCAGTCATATACCCTGCGTAGGTACGTTCACCGTGGCTGTCATAAAATAGACTGGCGGAGGGAGGAAGACGGCATGCCGAGCGCGAATGCCGACTAACTAACAGCATTCTAAATAACTGACATTTGTGTTTCAGGTTGATGACATTTGTGGTGATCAAGCTCATGTAGCCCTGTTCACTCCACCATCGATGTCAGAAGATGAACCAGCTTTGCAAATCATTCAATCTCATCTGAAAGAACTGGAACATACCGTGGATGTTGTTGAACTCTATCCAGCTGTTATGCCGGGTTATAACCCAGATTTGGAAGATGATGAAATCAATGATATGGCCACGTTCCTGGAAAATATTAGGTTGGTCATCTTCAATGCTTATGAACCACAACAGCAGTGCATATTTCCTTTTATCCATCTGCCTACTCATGGCAGTACAGCTGTGAAGAATTGACACTGGTCAGTCAGTGTGGTTGATCTAGTTGAAACATTTCAGAAATATCTATAGATGTTTGTGCATGGGGCAGGTGTATTTCACACATATTTTGACTTTTGAGTGCCACCATATCTGCAGAAATTTTTTACTGTGCAGCGTACAGACTCATGTTGAACAGATGCCTTTTGATCCACCGTGATGACCTGGTAATGGCTGAATGTGGATTGTGATATTATTTTTAAGTTTTGAATAATATGAGCGCTGTGACGGAAGCTTACAAAATCGAATGGAATTTAGAAACTTTGCAGTTGTCTCTTGTACCTTGTTAGTCTTGTTACACCAAAGGTGACGTTGGGATTTCATATTTTATGTAGGCCTACTGTTGCCGGTATTTGCTCAGTATTTCTACAGAATTGTCTGATTCCAATTCACCTACTACAATGCTATAGAGTCAACTTGATTCCATTCATCATTAACCTGATTTAATGTCACTCTCACTTCTCACCTACTCACTTGAATGAAACGACATAGCAGTAGGCCAATAGCACAATAGATTCGTTCTCGACATTGTCATATTTGGGGATTTAGGTCAGTCGTAAACAGCAACGTGTTCTTGTTCTAACTGCTAAGCCGAATCTCTCCTTCATTTATAGGCTTGAGGGAGCAAAATGATTTATTTTTTACCTTGTGCATTGTATATATATATATATATATGTGAATTTATATCAACCAGATTTTTCTTCGAACATATTCATCGAGACTGGGATGATGACGATGACAGAGAACAAGATTTTGACCTCTGCCTCCGATCGCGTCTGCAGTTATATTTCCATATCAATAACGGTTGTGTGCCGTCTCCAGTCGTCGCAAGGTATAATCGAACCATGTCAAAGTATTTACTACGCCGAAAAGATCTCCTTGATTATCAGGTTTGTTACAGAAAGTAGCACACCAGTATTTTGCTTTTCCGACCCTGCGATACAGTACCTGTTCCTAGCATAGCTATGACATCTTCTTGAATTATGATAGGTTAGATTCATATTTATGATCCATTCCAAGAAATTCATTCTCAGTTGGCAATCAACATTGGGTGTTGATATAAATGTACGGATCGGCAACTCTAATCGAATATTCGGAGTCGATTCGAATCACAAGTGATTCGATTCGACTGCAAATTTCTAATCGGGCTTACTACCACCACCTAGCGAACATCAAATCTTTTAGGTAAAAACTCTTTTCTGTGCCGCTCACTTCATCATTCTCTCTCACACGTACTCCTTGCTCGGCCTCTTCTCAATGGTCTTCACCTATTTTTTCACCCAGTTTTCCTATATTTTTGTTTATGAAAGGGCCTGATTCGATGATTCGATTAGATTTGAAAAAATTATTTGATTCCTATTCGAAATAAAAAATTATTCGATCTGCCCATCCCTATATATGTCGGGTGCACGGATTGATACATTTGTGTGAGAAATTTGCTGCATTTGGAGTGCTCTTAGCTCTCTTTATATAACACATTTTACTTGCAAGAGCAATAGAGCATGTTGCCTAGTAGAAGCCGTATTATATAACCGGCATCAAACATGTGTATTCACGTTTTTAGTCGGTTATACAGAGTCAAGGGGAACCCTCCAATTCTGAAGCTGTGGAGTGTTGGAGAAAGTATTATGAAGTACTTATGCTAAGCGGATTGTTGCAAATATGGGAAAGTCTCCAATTAAGGTACCGTATTCAAAATTCGCCTAGATTTTGATAACATGCTGTTTGATATATCTTGTCAATAGTTGTCATACCTTTAGTTTGAGAATTTACAACCTTAAAATTTTTTGATATTTGACAGTGTGGAAGGGCCATGCTTTCCTCAAATTTTAAGACGAAAAAAAGGCAAGAGGCCCGACGGGTCAACTATCACTCATCTCGTAACACGTGTTCTCACCCCGAGTATGGTTAAGAAATTTCCGGATGATATTGAGATCATGTGAGTATAGATATGTGGTATGCAGTATAGAAAATAGTATGTTGAGTGTAGTAGAGTGTAAATACACATCTGGATTTAACTTCCAACCTCACCTCATTTAGAAGTAGGTTCATTAAGTTTTGAAGCCTTGATTTTTCATTGGCAGTGAGTAGAATAAGCTGAAATCCATTTCAACACTGGTTTTCTAACCTATATCTGGTTACCAATCATCTGCTAATAAATCTAATAAAAATGTAGAGAGAGAGAGAGTGAGAAGTTTATTTAACATTGTGAGAGTTTCACAAAATATCCAATAAACTGGACTGGACGTTAAATCTATGGTGACTTATTATATTTATTACAAAATATCCTGGAAGGTCAAAAAGCGATACGACCATCAGGTCTTTGAGTCAGTAGTTCAGTGTACTGGTAATGTATGTCTTGATTTTACCAATATGTGCAGATCTGACTCTAAGAAAGTCGAATCTCCAATTGAAAATTTGCGATTACCATGCTCCTGTGCGATGTGTATGTAACCAGGGACGATTAATTGTTATAAATGATTTTGCAGGCAACACGAGACGCCAATTTCTGCGTTGAAACACTGTTATGAAGGCGATGAAGTTATTTTGTTCCCTGGTACTCATAGTGGGGATGGCTTTCACCAACTTACAGAGTCTGTCAAAATCAAAGGTAATTTTACGCATATTCTGGACTTTCCCATAGCTCAATGGCAAACTCTGTTTGTTTGAATAGGGCTTTGTGTTTGCTATACTGATACCACCTTATATCGTTCTTCTATTAATTTGAAGTAGGCTATGAAGTGTGTCAGATATTTATTGTTTATCATTAGTCAGTTCTTAAGATCGTTGTCTAAAACAGCCTTGTTCATCCACCGGTCCAGCAAGCTTCTATATTTTAATAACTTATTGTGTAGACGTACACTTGATGCAAGTATGTGGGTTTTATGTCATTGCAGACAACAATTTATAATGTGATAATTCACTGCAAGGTCGTCTTATATGTTCGACTGTCTGCCTTCTGATCGGACGGTTCTGGGTTCGATTCCCAATAAGTCAAACCAAAGACTTAAAAATGGGTATCCGTTCCTTCTCTGAGTTGCAGCCAGTATGTGGAGGGCTGTTGTTGTGATATTGATCCAGGCTATAAACTGAAAGTATCAACATGTTTACCATGAACATTGACCTGGCATACATGACCTTAGTAATTGAAAACGCCATAAATCCAAAGCAACAACAACTGCTTAGCGCATAGCGTGTGGAAATCATTTCTTGTATGGCATTTGACATTTCCTTTTTTTCAGGTATGGGTGACAAAGAAGACGTTATAATCAAAGCTACTTGTTCTGATGATCTATTCGTCAATATCAACAATAGCACTGTGACCTTAGAAAATCTTTCTTTTTGGCAGGTAAGTCGGCTACTCATAGTTCCACTCTTGTGTAATATGTATGTGTTCTTGGATGATATCTTGGTTATAGGAAGAAAATGCTGAGGCTGCTCTTAGAATTGAGAGCGGTCATGCAATCATATCAAATTGTTTGGTAAAGAGTGGGGGAACTGGTATTATGGTTCACCAAGGAGCTCATCTCACAATGCATGGTTCAACAGTGAAATGCTCCTCAGTGAGTAATAAAATCCATTTAATGTTTTGGTTCCATACTCTTAAGTCCCTATTAACAAGAATATGTAACATCAACAGGGGTGTGCAGTGGAAGTTATGCCTGGTAGCACATCAGTTCTTGAAAACAATGTGTTATGTTCGCTAGAAGAAGAATTGGCTGATGAAATGACAAATGATCTTACAGAGATTGGTAGAAATAGTGAATCTGGAAAAGGAATTGTGCATTTACATGTAAGTACAGTACTTGTGAATTGATATTACTCAAACATAGGGATGCTGGGGTTTCTCTGTTGGGTACTGGTGACCATTATTATGAAACTCGAAGTTTCAGTTAAGTATTCATTTATGGAATATTTGGAGATGTTCCGATAATAATTACTAACCACATGGAAAGTCCAAATTTTTTTTTACTTTCGTTGTTGCTAGCTAGGTGTTATGATGAAATTGTAGAAAGTCGCAACTTAAATTGTTCACTAAGTGGTTCTACCCACATTTGCTATGCAAGTGGTTTCATAATTCATCCCAAGCATATTCGAATCCCAATCTAAACCCATATTTCATACTAGCATAAATGTTCAATGGCTTGGTTACTATAATTTATTGTGTTGGTGTTGCATGTGATGATAACTGACTGGTTCTGAATTATACGGAGCTCTGTGACATCGCCGAGTCTTATTACTCGGGGTGTGGGATGATAATAATGTGAGGTTCGTTAGACAGTCATGTAAAATTTGCCATTCGTGGCTTTGAGCATTAGCAACTACTGTCACGACGGCCTTTTTAGATAATGTACTTTAATGTCAAATTACCTAAGCAGTGCATTTGTTATCGTATCTTGTGCATTACTTATGGGCTGTCATTATCAAATTTCTCATTTTTGTAGGTCGTGGATCCTCCCGTTTTGAAAATGGAGGGAAACACCATTCAAAATGGAATAAAGAGCGGAGTAACCATCAGTCGTAAAGTATACTCTGGTTCAATGTTGCTTGGGTATAAGAAGGAAAATTTGGTTGTTGATGCAGAGAAATCGCTTTCAACTGCTGTTAGTGGCGATGGAGAAAAGCTAGCAGAGAAAGAAGGGATCTTGAAACTGATTTTTGGTGAAAATGGAGTCCCTTGGTATTCACAGAAAAATGCTGCAAACTAGTCACTGTAAATAGTTGTTGAGAGTTTTGTGTTTGTTTCTCACTGTAGTCAAGCCATTGTTGGTACATTCAAGTATTGTCGTTTAAATTGCTTGCTGTTCATCGCGTTTTGCTTGGGCCTGTAACATTATTTTCTTCAATTTCCATAGTTTGTGTTGTTTTAAGTTCTTAGAAATTATACGTTTCGTAATATATTCGCTGTGACTTACAGTAACTGTGTAAATACGTAATGCTTGTCCGGGTTTCAGATTGAAGGTTCACTTGTTCGACCCTTGGCCAACTTGTCAGATAACAGGTTGGCTATGCTTTCGTTGATATGGAATTAGGAGTGAACTGCGCCCGGGAGACACGTGTACCGAAATCAGGTGGCGCCGAATCTACTGAAGTGTAGCCCAATAGAGATTGAATAACTTATTGATTTCACGAGACCTGTAGGCTATGTGTGTGCACGCTTCTACCCCACATAGGTCACAGGTGGCTGACGAATGGGGATCACGGATTATAGGCCTATATCTCTGTGGGGATCACAGATATGACGGGTCAGACATTTGAGAAATAATCTCGATCACGGTAAGGTACTTTCTGGTTTACCTACTAAAATACAGGCTACACGAGTCGCCCGTGGCCCGTCGTTCCTAACTGGACGCTGACGTCGGTTCCTGTGCCGCTAGGAGTCTCACGCGAGTAATATTCAATGGTTTCGATGTAGGTCTGAATGCAATATGCAATTTCGGTGGGATGAGGAATAGTGAGAGCAAGTCAACTGTAGCATGGGCTGTGTGGTTGTGGTGGTGTGGTGTGTCAGTGTGGTTTGGTCTGAGATTTAGGCTTGTTACATCTTAGTCCCGCGAGTCTTCCTTCAGTGTATACCGTCCAAAACGAAGTCGCCTCATCGCGCTGTTCAATAGAATGAAATGAACGTCTATGACGAGTTGACGACGGTTTGTTTTGCCTGTTACCGAACCCTAGCACCCAATAAATGTTTCATTCTCAGAAGACAAGGTCACCAACTGAACTAACCACCTTCCAATGTTTTCAGTTTAATTGTTTAACATTACGCATACGTCACGAGATATATTTGACACTCGGCAATCATGCCTGATGCTCATAGTAAAGAGAGCAACCTATCTTAGTTGAGCGTTAGGTAAACATCATCGCTAACCAATCGCGCTTGACTGGGTGCCAGGAATTTTCGTTCTATCACTAAAGAGCCGCTGGCTGGTTCTATGTGATATTGTTCAAGCATGCCGAAGCGTATATCGTATTTCTTTGGAGATAAGCGTTCGTACAACAGTCCGATCAGTACCGTACACAGAGTAGCTTGCGAGGGGAGGCCTATTGATTGCCGAGTTTGCACTAGTTTTTGCTAACTGTCGGTGTTCCGTAACTGTAGACAAGGGTAGGCTACATCACGTTTTTTCGGCTCTGTCCAGCTTCAACTTAAGTTCAACTGCCGACATGAGGCCTAAAGCATGAAAAATAGCTTTAACGCCCAAGGCGATAGTATGAACACCATGGAATTGAAATCTGAGAAATATTTGGAAATAATTTACACTTCATTAAGTTGCAGTAAGTAGGGTAGAGAGATAGGCTAATCCATAATCAACGTTTTTCGGGTGTTTGGCGTTGGTAATATGTGTTGAGTGTAGCCTTTAGACAGAACTATAGATAGGCCTGCCTTGAATATAGGACAATCACCTGAGTAGACCACCTGTTTATTTGTATTGGAGAAGTATATGTATATACGCGTACGGCCTTTCTAGACAACGCTTGACACAGGCACACACCAGGGTGGTATAGTTGCGAATGCATTGGGGTGGACTCGACGATTCATATGAGACAGGAGTTGGTCGGCAATTATCGCGAATTAGGCAAGCATCGCATAGGACCTAGGTGATGAGGGGCAGAAAAACAATGTAGAATGAAGTATGCCTACGCGGCTACGCCACTGTAGGACGGCCAGACGGCCTATAGCCTATCGCTGTTCTAAAGTTGGACTTACAGTCTGACACTGAACAAAAATCCTCAATGCGGTTGTCCCTATAGTCCTGGACTCATAAAATCTCAGAGGACTTATATACTGATCAGATAGGGCTCTGTTGGTGGGATCAGGGTCAGATGAGGCGGTCCAAATGTGGTCATTCGTCGGTCTTCACTGGTGGTAGTCACTCCTGAGCAATATGCTATATTTTCAGTTATATATTTATTGTATCCGGAATCAGATTAGTGCTAAAACGCTGCCTGTTGATTTTGGATTATTTAACCTGCGCGGTAGCCTGTAACATGCATATAGGACCTTGAGAGATGAAAACATGACTGAAGAGGTAGGTCGAGGATCACAGTCACAGCGTGACTGCGATTATAAAATTACGCGAAATGATTCTCACACAACCATTGCAATACTTTGCCAGGTGAATCCGAATATACTGCAGCATGCTAGCGGAACTGACAATTTCTCCAATGCGTCGCTTACGACCGCGGAAAGGCTGAAGCAACGCGATGAGCGATATTTTAAATGGTTTCACGGCAGGGTATCGCGAAGCGCAGCCGAGAATCTTATGCAGAAAAACGGTGACTTTCTTATCAGAGAATCACTCGTTAACAAAGACGAATATGTTCTAACATGCAAGTAATCAATTTGCTATTTTGATTAATACCAGACTCTGTCCAGTCCGCCGTAGCCTCCATTATTTTCTCACTCTTTTCACAGATACTTCAGTGCATATTATAACTTCAAAATCAACAGAGTTAAAGTTCCTACGTCACCGACGACGTCAGCCACTATGTTTTGTCTTGAAGATAGAAATTTTGAAACTTTATTAGACTTGGTTATTTTCTACACCACCCAGAAATGTCAAGTTACAAAGAAAACGGGAGTTATTTTGAATCAGCCTGTAGATCGCATCGTACCTCTCTCGTCGGCAGAGGTTCCATATGCTTCCCTGAGGAAAGGTGAAAGATTCACCACAACAGGTATTCTAGTAGGCCTGTACGAAGATGGGCGTATAGTATAATCCCTCCGAGGGCACAACTTTATTGCTTTAATGTTGATTCGATTCACTATGGCCACCCACAAAGCGGAACATAGCCGCCGAAAGAGAGAGGAGTGTATTCTACTCGCAGAAATGAACATTGTCTAAAAATGACCACACCCAAATTTTCGGTCAAATAGTCAGTAATGCATTCAATCCGGTGTAGGCCTATAGTAGATGCTTCTCTAATACGGGAGTATTCCCAGTGTAGCGTTCTTGACGACAGACCCTACTTTGCCCTTTCATCATTCTGCACTCGCTATAAACTGCTAAACGTAGCCTATCAGTTGTCCATTTAAGGAACAGCGCTTATCATGATGACGCACATCATTGGATCAATTCCGGCTATTCTGACATTACCCCTCTGACCCGCCTATTGAACATATTTGAATACATCGCTGACAAGTACGACGCATAGATATAACGGCTTTTATTTTTCACTTCGATTATATATACACTATCAGTATAACATTCCCGACGTGCGACTTTGAACTTTCTATGGGGCCGCCATTGATCTTGCGCGATTGCTGCAACGCCAGGGCCAAACTATTGCAACACAGGCAGATATGATTTCTGACTTATTTTGCAAAGAGGTTTCGATCGCAATACGTAAACCGCTTAAAGGGAAGCGATATCAGTCTTAGTATGCTTCCACTTTTACGCTTGACTGAAATAATTCATGCATGAACATTACGAACTGATACAAATTTTTGTGGAGAAATCTAGAACCATGCTATCGCTGTCTCATCATCAGTGTTCTAATTTCTTAGATGGAAGCGTATATCATCGTCCTGTCAATACAAATGGCAATTTCAACAACAGTAACAGCAATATCACTCCTATACAGGTAACGTTTTCACCAAACCGTCGCTAAAACGCTGGGACTTATTGTTGTGATCCAAAAGAAGGGTTCTATTAAAAAATCTCAGCCGATATTCATACAACTAATTAGCAACTAACAGAGGTTGACTGAAACCTCCAAAGAGACGAATACACGCGACCTGCAGACTACTACATGCAGTCGTGATTAGGCGTAATCAGTGTAAAGCAGGAATGCAAATAATACCACGCTGGTCACTTCCAAGCAGGCTTCCTCGTATACAATCGTCTGTCAAAGACTTTAAAATTGGTATCCGCCATTCCTTCTCTGCTTGGTATTGGAGAAGTGGTAGGCTACTGGGTGTGGCAGTGATCCACCAGGCTTTAACCGGAAGTGTCGACACGCGTCCTAACCTCTGACTTAGCGTAGATGACGTTAGTAGTTGAAGACACCATAAACCCAAAACAGCAACAACAATGAGCTGTCTGTACACGTTAACCTCACTGATATACATATACTGTACTCTTCGTTGCCGGTGATAACTCGAAGACGTCGTATCTTGCGCCTCGTTCGCGATGGATACGAATATTTGATCGTCTGTGTCCCTATGCGTATAGCGCCCTTCTGGAAATAATGCATAAGTTATTGTTGCAGAATACCACATATGACATTCCACCGAAACCAAGCAGGGCACCAAGTGTAAAATCAAAGTCTCTCGATTTTCCATCTCAGCAGTCGATTGATTCACGGTTGGCAGCGAAACAAGCGATCCCGGAAGTATCTCGTCCATCTGGCGACAATGTGAGGTCAGTATATAATATACTGTAGTATGCAGGATACCTGACGAAATGTGCATTCATCCTCACTTGGGACACCGGGGGAACCCGATCCCGGCATTTTGGAGCATATTTGCCAACTCCAAAACACGCGAGTTTTTTCTCGGAATTATTCATCGACCAATATTGATTTTACTCAAGGCCGATACGGCATGATAGATGGGCGATATTGACAATCGCAAATTTACGAATATCTGCCTCGATCGGCGCGATATTCGGTTGACCCGTACTCACAATCCCGGATTTGGCAAGATGATTTGAGTCAAAATGGATGCGCCTATACAGTGTTACCTCGAAGCTGCGCAACTCCACCATGGCGCAGTAAAATCGCGTGATCTGCGCAGTGAAATCACGATTTGGCGCACGAATACTTCTTACCATTGATGTATATTTGTGAAGTGTATGTAACTTTGCGCGACGTTTCGCGAAAGTTTCTCTACCTCGTCATTACATGAACAAAACGGCTACCGAGCTATTCGATTGCGTCACGTGATGTAATTTCACAAACACACACTCTGAAAAAGTCGCGCACCAAAATTTTACGTAAACGCACGATAATTATTTTTTGCCCGGGGTAGTCGGGAACACTACGCCTATGACGTACTACCGTGCAAAACATTGCGTTACCAAATCGACGAACAGCCACTTGGGCGGATACAAAGAGTCGAAATCTCTGGGTAGCCTGACAATTAGGTCACATTCTGGGATATGGAAACGCGGCACGGGTAAGATAGCATTATTTTCGGTGATTCGGATGCTTTTACGGCAATGTTGCAACTAATAATTATGCCTGGTTACCAAAAATTGTATAGTCTCTTATCCTACCAAATCCCGGGAAATTCCCGGCGTTGCGGAGTGCAATGCCTAGATTTACAGATAGGCCTACAGTCCCAAAATCTCAACTCTATTGCATCCTTGCATGCTCACGTTGCGCAGGTTCAACCATGACTGCCTTTAATTGAGATTGAGGTTTCAAACCGTTAATAACTGATATTCCTGCTTGACGTTGTCAACTGTGACTAACGTATCAGAACCGTTGGACTTGAGATGCCAGATGACGTCAGATACCAATCACGTGGGAATTCCCTTCTACAACCCGAACGCATCATCTGTTAATTAAGCGCTGACTGACACGGTAAATCAACGGCAGTTAACAAATGTGTAAAAATCGATGCTGCTCTAACAACGAGCTATTCAGATAAAGTCCGCGTGCTGGCCTATCTGTCGATATCAAGGCCGCATGACATGAAACTGGTTGCAGCTGATAGCTAAAAATACGTTCGTCCTTTCTGATTTCCACAGGATGCGATCGAGACCGTTCAGTCCTAGGAAAAAATTGGATAACGCGGCGGTTCGAAGAAAAAGGGCTTCATGTTTTAAGGTAGGATACTGATGTAGCCTTCCTGCAAACGTAGCGAAATGGAGGAACTGTGAAGAGGGAAAGAGATACTGTCAGACTGCCAAGCCATAGCGGCGTTCATTAGAGACGTGCGGTGATCAATTTTAGACGATATTGCGACTAATCACCCGATACATATTGTATCCCCTCGTCATCACTCGAATGCTTTTCGACGTACACCGTTCACGTTTCTGTATCTAATTGCTACGCACGTCATAGTAATCGCCGATAGCCCGATACCCATCATCTCTTTCTTCCTTTGATGGCTTCATCTTATGTTATGTCGCAGCGGATAATGGGATATACAAGCACAGCATGGCTGTATTTTGGAAACTTTTTGACCTGCCGCAACCAACCTTACTTGCCCGAGCTTGTGATTGCCGTGGCTTTTTGTAATGCTGCAATTTTAATACGGTAGTAGGCCTATTAACGGATTGGTTATTGCATCGGTGAACCTGAGCATGACTCAGCACCCAGTTGTGAGGATACTGAATCCCATCACTTCTTCATGTGGAAAATCGCTCCCTCTTGCATATGAGCGACTCTGCCAACACTGCTCGCGGCGTCCTCTACACAGACGCAGATGATCTAATATCTTTTACTTATGAACTGTACATTTTCATAGCCCGCTCAGTATCGATGCACCCTTCTGTCGGAAGAAAATCCTCCTTTAGAGCAAAGAGCGTTGACGGAAATGAACAAGATCCTCCTGCGAACGGATTCTTTCAAACTTGCCAGACACATGACGGTCATGGACTGCAAAGTAAGCTGATTGTATCCCGGGGAATGCCATCACAGATGTTTGCAATGATTTAGTGTAGAAGCATGGTAGAAGTCTTGAACATTCATCGCGATTACAAAATCAGAATATTGACTAATAATAAAACTATTTCGCGCATGGATTAGTAGGCCATTAAAAATGAGAACAAATCATTACACCCGGCGGCCTAGAGTGGGCCGCCAGCCCAGTGGCCTACGCTGCTTGTACGTCCAATGTCAATGTAGGCCTACCACCACGAGGTCGCGTGTCTCCCTGTGTGCATTTACTAACGTTTATAGTTACTGCAATATTAAGTCATGTCACGGATGGGTGACCTCTATTCTTTTACCCACAAGGCTTATATGGATATCGTGATAAACATGTCACTTTTCTATTAGCAGTAGTACTTTTATATAATTCATTAACGATGCTTATGGTTTCGTCACAGATTTGTCATATCATGGATGATGGTATGGAACATATATTTTTACCTCATGCGTCTCAGCTAAGGCAGGATATTCTCGAAAGGTGAGCAAACTTGGAAATGTACCGGTACTTCTTAATGGAGATCGCTAGGAATCTTTGAGCTGTCCATCAGCATCAGTCATTGCTTACGTCTTACGTTTTACGTAGTGCATTCATTATCTGAGCTTCTACTGATCCATTGCATCAATGAAAGTGGTTGCCTAGTGCCTACACGTTTTATACTAGACACAACTGCACCCAGCGTCTACGAAAATTGCTCAATTATTGTAATTTGCGTTTCTTGGGATTGCAGCCGTAGGAATTGGCGAATGCTACCGCTCTGCACTGCAACCACAATCATCATCATCATCATTAAACACTCGGCCAACTAAGCGGTCAACAAATATCAATATATACCATGTGATGGATTGCCCACCCATCGATCTCAAATACTAGTATGTGTAGTATCCGGGTATACTCGGATACATTGAAGTACCCGCTCCGAGAATATTTACCCGAATAGCAAGATGCGTTGCCGCTATCTGTGATAGTATGTTTACACGTCACTTACCTAGACAGAACCGCACGTGACCACCTCGCTGACATTCGTCTGACAATTTGTAATTATCGATTATTATGTGTGCGAGTGTGTCGTCATGAACACTCAAATATCTACTGTTGGAGTTAAGGTTGCCTTCTACTGCGTGAGCTACCCACCTACTGACAGATGATACAACAGAATCCCGAACTCCAAGTCCAAATCTCTTCTGTAAAGATTAGTTGGCCAATAAATCATGTCATTTTTTTTATTCATTGTTGCTTTGCCACAGATATCAATGTATAGCTTTCTGGGTGGTGATCTGTGTGATTAAGTGCACTGGCGGCTTAGAAGAACGAACAGAAATGCTGAACAAACTTATACAGGTAGAATATATGGGATTGAATCGTTATGATTTTAGCATTTTTCGATAGGATAATTTTCTACTAAGGGTATGGAAACCTTTAAGTTCTAATACGTATGTGTATGTATGTACTTGTACATATGAGTTTATTCAACGAGCGAGGCTCCGCAGAATTTCTCACCAACGGACTGCCCTGGGCGAATGTGGAGTTAATGCAGCAAGGTAATTTTCTCTGCGGCGTAGACGTAGGCCTGTAAGCGCCACAGCCCGTAGCACACCGCAGATGTTAATCACCACGGTGACTCGGCAGAGTATTTACTCTCGATACTGCAATCATCCACATTCCCGATGAGCTTAGGATCTGTACTGCCTGCAACTGCCTGCATGAATCGCTAAAACGGCGATGCTGTAGTTCGATGTGGACTCGAAAGCATTGGCCGCATTGGCGTGATTACCTAGACAGAGAGAACGCTTTAAGCCTCACCTCGTTATGAGGCAGCGAATTGTTTTGTTGATTACGCCATGTATCCAATCTAGACTGTTTGGTTTTAGCACAGGTTTGTTTTCAGATTGCGAATGAGCTTGTACACAGCATGGGAAACGTATTCGGCTTTTCTGCGATGATGCATGGACTTAATTCACCCCAAGTACGTACATTACGATACTGATCTCAAAACCAAACTGTTTTTGTTAGATAAGAGTGCTTATGAATATACTGAAGCTAGACACGCGTTATTCCATTATTTCGAAGACCGAACAAACCAATTACCGTTATTGCCGTCACTTCTAAATCAGCGGCTTCGGTTAGATTAGTGACGATACTGCTGACAACCTTTGGTTATATTGACAGAAGTACAAAATTTACAAAGGCCACCTACATTCTGTTCCCTTTGCGAAAATTTGGGTCTTTCTATCTACAATTTTTAGATTCAGTCGATGGACTCTTTATGGAAACGATTAGAAAGAAAATACACCAACAACGACGTTACTTTCGTAAATAAGCTCCGTCCTTTATTATTCCAATTAGATCAAGGAATCGACCAAATAAGTAAGCACCACGCTCTCCATATTTTTTCCTGCTGGAAGTTGATTTGGTGTTGGTGCACGTTGTTTTGAATTTACTTCGTTTTCGACTATAACTAAGGTCATATAAGCCAGGTCAATGCTTGACATACGTGTCGATACTTTCGGTTTATAGCCCGGTCACTATCACAACCACAATCCCCCATATTCCCCGATACTGACGTTCAAGTAGAGAAGGAACGGGAGTCTTTGGTTCGATTCGGTCGGGAATCAAACCTTGAACCTGATCAGAAGGCGGCAGTCAAACCAATCAGCCCTACGCTCGGTTCGTGCCGTGGCGCTCTGCTGTTTAGGTTACAATGGTGCGTGAAGTGCAATGCCTTTACATTGCGGAAGTCGAAGTACAGTAAGTGTGAAAGTATATGCCGTAGGATTTACAGATGCACTGGAAGAATGTAACCACCTTCACAAAATGCTACTTTCAAAGCCCTGTGTTGGTGGCCGTTAGGCGAATGTGCATCATCTACTCACTACTG
Organism: Botrylloides violaceus; assembly: GCA_030412335.1. Taxonomy (NCBI): domain Eukaryota; kingdom Metazoa; phylum Chordata; class Ascidiacea; order Stolidobranchia; family Styelidae; genus Botrylloides; species Botrylloides violaceus. Next base: position 498,546 of record JASFYC010000424.1, read on the forward strand.
TATTTATTTATAGCAATAAGGTATAGCCCATCAGAGAACGCGATAACTCTCGAATCTAGATAGGTCTATACTCCTTTGCTTCTACACTGACGACTGACTCCATGAATTGTACAGTAGCGTCATTCGCTCGCTTCTACTTGTTACCATACAGTGTAATCATAAAGCACTCGACCATGCGCTACAATGCTGATGCTTAGTTCCTCGAAACAATTAAGTTATTAACTTATTATCATAAAATGGCTTCGCGACGTGTTGATGGAGTGAGCGATTATGAAACCAGTCACCCGTGCGTTCAATTAGTTTGGATCAGCAGATCCCCTGCTCACCGTTCGTAATGGGGATGGTGCGGAGACGTAGCGTTGACTTTGTGAAGCCCGCTTGCTGCTATTCATCCGTGCCCAGTCTATACGCATGATATGTAGCCCATGGCCTACTTTAGTTCTAGACTAGGCCATGTGTAGCCTATGCGTTTGCATAAGCAAACTTGGTTCATGTGTAGCCTATGTGTAGGCCTACTATGTGTATCTTGTCTGCGTCTGTGTTAATGCTGCAAGGGACAAACATATTTGCAAGTTCGTTCCTTACCTGTTTACATATTCTTGACCATTAGTCATTTTGGATGCTGACATCGTAGCGTACTCGGCGAAAGTTTCAATTTTCGTTCATTTTCTCCAGGAATCGCAGCCACGTGTATTCCCCATATAATGCCTCTTGTGCGACTATTGGAACATCAGGTATCTGGCGTTCCTCATAATACATCCTACGATTCTACCGCAAATGCATCGCCGACCAGTCCATCAGCGGATAGTATGGAATCCGAAAGCAACAGTGATACAAGGGTAAGTAGGCTATAGACTTTTGTCGGCTACGCTGGTTTTTTGTTCAATATACAGTAATTTGTTCACTATATCCTTCCGATTCATACCGTGCCCCAGGTAGCTAAAATCTACTTAAGGGTGATACAATAGAATTGAGTTCGAATATTATCTGCATGAAACGGTTACGTTATGGTCATAATCGTTTATTTATGCCGGGTAAAAATTGCAACCCTGATGTCCACCAACCACGCTGGTGGTCTCTCTCCATGCTAAACTGCCTATGCGGCCATACGTCTACATATCCAAGTCTGAACTATATTCTCTGTCCAGTTCCATTGGTGGGAAAATGTGCCCGACGAAAGTTTCGATTCTCTACTGCATCAATTACATTACGGTCGTTCAGTCGTGGAATCAGTTGATGAATTCAAACAAACGGCCAATGCAAGGTTATCGGGTGGGTTGAATTTTGATTCTTGAGCATTCAGGATATTTAGGACAAGTCGTCGACATAGGCTACCTTACGATCGCTGAAGTTTATCATATTCACTACATCCGGTGTAATATATTTTAGCAGCACGAAGATGGTTATTTAGACCTATTTGTCGCTCTTCAGTATATTCACGTTATATTTACTATGTACATGTTCAATTACAGTGTACGCACGCACAGAGTCAGCCTTAACACTAATACTCTATATTTTAAACCTCGTTACTATAACAGTTATAGTGGCTATAATTATATCACTAATGGTCACTGGTCACTAACTAAGAGCATGGGAAGTTTACCACATTGTTACCATATTGCAGCCGATATCATTATGGCTTGTCTAGTACAGAACGTTTGCCGTTAATTCCTCCCAGAAATGTAGTAAAGGCACAATTTAGCAATAGATCTTTTTGAAATACGAGAGGCAAGGACATGCGTATACTGCCCAGCGCGTAGCGTAGGCAAGACATTGAAACGTCGGAATGCAATAACTTCGGCACGACAATGATTAGCCTCACAATTCTGCACAACAATAACAATTAAGGCGATCGATGAAACCCAAGTCTCGCGCAACAACTAGCAGTCGGCTCGCCTGATGATGTTGTACTCAAATCTCACAACTCCTACTTTCCGTTTGTAGATTTCGAAGAGATTGTAGTCGTTCGAGAAATGTTCACGACAGACTTTCAAATGAGACTATTGTTTGGATTCCGAAGTTCCGAGTCCCCGCGGAAAGAACGTTTCGATAAGTTCGACCGAATAATAACAGCTCTTGTCCGATTAATAACGGACTAGATATTCTAAGCACTTATTGCATATAACCTATACTATTCGGCCTGAACGAATTCTGTGCACTTGGTTCGAATAGGCTTGCTCCAAATGAGCTCCATGATGGTTACATCGTGATGGAATGGCACCATATTCCCACAGCTCACGGATGGGCGTCTGCTTGAAGGACGTTTCAACAATATGGTGACAAACAGGCTGCTTGTAGAAAAACTGCGACGCGTTGCGTCAATAGCCTTTGTCATATACGCGTCGACGACAATCTGTGTAGGCCTACCTGCATCGCTACATCACATATATATACCCTAAATATATTAAGTATTCATAACTTGGTAACAGGCGACTCGATTGTATCTATATATCTTTTCCACCGTTTCCAACTGCTGCACCACCACTGCAATGCAAGGCTTAAACAAGATATTTGCACCGGCAAGTTGCGACTATCGATATTTTTAATTAATCATATATAACAGAGCATTGCATAGGCTCTATCAGGCCAATCCGACCCGCTCGGCAAAATTTCAAGTTCACCCAAACCCGCACTACAGTATATGCCTCATGTCCGGCCAGCACATTAAAAAAAATTCCTAATTCTGGTTTTTCGTTTGTCGTAGTCAGCAACAAAACATACAGTAGGACGAACCTAGGATTTTCTGCCAGTTACCAGCATTCCCGCCTGCTACACACCACAAATTTTGAGTTCGATCCATACCCACCCATTACCTGTACCGGGTGAAGCTTTCAGGACGGCTTTGCGCATGGGTTCACATGCAACACTCTCATATAAAATAGCAGTAACACACTCGAAAAACAACAAGTTTCATGATAAATCTATTTGATGAATAAATAACGAGTATAATTGCAATATAATTTTCATATCAAAACCGCGTTTATGTCCATGCTGCTTTCATATGCTCGACTGCACCGACTAGTCTGCCAACGCATGTAGCCACCGCAAAAATGGAATTGCTTAGTCCGCATTCTGCTGTCGTATGTTTTCGTATGAAGACGTCCGGATGACGATCGGGTAATTTTACTTCTTGCCGCTGTTACGAACTTCCCTCATCCGACGGAGCGTGTTTGGATAATGGTACCGGTAGGTGTAACCAAGTAGCGACACCAAGTTCAAACTTGTCGAAACGATATGGCTTGCTTAACGTATCAATACTCAATGGCGATGGGAAATCTCGTTAATGCAAGCAGAATGAATATACGAGATTCTTAAACGCTAACCGTTAGGGGTCGCTATAGGCTACATCTTGTAAGTCTGTGTGTAGTCCAGGGAAGGGTAGAGTAGTGAGATTCGATAGCGATTTTAGAGATTGTTATTTCGATTTTGCATATCCCCAGCATCCCGGAATAATTGATCAGTCTCTGTATGTTATCGACTCCTATACGGCCCCGACACACTTCGCATATAGAATTATGAATGCTACACGAGGTGACTGCCACTTTCGCCCAGCGCAGATGCGTGCCGAAGCATACATTAAACGTTGGACATAAGACTGTAGATCAATTGAAAAGTAAACTTCCAAGTGATCATTTTCGGGGCAAGAGCATAATATGTCACACGCACTCGTGAAAAGCATTAATGCACGGGAGTTGCTGAATATAGCCTACATTTTTATCCGTTCGTTATTTCGGCTACTTCGAGATCGCCGCAAAGAGTAGGCATTAAAATAAAGCGCATCCGATGATATGCAGGCTATAGGCCTATACATGTAAGCTGTAAGTAGCAATCGGATATAGCCGATCAAAATTTCCTGCGAGTGATGGTCTCCTATAAGGACTGGCAGGCCTCGCTACTAACCTCGTGGGCCTAGAAGGAAGGAAGTATGAATAATGACTGCTCCCCACTTCAATGAGAACTGATGATTTACTAATTGGGAACGCCGTGGTGTGTCATCCATGTCGGTTAGCCCTATGCATTTCTGAGCGTATATATGGCTGATCATTGACGTTGCGTTGCCCTATATGCTGATTAAGATAATAATCAGTGTCATCAGTGATTAGTATTGTGTTGCACGCTCAATGGGCGTCGGCCACCACACTTTGGTAAAACTGCGTTTTAGTTAATCATATTCGTTTGGTATGTCACCTTTCGTGGATAAGCTTGCTGAATCTGAGTGATGATAATCTGAATAACCGTGCATAGATTAACTGCATATCATGATATCGTGACCTATTGAGTGTTTATTCATCGGTGAGAGTGAGACTATAAGCATGTGGCCTACCTACAAATAAGGACACATACAGTAAGCTGTAACAAAGAAGCAGACACGCTATATGCGGATCTGCTCCGGTCTGAAATGAATCACTGGGGCGCTGTGTCAGGATCGCAGGTCCAGGTACCAGTATAATGGATCATGTAGTGCGTATGCGTATGACTTTTCTACATTTTCATTCAAGTGAAGCATAGTATGCTGAGAGAACGTGTTTGCAAGCTCATTCCGCGGAGGTGATGCAATTATATTGTATCCATTATATTGAAACGCATTCTGAAGAAGTGTAACTCATGATGGTTGACGTGCTTCCGTATAGTCCTTGTACAGGAAATAGACTGAACGCATGAAAGACGTTTTTTGTCAGATCTCAGGGATACGTCGCTACAGCAACAGACGACGGTTGTATAGTGTATTTGTAACGATAAACAGATCGGTTTGCAAGGACTTCACAACCGTTGCAACGCCAACGCCACGCAATCACTAAGCGAAGACAGGCAGGGTGCGAAAGGGACGATTTATAGACCTGTAATCCTCTTTTTTAGCAGAAAGCACTTGGATGAGTAGATGTTATTGCTATGCAGGCAATGTAATACGGATGAATTAACATTGACAACTGAAAAGCTAAAATCAACCCTGAATGTTGATTTGTTGACCGAATGCCAGAGTTTGCCGTTGCAGACCAATGAGGTCTGTGATGCTCTAGCCCCAAATTCGAAAATATTGTAACCGTAAGACAGGCGAATCGAACGACATCGGGCGACTTTACATTTGGGTAGTCGACCTACGTTGCTTATGAATGCTGTAGTAGTTGTCTTGCAAATACAGTAAATAGGGTAAAGGAAGAACGACCTTTATCACGATGCGAGAGCAATTAGCCTGTGCAACTGATACGTCTCGCAGCTGCGTGGTTATTTAGATTGAATACTCAACACAGGGATGCATCCTTCTCGCAATAACATGGGAAATTTTCAGCTGGTAGCTTCACATGACACATGACTATATGGCGGATACATGTTTAGTAGTTTACGTGCCTGCTGTTTTACTGACTGTAATAGCGGACATGCGGTATAGAGTACATCCGTTCTGATGTTTAGGGCATCAATTCACCTTGGAGCGTAAATGCTATTGTGTGTAGGGTTGTGGTTTTTATCAAATTAGGAAAAAACCGAAGCGGTATTAACCGAGGCCTTGATAAAAACCATGGTTTTTTCGGTTTTTACTGGTTTTTATTAACAAAAGGAACCCTTCAAGAAATTAGCAGGTATAGGGTTATAGTTCATTCACCTTATTGAAATTCTACATGGATTTAACAATGGGAGGTTACAGATGATTCTAGAAACATGGTGGCAAAAGTAATCACGTTTATGCCATGATTCTAAGATCCTTTTTAACCTTCGTGTTGTTACAGCTAGGTAGAATTTCAAATTAGTCTGCGAATAGCCTGCTTCTAGAAGGACATAGGCCGCTTTCCTGCTATTACAACAGCATGCATCAGGAGAGTAAGTATATTCATTGTCCGACCCCAACTCGCTCTGGGGCAGCATAACTTAGAAGTCTTAGTATTTGCTGTGGTATGTCACTGTCTTGAGAATCCAAGAGATCAATTTCTGATTCACAATCTTGTGAGTTTGACTCATTATCATCCACCAGACCATGTAGAACATTTGTGACATTACGAATCAAATTTTCTGCTTCGTAGTCTTCTTCATTGTCAAGGTCAAGTTCACTCAGCTGGTCTTCATCATATGCCATAAATCTTCCAATTTTTTCGATTATGTCTTGCACCTGGGATTCATTGGGTTGTTTTTTCATGAAATGATGCTTAACTCTGAGGATCAATGAAATATTTTCTTGCTTCAAACGATTCCGTGATTTGGTTACTGCTGCAGCAGCACAAGACCACAGTCTTTCACAAGATGCCGTGTGTGGTGCACATGAAAGTACGGCCTTGGCTAGCATCGATAGTTCTGGGGCGTCCTCGGATACATCGCACCAGAATAGAAATGGTTGGGATCGTACGCAAGGAAACCATATGGCTGATTCTTTTTCAAATACACCTATGATAAACAGGATAATTTTAATACATCCTAATCAAATGAAGCCATAAGTTATCACAAACCTGTATAGCTGGCGTATGCAATCCATTGCTGCACGAATCGATTCACTTTTGCATCAGCAATCTCTGGGTAGAGAGCGCGGAAGAGCTTAATCCCCAGGTCTCGCACCTTCCTTTTTGCCGGTGCACTAAGCCCACAACCACGTGTCCTTGGGTCGAGGAACCACTCAACCAAATGATGGTCTTCTATAAAAATTTTGGTCCTTCGTTGCATCTTTTCTATCATTTTTAACTTGTCAGTAATTGCAAGGTATTTTGAGCTTTTAACCTCTTCCTTCAGCCACATCCACCCCATTAATATAAGCCCAGCAGAGGCATTATCTAGTTCTGAGATGGCTGAAAGATAGATATTATATATATTTCTTTAATCCTGGAGCATAAACAAATACAAGCAGCTACTTGCTAAGACAAAGTACCGAATGTTATCCCTGGGTAGAGCTAAATCACCAACTCCTGCTGTTAGGAAGTACACACTGCACATATCGGAAGTATGCTTCTTACTAACCTGTAATAACATAAAATGGCTTTAGCAATTGATAAACTGCATCTACGCCTCTCCAAAATTCGTCGTTATTTATAAGGTGTCGGACAGCTTGTGCACTAGCTGACTGCAGATGCGGCTTGCTACATTCCTGAACAAAGACTACCTACAACAATGAAAAATGGGTGACAGAACAGTTCCAGACTTTGTAGTGATCATCAAGCTTACTTGTATTGCTGTTTTAATGTTGAGCACATGCTTCAAAGTGACTGAAAATGAGTACCATCTGGACTCACAAGGTAACCACATCGGTATTTTTTCCTGGCACAAGTATTCGCATAGTGAATTACGTAGAGCTACAGATCTTCTCACAAATGAAGAGACACAAACCACTTTTTCCACCACAGCCCATACAGACTCAATGCTCATGACATCTTTGACTAGTAAGTTAGACTGATGTGCAAGGCACCCACCAGTCAAGGTGATACCCGAATGCAAATCCTGAAAATGGATTGTTTGTTGCAGCAGGTACAATGCTAAGGATGTTAGCAATAAACTTACTTGTCTAAGGAGTCTTCTTGCTTTGACATAGACACTAGCACTGTCCGAAACAAAATTTATCTGAATATGTCTGAAATTTCTCATCTCTTGCAATTCCTTAACCTTCAAAATAACATCTTGTACAATCTCTTCACTTTTCTTTGTGGGATCTGACGGCTCAACAGCTAGTAACTCTTTATTGCCGTTTTCATTGATAATTATCCAGCTGCTGAAACTAGATCGAAGCTGTTAAAATTTAGAAATCGACAGGCGTTGCAAGCAACAGGCATACTTTTGATTAGAAACACTGGTCCATGTATCCGTGACAATAGTTAGAGAAGAAGAACTATTTACAAATCTCTCTATCCCCTTGGAAACTTTTGCATCAAGCCTGCACAAAACTGAGCTAGAGGCCTGTTCTCGACTGGGAAGTTTCAGTTCAGGTTGTAATGCTCTGCAGAATTGAATGAAATGCTCGTTTTCTATGAAGCTCCATGGGATGTTTCCTATTAAAAATGTGCGAGAGTTTGCATGGCATGCTCATGAAGGCTTTTCTGTCTAGAAACTAACTCTTGAAAATCTTGGTGCCCACCTTCGACAAGTGCTAGAACTAGACTTTCTTGGGCATGTCGTTGACTCTCTGCTGATAAAGGAGATTTCATGTAGCTTGATATAGATGTTTGTCTGGCGTCACCAGTTCCATTAGAGTTTGATAGTGATGCAAAGCAGTGATTTGCTCCGCGTGAGTTTGTTGAAATTGCTTCGTTATGATCAGGTCTTCTTTCATGGTCAGGATTCCCATCAATGTAGCATTGTCTCATACGTATAGGAGTCTTCAAACATGCCTAAAATATTACCGTACCTCAGTTATATTACAGTATTTCCAGTTGAGCCCAATTCAGCTTAGGACCGAGAGAAATATATTCCTACACATACTGATCATCGACGGAGAGGATAAAGGGTACCGGTAGGCATGCTGTTTTGTAAAAGCCGCCACCAACATCTGATGCAAATAAGTCATACTACTGTCCCCGGCTCTATCTGGCCATGGATACTGCATGGATACCAAAATGTCAGCACATATTGCATGCATGTATGTACAGTGGTACAGGCACGGTAGTGCATGTGTGTTGATATACCGTACAGTCGCGTTGTAAGCGTTTGTAAATGCAGTACCGGTACGGTACCAGTAGGCTACTGCATTTACAAACTTTTGCAACACGACTGCACGGTACCAGAGCGGTGGTAGTAAACAAGTACCGGAACTGCTTACAGCCAGTGCTTTGAAAATGCACCGGTAGGTTACAGGCAGTCAGCAAAGTGGGGGTAGCCCGTCCCCTACATCATCTCGCAGTATCACTACATTATTGCCTACGTAAAAAACCTGTGTGTGTTGCTGCATTCGAATGACTTGAGCCATCATTTCCCTTCCACAAAATTTGCAGATCGCCTTCTTGCACTTCTTCGGATTACTTTTAGCTGGGATTTCCCTATAAAGATTCCAGATAGGCTTCCTTTTGCGGCCGCCGGTCATTCTGCTACGTCTCACTCACAGGAGCAAATAGTAATATCCCAACGAGTGACGCAGAACACACCGTTTCGCGCCGAAATAGTCGCCGCTCGCCGCCCAGTAAACAAACCACTGAGTAGAGTAATCATTGCATTCTATGGTAAGAGGATAGTCAGTGCAGGTCGTCGACGTAAATGAATCTCTGTGGTCGAGATTGCGAGTGCGCCCCCCCCCCAGATACTCCTTATACAATTTATATGTGAATTTGTGCTTTTTGTCGCATTTAGCAACACTCCTAGCTACTTGAGCAAACGGACGGCATTATATATTGCCAAAAATGAGAAAAAACCATTAAAAACCGAAAAAACCAGGGGTTTGATAAAAACCAAGGGGAAAAAACCGGTTTAAACCGCCTGGTTTTAATCAGTGATGATAAAAACCACAACCCTAATTGTGTGGCTAATATTCAGGAGTTAACATATGCTGTAAGGTGTAAGTTATTAGTAATAATTTATTACGACAGCAGATATCAAAGGTTTCTACATGGCTTTGCCGCCATTATTGTGTCGAAGGAATAATGCCTGGATGATCGCAGGATTGTGGATATTATGTACTGTTTCCACAACGCTTCACTTCGTAGCGGCTGATGATTCAAAGACTACAAAGAATACTACACATATGAATGCAACCTTGTCAACAGCAGCAACACCGATAGGTATGAGATTTGAATCTGAAACAATCCGGCTTCGGTTGAACTATAGACAACGAGAGGCAAGCATATTGATAGAAGGCTTTATGCCAGCTGAGTGACAGAGATGGGAAGTATCAAACGAGGGTGAGAAAACTGATGGGTAAGATTTCAGGTGACGCCGTTTTACCCGCCTGTCATATGCCACCTATAGCCGTCAATGATAATTTCACACCAGATGACGCATCAGAGGCCTATTTCCGTTCTGGAATGGCTCTAGAAAAGAATCGCATGCTGTTCGGCAGTGTTCTTTTACAGTTGATGCCCTTCCTGTCAGACCCTTGCCCCCGACTCGGGTTTGGAACCTCGCAGAAGCTTGCTACAGTTTTCTGCCTTATCGTACATTCGCGCACAACTGGCTGTGGCACTCATCATCAGATGCTGTGAGCATGTAGATTTGGATGGAGACATCCATCATGTGGCACTTATACCGCCACACATATCGTGCTATTAATTCGTATGGGGATTAGCCAGAGAGTCTTACAGTCAGCCGACCATCAGCGGTGGTTGCCGATCATCCCTCGTGTAGGCTATACCGAATGCGTAGATCGCGTAGCCTACACTCCAGGTAAATTAGTCTGGTTGCCCGCCGTTTGTCACACTATATATGCAATTATGCATTGATCGATATGTGCTTCCCCTGAGCACATATTTAGTGGAGTTTCAATGACTCAGATACAATTTCTCTCAGGTAACACAAGCGCAACACCCATCACTGACCTACACTGCGTCAATAATTATGGAATATGTTTATCGGGAAATCAATCATGTGCTAGCAACCGTGCGCGTGTAAGCGGAATATGTGACGAACCTGCCGCAGACTGTTGTGTAGCAAGTGAGTTGAGAAATTTATGATCAATATACGAGCAGAGGATGTTGCTGTGCTTAGCCAGTACGATTACCTCGTGACGAATTGCCATTCATCGGCAAACGAACCATGCGCCGCATGGAATTCTGCCAGGTAATTGTGCCTTGTGCGTGGTTGTGTGCCTGCTGCTGACGTCAGAAATCTGGTGGTAATGAGATTTCGATACCGATCATAATTAGGCCTAAGCCCTTTGCAGGGATATCTAAACCGTCTATATATCCCTGGCCCTTTGTCTCTCCGTCGCCATTGACCAAGCGACTCACACAGGTATGCAGGACGGCATGCCTGCGTTATAACTCTCTTTGCGCGCTTGTAAGGTTTGGGTAAAGAACCCAATACAGCACTCTTATGGCGGGTTGATCGATGCAAGAAGTTACGGCTAGATCGCATCTATACTGTAGGGGTGTAGGCTATATACAAATCTATTTTCCGGCTAACGGATTGGGACATTTGAAGCCCAGCGCGAGCTGATTTCCGTCTCAAATGTTAGCCAAAGAGATTATACTGATTAGTAGATTCCGCCTGCCGCGCTGTATGTATAATAAGCTTAATCACGATGCCCCTGTGCTGTAATCACATTAGTTATGCGTTGTCATTGGATTTTATTATTATTATTATTATAGAAGATTTTCAGTGGCGCTTATTACCGGGCCGCGTTTTGCACCACGAACAAGACGGGCTGGATCATATACATGATTATAGTAATCGATAGTAACAGAAATAGTAGAATTGATCAATGTTATGCAACAGGGTCAGTATTAGCTGGGATTGGGGACAATAAAACACAGGAATGGGGGTCTATAATATTGCCCCGGATCCTGTAACGTAATCGCAAACAAAAGAGGCTAACTCGGGAAGGGTGAGCAAGTAATGGGATGGGCAGTGCTTAAAACAGTAATCCACAACACCCACCAAGATTTCGTTGTTCCTTTCCGACTTAAGTCGACTTCTTTTGTATTATACAACTTACTTGGATATCCCAAATGGATTCTGTGCATCTCGAAAACTCCAATCATCACAGGGTAAGCTGTCCACTATACTGTCATTTGGTCAACGCTTTTGTCACCGACGTTTTATGATTGTACCGCACACTGCCAACTTTTGGACATGTGTTTATTATATTCTTCCATGACAGCCGTCGATGAGCGCAATACTTGGAAAAAGAAGGACGGAGATTGTTTGAAAAGTTACGGCGAATGCATGCTTGAAACTCATGACTGCAAAGGGTCGTTTCAAAACTTGACATGCGGAGGAATGAAGCGCAGGAAATGTTGTGTACCAAGTATGTAATATTCGAAAGCATAAGACAGTAAGGATAAATTGTCATTAGATTATCCAACGCAAGTGGCATGCATGATTCTTACACTGATATGGATACCGTTCGGATGTTCTCAATACTTCATCATTTGTTTGTCGTGTTGGCCTATACTAACCTTATTGTATGCTGTAATTCGACACATTATCGCCTGTTAACATATCCCAAAATGAGGCAGTGCTGTAACTTATTGATCAGAATATGTGAGATGCATCGGTAATGGCAAAGCGTTTCCTGCGTTATAGAGGACGTGTATGGTTAGGCCTACTGATGCAACTATGTCGGTGCCTGTTACTGGTTAAACTAGGCAGTATGTAGTTAAGTTCATAACGACATTCGGCAATGTATCAACGACTACCCTGCCCACTGTAGCAACACGTAACAATTAGTAGATTGTTACATGCTGATTGTACCTTGCTTCGGTGCAACCAATGATCACCTTGTACCAATCATGCATCCCTGCAGCGTGTTCGGGGGATAGTCGATCTGGCGTTTTGAAGCCATTCGAGTTTTATCTGCCGAACGAAAAGCATCTCCTCTGGCTTACGTCGTTTTGTCTTTCCTGGCATTTTATCAATAAAGTCGGTACCGGCAGTTCCCATTCTCAGTCCGCGGACACTGAGGACGCGGCTAGCAGCATGCCACACCCACACCCACACCCCACCCGTCAATGTTAACGATTCCACAGTGTACGAACGGATAATATTCACGCGCCTAAAGTAGGCCATTGCTTGTAGCATCCTACTCCACTCAGCACCGCTTGGGTATCCCAGAGAATATTTTTATTCTGTTAGAAATATCCCCACGACTCCGTCGTAGGCCTACTTCTCCTTCGAAAGATGCAGTTCGCTAGTTGATATCCTCCTACATTTTCCCAGTTGCTAAATGCGGTCGTTGAAGTGGTTGATAGCTTGCGAGTGATTAGCCTGCTTATACATACAATCCATTACTTCCATTGCAGGTCTATACCGCAGTGATAAGCGCATTAATGATAATAAGCGACACAAACGATTCTTTTACTGTATATTCACGGCATCTGTAGTCGGTTGTCACAGCGGATCAGTCTATTCCAAACCCACTCGCGCAATTTCCACTTTATTTTCGTGAGCTGTATTTATGATTGGAACTTGTTTTTACCTCGGATGCCTATACTGCTGCAAGCCATCACCACAATTTGCCTTTTTCTCCTTGTGGGTGCGTTCATTTCAACAATAGGAAATGAGACGTCCCATGCTCGTATACCAAAGCTACACGACAACAACAACGTGTGCAACACGTAGAGTAGACCTTTCTGAGATGCCGTGTCGGAGTCCGATCATGGGGAGAGGTGGCACATACAGTAAAGCGATCGCCACCATGCGCTTTACAGACTCCCTGGCTCTTACCAGCAATTGAAAAGAAATATGAGGGGATACTTCTTAAACCGATTGCTGTAGTGGTTGGTAACGATGATATTCACATTTAGATGAGGAAGATAAGGAAAGTTGGAAAGCAAAAGACAAGGTGTGTTTGTCGTCATTGGGAACTTGCCAGGTCAATCTAGATGCATGCGATGGGACATATCAAGCTGGAACTTGTGGTGGTCCGACACAGCGACAATGCTGTCTGCCTGGTAAGATTCTTGCATAATTGTCTTGCATATTGACGGCGATGGTACCGAGCAATGGAAGTATAGACCAATAAATCGAGATCGGCGATTGCCGTGTCGCCACCGTACGAAATCATGAAGTTGTCAGGAAATATCTTGTCACAACCTTGCAAAAATTTTTTAAAGGTATTTAACGATGAGGCTATATAATCGCTACGCACCATATTCCACCTGAGCCATTAATAGTAACACTGCGAAACGCATTAATTAGTCTGTTTGGCAACGGCATATGTGTAAAGATGGGCAAGAACGAACATCTCTTACATAAGTTTGTGAGGACTTTCACATACGAAGCTGTCAAAAGCCTACGCCAGTAGAGCATGATCGTATGAGCGTGCTAACCTTGTGAATTGCCACACTTGTGTTATTTGGTCGTTAGGTGTCGCTGTGGGGACCGAAAATGTGAAACGGGCTCACTGAACTGTACCGAGCATCCAGTTTGACAATTTTAACGCGGATTCGGGCAACCCGTTATCGTTGCCAAATATGATTTGCTTTTAATTTTCGTATTGCAATAAAATCCATGCTTGCTAATATGCATCATACCAGAATGGCGGAAATAGGCCTAATGCTCCCCGAAATAGTCTGCAGAGCCTTTTCTTTCCAGAGCGGACAGTTCGTGAGAAATGGGAATCAAATGATGGAAATTGTCATGAAAAATGGGGAACTTGTCAATACAAGCTCGACAAATGTTCAGGAAAATATGAAAGTGACCTCTGTGGAGGACCTGAGCAAAGGCGTTGCTGCATACCAGGTAATTCGTCTACATTGCCTACAGTATGTCAAATAGGCCTATGGCGTAACTCTGATAAGGAAAATGGGAATCGTGTAGGAGACATTTTAGCATACTCATGTAACCATATGCGCATTGTACGCGAGTTCTGCGCTATGGCGTTGTCCGCATATCTCGCTAATTATTCGTTCGTAATGGGCGGCGAGGACAGGACGCGCTTTGCCTATATGCGTAGCATGTGCGTCTAGTGCGGGTTTCAACGCATTAAACGCAATCCGTTAGGTGATGCTCGCAGCACTCCTGTGATGCGGCTGTAAATCAAAACATTCCCACGTCCTACTGGGCAGAAATTCTCCCCTGTTACTGGAATACAATTTGTGGGTTTATGTGTAGTTGTGCAGTGCAGCATGCTCGTGTAAAGTTATAGAGGACGACATCAGGAGTTTGCGGTATTTATGCAGAATTACTCACAACTCACAACGGAACCGAAGGTGGGTGTCAAATGACAGAATGAGGCATGGTGGTTACGAATATCAACATCCCGCCCGTCGGAAACGTAGAATTTCGAAGATACGGACAGCCAAAATCTCAACGATCCCAAGCAAAATCGCACACCTAAACACTATCAGATACGGCTTCAAACACTGTCACGCTCCAATGCACATACCTCATCTCTGTTTTATGGCTTATTACTCACTACTAGAGGTGGAAGGCTCCGCTTGACCCGACTCCGCTCCCGTATCTCAGTCCGGAGACTAGGATAGAGGAGGGCGTGTCGCAGGCGGGTTGGGTGGGGTCTGGCCGGCCTGTGCGGAGCGAAGCGAAGCCGGGTCAAGCGGAGCCGTCCACCTCTAGTAGTAGCGCTTTAAGCATAGAATGTGCATTGGAGCGTGACAGTGTTTGTAGCCGTATCTGATAGTGTTTAGGTGCGCGATTTTGCTTGGGATCGTTGAGATTTTGGCTGTCCGTATCTTCGAAATTCTACGTTTCCGACGGGCGGGATGTTGATATTCGTAACCAGCATGCCTCATTCTGTCATTTGACACCCACCATTGGTTCCGTTGTGAGTTGTGAGTAATTCTGCATATTTACCGAGTTTGCATGGTGCGCAAGGTTTGATTAACAGTGAAAGGCCTACACAACACACTAGGTTTAATCATTCGTAATCGCAATATCGCTGATAGCCGGCTACCGTGTGAAATGATTGAGTTTGTTACTTGTTGCGTTCAGATGAAAATGAGAAAAGCAGCTGGAAGGACGCAGACACAAAATGCTTGATCAAGTTCGGTCAATGCCAGCACAAAACACAAAACTGCACAGGAAGTTACGAAACTGGAGATGATCCACTTTGTGGAGGTCCAAAATACAGACAATGTTGCATTCCCGGTTGGTTGACTGCATTTCTTCTTACGTAGAACTCCATGAAGTTGGACAGTCAACCCAGTCGGTCAACTCTCTCGAAGACGAATACCTGATCAGTTCCATTTCTGGTACTCGCAACTTTATATCAACCACCATACTGTATCCTTCCAGATTCTCAAATTGTCTCATCTTGGGAAGCTGATGATGGACCATGCACTGCTAAAGGAGGTACCTGTCAGAGCAATGCAACGAAATGTAACACAGCCTATCAACTCGACCTCTGTGGTGGTCCGAAGAACATCCGTCAATGTTGTACTTCGCCAGCTAAGGAAGAGAACAATGAGCAGGAAGATACAAGTGAGTTATCTGAGCAACGAACAAAATTTGATAATTCTAATTTCTTATGCCGGCGACATCAGATTCAAATCAAGAAAGCGAACATATTCCATCTACGAAGCATAATCAGCTCTTTAGTGACAGAAAAACATTGGTGCTGTCAATTGGCATACCCGTTCTGGTAGTCCTGGTATGCGCGTTGTTCTGCATGATAAGAAGGGTAAGTCGTTTCTAGTTTTTGCTGTTTCGAACTTCTGGCGTTTTCAAATGCTTGGGTCATGTATGCCAGGCCGACGCTTGTAGTACTACTCAACACTGATATTTCCAGTTTAACCTAGACCACTGTCACAACCAACCCCCATGCAAATACCCACCGACTGCCAAGTAAGGAGGGAGTGGATTTCAATTGTAAGGTCTTTGGTTTGATTTGGTCAGGAATCGATCCCGGTAGCCATACCAATCTAATGATGGGCGGGCTGGCAGTCAAACCACTCGGCCAACCGTGGCTGTCTACGTGGTTTTATGCACACATAATTTCTACAACATATCTGTTCCAAATCCTGGCGCATTTGGGTTTTTACCATGAGTTTCAAAACCGGATACTATTTTGAAAACGGAGGTCTCGAGACGTCACACCAGTGGGGCGCGGTGTGGATCCAGCGAGAAATTCTGGGGCTCAATGACGTCATTGTATACCGTTGAAACGCATGGGTTTACTCGACATGACATAGGCCTGCGTTGAGACACTTGGGTCTAATCTTAAAGATTACCCCCATTCTTCCCATGGATCTGCCTCTGAACAAGTCTATGACGCACCTACGCAGCCTACGAATGGGCGTCGGTCCGATTTTCCTCTAATGCCAAGCCAGGGACATGGACCTCTAAGCCAAGTCCACTAGATAGTATCGTAGCCCAGATTAAAATGTGATATTTCATGTGCAGCTGACATCATCACCATAACTGTTATGTATATTTATAGAGACGATGCTGCTGTAAACAACGACGATCATTGCGCGGCGATCCGAAAAAAACACCTTGGTACAAAATGGAATATAACGAACGTCAGTAACTTAATACCAACTTGTAAATAAAATATGTAAGTTCAGCTGTCGCCACTATATTTTCAGTCGACGAAGAAGATGAAGGAGTCAATCTAACAGCAATAGAGGAATCCCCATCATATGCATGAAGCAGTCAATTTGTTATCGGTAATATCTCACATCGGCCTATGGTATATCTCGGATCCTACGACAACTGTGACCGTGACAACAAACACGATCAAGGATTTTATTATATAACTCTTGAAAGCGCTGACATACAATCTTCAGTTTCTTTCATACCCTTTCTGATTGCGGTTTGCTTAGCAGAGATGAATGCTTAATGCAGCATGGTGATACATAACAAGATATTGACTAGAGACTCGATTTTTTTAGTGTATAATAGGTAGATTAGGTATTTCTGATATTTTACCATGTGGATTTTATTAATCTATCGTTCACATTTCTACAGGATGTTTATCCTGGCAGGTACAACTTTCGAATGGTTCATGATTTTTATTTATTGTGTCCTGGCTGTCGAGTAATGTTCGTGGATTGTTATAATCTGAATATCTAAGACGCGTTGGTCCCGAAATGTACTGAATATTGTATTCCAGAACTGGGGGGAACGAGGATGGCATTAGGAATAGACTTTGGTGGACGTTACGCCAACTTCGGCGATTGCGTGGAATTTTCGTAACTTGTCCGGACTCGAATTGAGTCTCGTCAGCAGAGACTGAGGCAACTGGGATGCTAGATATCGTAGAGCGCATCGGCGGCGTCAGTGTCATTACTAGGGCAGGTTTTTCTTGCAGAATAAAATTGATAAATATTGTAGCGAACACGTAACAATCAGTAGATTGTTACATGTTGATTGTACCTTGCTTTGGTGCAGCCAATGTTCACCTTGTACCAATCCTGCATCCCTGCGGCGTGTTTGTCGATCTGGGTGTTTTAATTTTGAGGGCATTCGAGTTCTATCTGCCGAACGAAGAGCAACTCCTCTGGCTTACGTCTCTTTTCTTTCCTGGCATTTTATCTATCAAGTCTGTACCAGCACTTTGTATTCAAGGAGTCTTATTCTCAGTCCGCAGACAGTGAGGGCGTGGCTAGGAGCACGCCATAATATTCATTTAGTCTTACCAAAACCTGCGTTTTCTTGCATTAAAATGTTAGAAAGTTTTCTTTTTACTAAATGAAGGTTTTAACGAATATTATATCAGTTGAACGCGATGCAAACTACACACAGCAGTACACTAATGAAGTTTTTTGGCACACACTACCACATATTTCAAAATGTCGATCTGTCGTGAACAATTTGTGAACCATCCTGATACGTCTCCTTACGAGATATGACAATTAGTGTCCATAGCCTATCGATATTAACTCTTCCAAGTCGGTCAAAACACATACAACTGTACGGCAAAAAGGTTTGGATACTGCAAATTCAAATATTTTGCACAAAATTGGTAAATATTGCAGTAAGAAGATGCAATTCAAAAATCCAAGGAAGGAAGGTGCCGTAAGCATGGATTGCATGCATTTATATGAAGGTTCGTGAACTCACTCTATGCAGTGTGCGCAACTGGCAATCGCGTAAATTACTGCGTCGCTCCAATCACTGAACTGACCAAGCAATCTTACGCATTCCACCTCTGGAGAGCTTGCCGGGGGTGATGTATGCGTTCAGTGTTGCTTACAGGCAACACAGAAATCGTGCGCAGTTGCAAAAGCAAAGACTATGTAGCTAGTTCTTGTCAAACGCGATGTAGGTCAATCGAAAAATTCATATAGGTTAATTATCGTGTTTATTCCTGTTTTATTATTTCAAAGTCCATAGGCCCAACATGGCCTACTTTGGTTTACCTAGAGTAGACCATGGGCCCACTATTTTATAATTTACAGAAGCTGACCGCGATATCAATGCTTGAGCAGCATGACAAATGGTGTTTCGGCGCATTCTTGTATAATATCATGCTTCTGCGCAGACCGCCATTTATTGAGTTGAACTTTTGTAGATCGGGCTACACGAACGAAATACCAGTTCTTGCGAAATGCCTGGAGCAATTGCGACGAGAAAGTTACAAGCTAAATCAGCGTCCGAGGTCAATGCTATAACATCAGATACTAGGGAAAATGAAGTGCTCAGATGTATGCAGTATGTTTTTCCAGTTGCTGTTGTTTTTGTTTTGTGACTTTCTATTATTGAAGATCAAAGCATCACAGCACGGTGCTACAACAGGTAGGGTTGGTCTGATGCTCCAACGTTTAACTTACTTCACTGTTGTTTTCTAGCTTGCTATGTGACGTGACATTGAACCAGTGGTGTTGTCATGCTGGTGGCGTCGTTGAAGGAGCGGATCTCCGATACCTTGTGTACAATGTATCCAATAAATTTGGCTGGACGTTAAAACTGCGGTCACGCTCTCTATATCTATCTATCAAGCTTTGACATTGTGTCGGGTGACATAACTGCATTCCGAGGAAAGTAGTCCATTCTATGCCCGCTGCGAATATCCAATCAGACATTACAATTTGGCATTCGCGATGTGTGAATTGATGAGGCGCTTCTGATTACATGCTTGCTACGATGCGCATGTCTACAGATTTACCTGACCTGCTCTGGCCAGTTTGGAAATTTGATGCAATAGAAATAGTCACGGTGTTGCAGACAACAATTATTGAGACTGAGCGCTTATTGTCACGTCAATTTTCGACTATATACGCTACCGTATGGGGTAGGATCGTGTATATATTTGTCTGTTCTTCGCTACTAAACTAGCAGATGTACGTTGATCGATTAAGTTGTAAGCGGAGAAGGGCTTGAGACAAAAGTCAATTTGAATTTTTGACTGCTTTGATTGCTGTGCGTGTGCATTGGTCAAGTGCTGCCAAGGACGTGGGCTCAACTCGCCGGGCGAGCAGCCTATGCTGTTGTCGTAGATATATATATAGGTTTTAGGTCTTACGTGAAATCAGGTAGGCCAATAAATAGCTGTGTTCATTCTTCACTAATTCACAGATGCATCCAGATGTTGCAAAGGTGTAGGTAACACATTTCCAAGATCTTGTGAATCTACCACACTGACAGCAAACGAATTTCAACAATCGATATCGACGCCACTTTATCCAGAGTCATTTGAACCAGGCATATTTTGCAAGTGGAAGTAAGTGTTTGTTTAATCTTTCGCACCAATTTTACTCGCTTCTTAGTACTTCAGTCTAACTGCCGTTTATTTTGATCAACAACCTGGTCCAGGTGCAAATTGCACACAAGGGAACATAAAATTGATGGTCGGTTGGTCTCGTAACCGTCTTGTAAGTTGACTAGAGTTGGCGGGTTCGAGTTGGAACAACGCAATATTTTTTTGATTTCTTGCGGTCTAAACCTACATATTAGTAGGCAACCATTGAGAGTTCGTCACATAGCTTCATCACTAGATGCGCTAATTGCTCATTCGACCCGTGGCATTGTAGTATCGGTCCCGTTGTTGGTGCGTGGTAGGCTACGCGCGATAAGGCGACGGATGGTAAGCGATCACTTAACGCCCCTAGTGGCGGAGCAAAGGTCACAAGCCCTCAATGATTTAACGACCGACGTGGCTTTTCAACGGCATTCGTCTAACTGGTGCTCAGACAACACATCAGTAAACGAAACTGGACACGTACTTGCTACTAGTTATTCTTATGCCTAGCCAATATGTTTCACATATATATGCCTGTATTGACCCGATTTTTCACACTCAACTCGTTACAGAATATTCGGGAGGCCGGGAAGAAGGATCCTGTTGGATATACGAAATCTGCATTTAGCCAGCAAAGATGATGATGCATGCGTTGTACAGCAGCTAAAAGTTACTTCGCCTTTGACTGGGCTATCTATGGGACCATATTGCGGACATGACGGTCTGCCTAATATCGTAACTGCAGGTAAAAGTAAATATTGCAACTTCAAGTTAGGGTCATGTTTGATTACACTCTGCGAGATATCTCAAAAAAAAGGTCACGATTTTATGGCTGATATTGGTAAAGTGACAAAATTATTGTCACAAATGATGAGCTTTGGTCTTAATTGCATATTGACGGTACATTGTCGTAGCCTACTCCTTCAGCACCTGTTTGATAAGGAATGTCACTTAGTCAGTAATTAGTTAGAACTCTGGTAGGCTATATTATGGCAACTACTAACAGTTTGATCGTGTAAGTGGGGCCGTTTTCGCGTACTGTAGTACCGAGTGCAAGTGGCGTCACTGATTCGACTGTAATCAAGTCCGCAAATGGTCGGATCTTAAATAATTACCTCGTCTGAGACTATTGATTTCGCTGCAATGCTTAATTCGTTCGCTATATAGGCTACAGAGTGATGGACATGCGTGAAGGGGCATCCAACCAGCGTCCATGCCTTGTCCACCTTTTACCCGAGTTTGGCCATTGACCGGAAGATATAAACGGACGCATGTGGTGCGTGCGTAGACACAAGTGCTCTGCAGCTGAGCAGCAAAATATGTGCCCACGTGGACACTCCTCGACTGAAAGGGTTGTAACAAAAGACTAATGCTCAGGATTTATTGACGCCAATATGCCTGTCTTCTCTGTGTGCAGTCCGAGACGTAGGCGCATTGGCTCTGGTTACTGTTCAGAGTGTCTTTCGAGCGCTGACACTCCAAGTCCGATACTGAACCGGGCACTCTAAACGTGCCCGAGTATGTAACGCAGAAATCACGATCTCGTAAGCTTCTTGTGACATACACAAGTTGACCAGTCAGGGGCGTTCGCTAATGACGCAAGAACTCGCTTAGGCCTACGCCAATTTTCGCAACCACCATGCGCGATCTCGCTAATCGAATCTCGCTAAACATCTCGCGGAATAACGAGTTCTACAATTCTTGTTAGGATATTCGAGATTAAAGCCAAGAAGAGCGATGAGTGTGAGTTGGAGTCGGTCGTCTTTCAGCTTTTAGATATCTACGAGTAAAAGACAAGGTTCTGCTGCTTCAAGGTCAAGACAGTTGGGAAGTCGCGGTGCCTTATCCCTGTGAACAGAGTGTTCCCTCTGACCACGTGGTTCTCCGCGAACACGTGATTCTCTAGTCACCATACCAGTTATATATGTACACTACAAGGGATGAATATGGGTTCCCTGTGAAAACATTGTTCCCCATGAGCGCATGGTTTGTCAGCCACCATAAATATACACCAGACACGGACTGGCTTACCTTTACATGCGTCCATTTACTAACATTTATGGTGACTGCAATATACCGTTATAACGATATAGTCCAATAATCCTTCCTATATGTACATCGCTATAACCGTATATTTCAGTCACCATAGATGTTATAAATGTACACCTAGGACGCACCTGCGCGGTATGGGCGCAGTGATCCCCACGAGCACGTGGTTCCCAGTAAGCAGCAGCAGTGCTCCCCATGAGCACGTGGCTACCCGGCGACCACGTGGTTCCCGTGAGCAGCAGTGTTCCCCATGAGCACGTGTTCTCCGTGAGCAATGTTCCCCATGACCACGTGGTTTCCCGCGAGCACGTAGTTCTTCATGAGCACAGTGTTTCTCGTGAGCACAGTGTTTCCCTTGAGCACATCGTTAACCGCGACCACGTGGTTCCCCGCGACCAAGTCGTTACCCGCGATCACGTGGTTCCCCATGAGCACAGTGTTCCCCCTGAGCATGTCGTTACCCGCAAGCACAGTGTTTCCCATGAGCACGTGTTATTCGCGACCACGGGGTTCCCCGTGAGCAGTCCTGTCTTGTTTCGTTGAGCTGACGGTCACTTCACTTGAAAACGAACCCAAGATGTCCCTCGCATGATTCCCAATGCCACTGACTAAAATTTCAACTTGGCCAGCTGTCCATCTGGGTGAACGCTTTTTCACGGACTTGCTTCCGTTGGCAGACTCTATCTTATAAACTGTACGATTCCCCTTTCCATACCACCAGTACCTGACCAGTGACCACCCGCCACTTGTCCTAGAGGCGTTTTTGCGTCTCGCGTGTACGAGGATGTTGCGAAGTGTGTTCGTGATACCCCTTACCTCAACGAGTCTCTTCTCGTTAACTCCTCGATGAGAAGCTGGTTACTGAGTTCGCTATTTGAGCCAGCGATAAAGTTATCGTAATGCCGCCCCCTATATAGGCTCCCATATAGAGAGATAGGGTTCGCAGCTTGGGTTCGTTTGACTTGTGGCAGATGTTTAGCTGTACATTGTCACTTATGTTATAACTCTTCACTCCTTACACTGAGCTGAAAATCTCTTTAGGTAACTATGTTGTTGTAGAACTGCTTTCACCGCAGGCAGTCGGATCGAAAAATTTCAAAGGATTTCAAATCGTTTATATGGAGAGCGTTCAAGTTACTAGCGAACAGTGTGAGTTTTGTTTTACATCTTTCCGCAACGGTACAATGTTTTCACGACGGTGACCATGGACGAAGCACCTTTCAAAGGGGTGACGTATATTATATTCTAAGGTACTTCTCGCATCATGCGGTTACTGTATCTGACAAATTTCCGTGAACTGTATTTGCTGTAAATGTTTTCTCTCTGCTAGTCACTCCTTGACATCCATTGAGCAGCAATGTGACGTGAAGGCTCACTGCCAACAGCTATTCCTCAAATTTTGTTGATCTACAACATGTAATAGAGCTTCATGGCACCTTTGTGATCGCTGTAGCCGTCATACGATTCCCCCTCAAGTCATCACGTCGTTGGCCAGAGCAATTTTCCCTGCAAATGTCAAACCTAATTCTTTCTTCTCAGTGAGACCACCCGACTGGAGTAGCGGTATGTATCTTGAATACAGAGGATCAAGGTAGGAACCCGTAACGCTCTTTAATTGATTGAAATAAAGTTGACCGCTGAATTTTAGTTCACCTTTATCACCTCGGATACGCTACAACTCCAACCGGCATCTAACGACAAAGAAGACCCGCCAAGGTTTACCAGTAAGACCAACCGAACTGATCGACCAAAATCTTGACGGTATAGCTTAGCTTACGAATTATATGAATTTTACAAGATGGGTTTAACAAAATAGTGTTATCAATCAATAGGACCGAATCTCCCAAATCGGAAGCCACCGAAAGAAAAGGACAGAGTTCAATCGAATCCAAATAATCTACGCATACTACCACCTGGGTATTATATTCCAAGTAAGAAAACTCTGGCGCTCTGCACTTAACCACCCTTACCTATCTTAGCGTGCTCTCGAAGTAATCAATGTTGATTAAACCCCTGTAGGGCGAATAAGTACATAGCCCCAGAACTCTTTGATAGCATAGACCTCACAATAATTCCCTAATTAAAAGGACAACAGCAAGAGTCTGTGCGTATTGCGAATGCATGTGAGTCTGAAATTGGTAGGCCAACAATATTGGCCAGTTCCTCAGCATCTTGAAATGTGTATACAAATGGTGCAGTCGCACGTGTGCGGTGTTGCGGTTAGAAGCGGACAGCGTATTGCTTCTAATCTCATTGTGTCGTTACGGGACTTGTTGTTGTTGTTTTGAATTTGTGGCGTTTTCAACTACTAAGGTCATATACGCCAGATCATGCTTACGGTACACCTGTCAATACTTCCGGTTTGGACGGATCATTATCGCAACCACCATCGTCCGCACTTCCCCGTTACTGACTGCCATGCATAGACCGAAACAGATAGCAATTTTAAAGTCTTTGGTTTGACTCAACCGGGAATCGAACCCGGAACCTCCTGATGAGGGCCTAGTATAGAGTTTACAAAACAGCAATATTTGCGAACGAGACGTGCCACGGTTCCATCATGGCTTACTTTAGTAGAGACCATGGGTCAAAGTTGCCAATTTAATCAAATATCTATGCCAGACACCGGGTAGTATGCCCTCTTGAAATGCATGATATCCATCGTATCTTATGGTCGAAAAGTAAGTGGTAATGTATACGGATCGCTATCAATCTCTTTCTTGGTTGCGCCACGAAGAAGCGTAGGATTCTGAAACTTCTAGATATGTTTTAATACAATAATGTTACTACCAAAGCTTGGTGCAGCAGTTTCTTACGACGTATCAAGTATAATGCATCTTGGCAGGGTTCAAGCCTCCCGCACGAGAAAGCGATGAAGCGGGAAGCGATGAGATGAGTACGTCAGCGATTGCCGGGATCGTATGCGGCGGGATTTTAATGATTGTCATCACTACCATTGTGTTGATGAAAATTCAGAAATCACGAAGAAGAGTGAAACGAGATTCTGAGAACGGTGGAAACCAAACCAAACACAATGGTAAGGCATAAGTGGGTGTAGGCTTAGAACCTGCTTACATTGAGGTCGTTTTACTGTAGGCCTTCTATAATGTTATGCTTTTAACAGCTTTACAGACCGCTCAATTCGCTGAGTAGTTTCACTCCTCCGTTTTCCTTGTACTCGGGAAGTCACGTTTTGATTAAAGAGCGAGTCGAAAGTTACCTATTCTTTGCTTGACGGTCAGTAACGGGGGAGCGGAGGGTTGTAGTTGCGATAGTGATCCGTGCGACAAACCGAAAGTATCGACTAGCGTAAGAAGCATTGATCTGGTGTACATGACCTTAGTTAGTTGTAAACGCCATTAATCCAAAACAACAAGCATTGCAGGCCAGTACGGCCTATACTAGTAACAGGAGCCTTGTTGTACAGAGTGTTGCATATAGGGGCCTATATACCCAATCCCGCTCTGACATTTATTTGGGGAACCGGGCGAATGGGTGGGTTTAGGCAGAATTCAAAATTTGTGGGTGCGTACTGGGCGAAAGGGTAACTGCTGGCAGAAAATCCCAACGAAGCGAAATTCGTCAACAAAAGCTTATACTATACCTTTATCGCATTGACTACATAAAAATCAAAATCGGGCATCTTGTCAATGTGTGAGGTACATCCAGGCATGGAGCATAATGCGGGTTCAGCGCGGGTTTGCATGTAGAACTTGAAATTCTCCGGACGGACGGGTTAGACGGCTAACAGCCCATACAACACTACAGTGAATGCCAATATGGGTGTTGTCTGGTTGAGAATATCGCTTTACTATATAGCCTACAGTACGTTATGCTTTAGGCCTACACAGCCCAACATATACAGGCTACAGCATGAGTATTAATGGATTCGTATACACCTAATGCGATGGCCCATGTGTATTCACTATCCAGGAAGTAAATGAATATGTTTACAAATATGTGCTTGTAAAGAATTTCAGGTATAAGTTTTTACTTCTTATTCTGTGAGTTCTTCTGGTTTTCAGATGCTTTCAATACTCTTGAGTTAAGTGGAATCTCATCTCATCGGCCCCCAAGTAACAATAATGTAGCCACAATTTCCTCGGATAGACATTACTTCAACTCGAAGCACCGAGTATATTCAACTCCTCCAAACACGCAGCAGCATCAGAAAACCGGTGGAGACAAAAGTATCAGGGTTCGTCCTAATGCAACCACTGAATTGAAGAATCAATCATCGAGAAATACCCGTGATAAAAGCAGCCGGGCAAGAGGCCGGGAGCGACATCATACGTCGCAGCGGACGAAACGCCAAACATCTGTACATCATAGAGAGAAAAGGGCCAGTCGTTCAAAAATTCATGGCAAAAGAGCGACTTCAGTCGACAGAGTCAAGAGGAACAGACGACAAATGCATACATGACTGATGGTTGTTAGTTATGCCTACAAAGGCCAAACTACCGCCAGAACGTATCGGTTCGGCTAGTATCCAGAGATTTATAATCACCTCAGGACCCAGGAGGCATAAAGAGTGGTCGTCTTCGTGATCGGCTCTGTTTTATTGCGTGTGTGGAGATGCGGTTATTCCATTGTCTGGCTTTGACCATTTGTTCGGTCACAAGGCTATTTTATAGGTATGTTTAATAGTGCTGCATTCGTGTTTTACTTTAGATAACTAATCCGTAGTTTAGTTATCTATAGTTTCACACGTCATGCGCATTCAAAGTCGTTTGTACTGTAGGCCTGTAGTGTATACCCAGCATGTAGGATCGTCCCCGTATGAATTAAGAAGTGCGAACATCATGATAAGTCCTTGCGCAACACTAAATATTTCGCATCAACATCCATTTCACCTTGTTTGGTATCGCGAAGGGTGTGGGCAATGTAACTACATAAGTTATGGTACCTGCAAATACCCTTTCCTTCGCTTCAAGCTCAGCACGTGATGCGCGGTTGTACCAATTCGGATTACATTGGTAGATTGTCATCAAGTGCATCTCGATCTTTTAATCAAGATTAAAATGATTGCTGCAACACGAACATCATCGACGTCTTCAATTCAGCAAGTCACATCGGAGTCGTATTATAGTGCCAATATTGGTATCTTTCGTGGAGCAGGGCTCTCAACATTCAAAATATTCCCATCACGCCATATGTAGGTCTATAACCACACGTTCCTGGACTAATCGGCACGTCACTACACAGGGATATCTAGATATCCCTGGTCACTACGTACCATTCTATCTTGCCCAAGGTATATTACCGTTCAGATGAAACGCTTATGATGGTTCGGATGATGAAAGCTTTTATCTTCTTTCTTCCGAAAAATTACGCCGAATGCTATGACGCGTTAATATACGATGTTATCTATGATCGTCACACTTGTCTGGTGTTCAACTTCGTTTCAAGCGTATCATCACTATCTAGTAGTACGGCACGTGTTTCAAACGGAAAGACGCTGCAGATGTGCAGTGATCAGTTTTTCTTGTCTGAGACATTTTGCGACTCCTGTGTGGTATTTGCATCAGTAACTATTTCTAAACTGCGTATTTCAGTAATCGTAAACAATCTGCTAACGGCTTTTATCGTTAGAAACGTATACGTTGTGGCCTCAGTGATTTGGAATCTCGCATTTGTATGGATCTTTCATGGAACTCTTAATCTTACGGGATCGCTGAAGCAATAAACGTTTTGATACGCATAACTCCGCCTAGTTTGTGAGCGATAACGGGCAGCCAAAGACGACAATCACATACGATAAAAACAAATGTAATTGGGGTAATCAAGGAAATGACACATGTGGTTAGCAGCTAACCTCACGCTTTGCCAATAACTACCTAACAATTATACCGAATGCTGGAAAAATCGTCGGCGATTGCTAAATGAATGATTTTGGTACTTTATCACAGCACTACAACTGACGGACTCATGTTCATGTGTCCGCTTTTTCGTTAGCTTATTACAGCTTTATCCTTTCGCAGAAACCTTGAACGCATAGTCGCGCCGTAATCAAATCGGGTAGGCCTACAGTACATACGATCCACCTAATCACATCTAACGGTGACTGCTTCCAACATAGTGGCTGTAAATCAAGATCGGCGAAAATAGTCAACCAACTCTTTTTCATATAGTAAAGACCAATATAAAATAGTTCATTGGCCTCTTCGAAGAGCACGGCAAGATTCACAACAGGCTTTTTGGTAGTACCAATGAGGGCACAGATTGACCCGCGTCACTAGTTTACAGTTGACAGGTCTCTGATCTTTACACACACCTGGAAATACGAAAAAAAGATGTGTTCATAAGCATGAAGTAAACGACGGGGTCTACATGTCGTGATCAGCTGATGCCGTACGACGGAACCACGCTGACAACCTCTTGCCACCCACGAGTAAAAATCAGAATGTTTTGGTTGCTGCGCCTAATTAAATCATTATTAGCGCATCGCACAAAAGTCGCAACAACACGGGTCGGGTAAGTGGAATCAGAATCGATCCAAGGCCCAGGTATTCATAAGTATAGCGCCGACGAACATTACGACGAGTCGACGACTAATTTAGAGGCGACATGTCCGAGTCAAACTTCGTGACAATGGGCTACGGGCTCACCTAGCGAAAGTATTCCATGTAGCCTTTACCGTTTAGTGAATGTGCTGACGCGCAACAACTGCTATAGTGACGCCAATAGACCTACTTCTCTTTAATATCTATAGATATGCCTCGGAGAATCGTGTAGCCCGCTGGACTTTTACAACTTTTTTGTATTAAAAGTCGACTTCTAGTCGATAATACAACGCGATGCCAGCTGTTTGGCGAGTGTCCGGAGTCTGACCGAACAGCGTCGCCCATCTTGAAGATGACGAGCGGATATTTTCAGCCTACACAAATTCGTCGCGCCATGCATGCTGCTGGGGGATACATCATGCAGTGATACAACATCAAGTTTCATTTGCTGCGTAAGTAGCCTACGAAATCTTGTTCGAGTGAATATAATATTTCTATCGATTCCTACCTCCTGTAGACTTCGGGCAGGTAGGGCCGTGACATGGCTCGCTTTGTATCGGTTGGATCGATGCATCACACCCCAGTACTGGCGAGCCATTTCGGTAGCAATTTACCTGCCTCACCCTTCTTCCTGATCCACAAGTTACCGAGCACTGCAAGAGATTCCAAATCAATATTTTACAAATGAGTTTCTAAGGTAATCAACGCATCGGGACGCACCTGCGACCATGGAGTGGAAAGCCACACTGGATCACACTCTCCTGATTGACACGGGGAAGTTTCGGACGGTTTCGCTGTAGCGTTGCACGGACTGCTGTCATTATAATGATGAACCTCGCCGTCGATTATACCAGAACACAACACTACCCTTTTCTTGGTGCCTTGTCCACATTCAGCAGAGCACTATATGATTTGAGAAGGAATGATGTTCGGTTTCGACCCAATCAAGCTATCCAGTATCAACGGTGGGTACTATACCTCATCCCAATCTTGCGTAATCCATTCAGGGTGACAATTTTGGTCTCCGCATGGGTTTGATGTTTGTGGCTTGGTTGCAGCGTCACAGCTGAGCTCGGGATGTCTCCGACCTTCGTTATCGAAGCACATAACTTTTCTCGATATACGACCGCCACCACATGCACCGCTACACTAAATAGAAATGTGAAGGTGTAAACTCAATTCGGGCGAAGGTGTAGAGGGCAGAAAGAGATCCAGTCCAGATATTCAGACTTCAGGGTATAGCAAATTTTAGTCTTACAATCTCTAGAAACATTCCATTTATATACCTCTCCCCATTCGGACACTATCCACTTCATTCGACATGGCTGCCCTCTGCAGCGTTCTTGACTGTGTGGTTTTGCAGTGGATGTGCACATGTTATCGTCTCCAGCTGAACATCTGACGAGGCGTTCCTTGGTTCCAAATCCATCGCAGGGTACATGACACTGAAAGTTACGTACTTAGCATTTGTAAATGTACTGGTCTTGCCTAATTTATCACGATAATGTGGTGCCCAGCGTCTAGCAGGTCCATTGTGTGATAGCGTTTGCCATGACATAAGATTGGAAATCTAATAAGGCCCAGCCCTCTAATCTTCCTCGCATTAATTAATCTGTTATGACCTCACTTCTAGTATTTTGATTTGATTGCCCATGGAATGTTTATTGTTTTTAGTTCATGGCGTTCTAAACAGCTCAGGAAATGTACGCCAGCCCAATGCTTGCTTTCACTACGCGATATCGATATATAACCGATTTATAGCTCAAATCACGGTAACAAAGAAACAACCCGCGGCACTCCCCCATTACCGAACGTAGAGCGTAGGCGATAGTCGCCGTTGGGAATCCAACCCGATACCTCCCCATCAAAAGGCGGGCAGTGAATCCACTCGATCGTGTAAGTCTACAACTCTACATAGTAAAGCTGCTGATATCTTCAATTGCCCCGTTGATTGTTATTGCCGCATAAGCTGATTCAAGCGTGATTTGGGGTAGACACGGTTTAGCTGTGAAGCGACCGTAGCTTTACATGTCGCAGAGAGAGCAGTGGCTGTAGTTAGAATTTTATATTGTAAAGAAGATCACCACATATTTAGCGTCCAGCCTTAGTTTATTGAGAATTAGAATATTCAAAAGCTTTCGGAGCTTCGCTCCTTCATGAGGTGAAGATGGAATTCTGATCATGGAGCGGAGCTTCGTAAGCTTGTGAATGTTCTAATTCTCAATGAACTATAAGACTGGGCGTTAACTCTGTGGTGATCGTCTTTACAATATCTATTGATCGTCCGCCATCGGCTCCACTACCCTCTTTAATTAGACTTTGTGACACAAGTATAGAGAAGTTTACGTCTGGAGTTTGCATATGGTTCAGGATCATGCCTACAGGTGCAGGACTGCAGGTAATTAGCGTCAGACGAAAACCGCTATTCATAAGTATTTCCCTAGTAGCCTATACTTTACATCTAGCAGGTTGACTTTGAGTTTTAAGCGTTGCAATCGTACAAATTATACAAAGCCCAAGTTGGTATGATCCCTTTTAATCACGGAGTGTTGTTATTTTAGAATAATGACAGTTTCAACTACTATGGTCATATACGTCAAGTAAATGGTTAGCACGCGTGTCGATCCCTCGATACAAATTTTGAAGTCTTTGGTTGGCCTACGACTCGGTCAGAAATGGAACCCAGAAGCTCCCGATTAGAGTGCGGAATGAAAGTTCTGGCTGATGCCCGACTCGCAAGTCTTTAGCGTTCATCTTTTTACGCATGCGGGTTGTACGTGACTGATCCATCGTATCTGCGTTTTAGAAGTGCAGCGGACAGCCGCATGGCTGTATATACAGCATATCCCCAAGGATCTGACGAAATTGTGAGTGTGACAAGTTATATACACAGCTTACTGTTGACCAATCACTCGTTTCCCACAACGGCCCACATTGATCTCGCTCTTTGCAAGGCTGCACTTCGCTAGGTTTTTCACCGCTGACGTTGGCGCACAATTCGTTGTAGATTGTGCTGTCGAATCCGGCCGATATCATTTTCCAGCACCGCACTGTACGACTTTTTTCACCGAGACCGCAACTCTTTGAGCATTCAGACCAAGGAGTGGCTTCCCACCGAGGTTCACAGGACTCTGTGAGATTATAGTACGTATTACGCCAACTTGATAGGAATCAACGCAACAATATGCTATAGGCTATGCATTCCATTGGATAAAACTATATTCGATAGATCGCGAGGCAGACAAGTTGGCTGCAGTTGAGACGGTAATAGTGGAAAGCTCAAGTAGGTACAGTATATTTGGATGTTGACGAGCACATAGGCTGACACCTATTGATATTCATATATATAGTATAGCCTAAGCCTCATGTCGCCATCTCATGAGCATATAGTCACTCCTATGCTTTGAGTAAAGCAGTTCGGGTTTTGCATTCCTTTAATTGGGTGTTTGTTTACTCAAATAAACACCAGGCGTTTCATGTTAGTAAATGCAACTGATCTAATTACTTACTTAACTTGCAAGATGTCCTGACAGGTTCAGGTCTTGTGATAGGATCGCAGAAACGATCATCCACTACTTCGTTAGTTTCAGTTTTCAGACAGCGAGTGTAGGAATCTCGAAGCCCACTGGTACAAGTACTGCTGCAGGGAGCAAATCCGGTAGATCGCCATGAATAAGCTGCAGGTTCATTGTTCGGAAGCTCACTAGAATAAACATTTCCTGTTCAATATATTTCTGTATCGTCGGGCAATACGTCAATGCGTACACACATGGACGGACGGACGCGCGCGCACACACTAGCGCACCAGCACCCGTGCAAAGTTAAAGGCGATTAATTTTTCGATGGGCGTAAAGCGATTGGTGTTTCACCGCTGCCGCCTTTAAGCAAGTGCGGGTCCACGGGAGCCTTCATAGGTTACCACTTACCAGATAATACATTACCTAACGGGTGGTTGTGAATGGATATATACAGTACTTAACAACTAACGCAGTTTTCATTTGGTATGCATTATATTAGCAACTGTAGTTACCTTCCTTTCGTTAGTAAAGTATGCTGTATAGAGTATGGCATAATGGCTAGCACACCAAGATTATAACGAAAGATTTGACGGTTTAAAACTTAATTAATGAAGATCTAGATCGCATACGGTGATTTTGTATGGTTTCCTTGATTCATAGCTGATTACCTTCCCGGGGGTAAGACACGTCCAGCTTCGACGACGTTGTAATTGTTGACGGCCGCACCTGAATTTCCCCTCCCCAGCACAGATTCTCGGGTATCTAGAGGTGTTTTTTCTTCTCCTGTGATAATATGAATACTTAACACGCCTAACATGCAACCTGGTCTTGTCAAGTGCGACTATCAAGGTCAAAGTAAATGGGAAGGCCATCCTTATTGAAAGTCATAGAGTTGAGTATCCTTGGTTGCGGTGTTGACGGTCGCTATAGCAGATTGGGTACCATAGGCCTATGTTCCACTACGCTAACGAAATTGGTAGTAGACATATTTGGCTTTATTAAACGATACTGCAGGATACTATAGATGCAACAAGGGATTGAAAAAACCTTGAAATACAATTGTCTCCCCAGATTCGGCCGCGGCAAGTCCGTTTACGTGTATAGTTGAATCTGTGGCAGATGTAAAATCCTTCACAAGCGTAACTAAAAAAGATTAAAATCTCTAAGAAATTAGGAATTTGCTCAGTTTTGCTTATTGCACTACCGATAAATCGAATTAAAGATTCAACCGATGCATATTCCATAGCTAGATCGTGATTATAGCAAACTGTAGTAACTATAGACAGTGTATGATTTACAGGTGATGGGTCAGTCAGTTCTTGTAATGTAGCCCCTTCTTTTGAAATATACTCCTACCGTTCAAATTGGGTTTGGTGAAAGTCGATTCGTCATTACTGTTGTCCAAGGAATGTTGATTGTCGGTCAGGTTGCTGTCTGGTTGCGTATCGACTCTAAATAAACAATAAGCCCTGATTACAGTGAACTGTACTGGGGGTGGGGGATATTTATGGCTCTAATTAAGTATGGATATACGATGAAAATGCTGAGTATGACTGTTAGTGCCGAAAGCATCCCTAATTTCCGGGTATCACAACTGAACAGGATTTATAGGCAAGTTGTTACAACTAACTAATGCAGCTAAATTGCTTTTCACTTCAATGTGATTATTTATCGTGCTGATTGATTTACCGTCGATTGTAATCAACGTTAATTTAAAATGCCGGCCACTCGTCTTTCACGCGCAAAGTGATATTACTTGTCTGTTGTCTGTACTATACTCCAGTACATTACATTGGTTTCGCCGTACGTTCAAAAGCGTTTGCTGCAGCCGGACAGAGGGACGTTACAAGAACATGACGTGACATGAAATGAGACTCGAACGAAGCCACAATCTGCCTTAATCCATATAATAATTCTGTTGGTGGATTGATTTGTCCAAGCTAGTTCCGCTTCGATGATTCTGCGAGTCTTGGGTCTTTCGTGTGGCGTTTTCTAGTGCGTTTCTCGTTTATATTATCGTTCAACAGCGGTGCAGGTGCGTGGGGCGTGTTTGCGGCCTATTTTCAGTGTTCCTTTTTGAAATTTTTCCGTGACGCATGTGAGCAATTGTTATTTGGGTGACTTTTGGGTTTGTCTGATCTGCATCAATTTTGCGCTCCCACTCACAACATGCGGTCGTCAAAAGGCTAGGGGCGGATCCGGGCGGAATTTCTAAGGGGGCGATTGATGGCACAGTGTGAGAACGGTCACATGGCATCACCGCTAGTCTTAGATGAATCCCTCGCGTTTAGTCGACGAAGGTCCGGGTTTCAAATGGAAACAAGTTTTGGCTCTAGGTCTACGAGTTTTTCCTCGTCAGAATTGTCGGCAATGCTAACGGTAATGGTAAATTTTGTAACCCGAGGCTAGGGTAATTTCATATATATTTGTAACAAGCTGGCTATCCTGGTTTCACTCGGGGCATACAACATATGACATTGTAGCCCAACGCGAAGAGAGAGAGATGCTTCCCTCTCTTCTCTTGATGAAGGAAAATGGCCCCCCGATTCAGATGGAGGAAGCGATTTAAAAGGTGCATCTATGATTTCGGCGTATCGAAATGTGGAAATAGCAGCAATGGACGATGTATAACTTACGAAATACACCCTGGAACAACTAAAAAACCTCCTGGTTGCATGCATAACGTCGGTCTCTACATCCCTGTAAAATCTTATGGCGATAGCTTCAGTAATAAAAAAGTTGATTCGTTTACAGAAATACATGCCGGCTCTTTTATTTTTATAGATTTAGGCCTTCATCATGTATAGATCTCATTCCCCTTTGCATTTGACGAAATCGGCTTCAGTGTACTGCATGCGCGGCGGCCTTCCAGGATTATGTTTGATAACGAACCGCAAGCGCCTATACCCTACCAACATTGTGCGGATTTATGGTCTGTCGCCTTGTACGTAGATTAATATATTGAACGCTGTGAGTTCGAAGGCGTGCCGTACAGTAATTTGCCTACCTGGAGATGTCCACAGGTTCAAATTCTCTAACGAGTAAGAAACTTTCATGATCATCTCTCTCCAAATCGTTGTCTTTAATTAATTTTGATGGAACAATCACTGAGAGACAAAAAATTTGTGATAATCATTGCGAAATGCTATGACGAAGCGAATCGCAGTCGTAACGAGGAAACTTACCTTTCCTTACTAGCGCGGTTACCGTTGACGCAGCGGCGGAAACGATAGAAATAGTCTGAACAACGACGGTTGACGATGGTGTAGTTGAAAGTGCGTGGCTCAAATCATTCGCAGGAATAGAAGGGCTTCCTTCTTGTTGTATCGGAACTTTGAATTCATAATGTAGCGAGGCTACGCCACCTGCTCTCCTTGCTACCTGAAACAAACTTATTAGTCACCCAATCGGTATAACATGGAGATCGAATATAGCATCAAAATTTTGATGTCGACCGCAGTATTAATATTTGGTTTCTCAAAATCATTAAGCTTGTCGTATTCTAAATCTGAGTCTTCGAAACAACTATAAAGTCTTGTTTACATTCAGCGTAAAATATCTGTATCTACTATTAGCCATTGTTGCGCTTCGCCAAAAGTCGGGAGTCGAGAGTTTTTACGTATGCGCCATCGCTCGATGAGCGTAAAAGTTCGACTTGAGATCGTAAATCCCTACTGACGTATCGCGATCACGTGATTTAACACAATTTCTTGTATTCCACTCTCGTTTCAATCTTTACGTGCGCTAAGTTCTAAGCGCAAAGTGAACAAGCCTCAAGATCATCAGCAGTTCACGATGAAAGACAAATAAATTAGCACGTGTCTACAACTATTACGTACAAGCAAAACCACTTCTTGCGTGATCGGTCCGGTGGTTAGTAAGTAGGCAATAGACGAAGAGTAAACAACGTTTTCTGGTTGTCTGTAGCGAAATTCCACTCCAGCAATTTCAATGTTCCTAGGCTCTTGTACGACTTGATTAGAACCGACTCCACCATGGAATAGTGTAGTGCCATTACGATCTTTGAGCACTGGAAAAATAGAACGCACATATATACACTGCTGTCAGTTACACGAATAAGCTTTGGAAGTGATTTGAAATTAAGTAGGATAAAAAGACAAAAAATTCAAGTATTCAGACTTTATGCGGACAATCGCGGCTCGCCACATATTCCTAGATTGGAGGTTCGAATCATATGAACCGCGACAAACCGAACTGGTGCGTTAATTCGTATTTCAGCTTTCCTCTGGCCAGTCTCCCGTAATCATCGGTTTGTGTGGAGGGCTTTCGCAATACAAGTCGCGTCATTTGCTCGCCAGTCTGCATGCTCACATTTTACGCCCAAGGTCTTCGAATTAGAAATCCCCTGCCATGATGGTCTGCGGCGGAAAGGGTATATACCCCATGCAAAAATCACAGCTAAATGAAATGCTGTACTGTATATGGTTTACAATAGAAGACATTCACTATACAGTAGGCCTACAATAAGAATCCCGAGGCTCTTGTCCTCCTCATGTCTTAGCTAAGTTTTTAGACCCGGGGGTAGCCTACGTTCCCCATGACGTATGCACCCTCCACATATTCATGTTGATAAGAGGAACACAACCGGTGGATAGGCGTCAGTCTATTAATACATCGTTTTCCTGTCACAAGTTGGAACTATGCGACATGCGTACCTGTATCTGTTACTTAGGTTCAGACGGCGTCAGCGACGCGCCAACGCAGCCTAGGCCGAATCCGCGACGCGTGTTCGCTGACAGTTTTACAAATTGGCTTGCAATTTGGTAAAATCACAACGCATTTCCAAAGCTCCAATTACATTCTTGGACACGGGTGACAATAGTTCACGTAATGGCCACTTATCTCCTTGTTGGTTAGACGCTAATCCTGTTCGTTACTGCTGGATCAAGTTACCTATATCTGAAGCAAATCTCCTTTTTCCGAGAATGAGAATGTCATACGAATCTTTCGGAATGTGAACTACTTCAACTTCTCCTTGAAATGTGAAAAAGAAAATGTTAGCAATGTGCAAGGATTTGGTTTTGTCTGTCATTTGCTAATCTCATATTCATGTTTAGCTATAACAGTGGTTCTCAATCGCTGGTCCGGGGAATCGCCATTTCCAAACAGGCGCGAGACTATCAAACATCCGTTCGACCGCCTGTGTTGGCTACCCACAATGTAGCATAGCCAAATTAAAGAAAACGTTGATCAAAGAGTGGTCCAATTTATTTCTACATCCCTTTGTCTGTGTGGCGCCTGTGTAATGTTGTTGCGATAGATAGATTACGCTTTTCGGAAGCTATAATTAAAATACCACACAGAATACATTTTTGTCGTAGTCATTCGATAGTTCGAGGTCAGTCTAAGTCAACCATCCTTGTCATGGCAATATGATACTGGAATTTTAAAAATTTAAGCATACCATTTTTGGCATGATTACTAACCACTTGTGAATGGCACGTCGCCAAACAGAAGCTCCGAAATTGGCCAAACTAATATCAGCAATCGCCAGTACGTTGTCATATGTTGGTTCCCAAAAACACTACCGCAATAAGCGATAGATATAGCATCACACAACATGCTTTATGATACTTTCCTACATATCTTCTATATATTAGTACAATCAAATGCCAGCGTCAAATGTTTCGTCGGCCCGTTGGCCCCGGAAGACCGTGTGTCTTTATACTTGTATTACTTATTCTCAAGATTTTATTTTTAAATCCAAAAATTTTTTGCATTACAGTTACCTAATAATTGGTCTAATTGTTAGCCTATTCGATTTATCTCTAATTAAACTCGCCAAGACTATATCCCTAGCTCTGCTAGCTGCTGTCTAGATTACTTTCTAGGGGGTTGTTGTCTTTTCGCCATTTCGGAGCAAATGAGCTCGTTGCGGTGGGTGCCTCTGCTTGTAATTGCTTATTTTATAAAAACCAAGTGTTATTTCGAGTATTTTTCGAATGTCTCACTCTTCAGGTAAGTATAGGGATCGTGTTGGTAGTCTTCGGATTGCTCATTTGGGTATGATGCTGCGAGTATCGAAGTATCAGAATAAGTTTTGCTAATTAGACGGTATTTGATCAGGGTACGTTTCTTTTTGTCGGGCTTTATCACTATTTCACTGTTTTCCTTGTTGAAGGTGTTATCTTGGATTTCTTCCGTTGTTATATTTATAGCTTGTCTTAGTTGACTTTCCAGTTGTTTTCTGATATTGTCATATATGTATTTGATTGATTTGCATTTTGTGAAAATATGATTCCCCATGTCTTCTGCTTTCCTGCAATATATAAATTTGAGTTCACCTTCTTAATGATTTGTCTCATGTCTTGTCCAACCGGCCCTGTATTTTCGATGTCCTGTGAAGAATGCTTCATTGCATATCCTGTAGGATATTACTCTCGTAAAATTGTTGAACTTGTCTTGTCATTAGCCAGATTTCTTTCCAATTTTTATTTATGATACGAAAAATAGTGGAGCCGATGGCGGACGATTCAAATAGTAATAAATATAATAAGTCACCACAGATTTAACGTCCAGTCCAGTTTATTGGAATATAATGCACAAGCTTTCGGAGCTCTGCTCCTACATCAGTTAAATCTGTGGTGACTTATTATATTTATTACTATTTTTATTTGACCTTTTGCGGTCCTTAAAGTTTAAGTCTATTAACTTTTTGTATGCTTCCTTGTTCGTCAGTTCTTCCGGTTTAGTTTGCGATCTTTTTGCCATGTTCATGTAGAGTTAAACGTCTGTCTTCCAGTTGTCGATCGTATTCAGAATGTGGGTGGTGTTGCGTTACTTGGTTTTCACACGTTCGTTCCCATGGTGTATATATCTTCTGTTTGCCATATGTCCTTTTGTTCATTTTCTTGATAACAGGCGTCGTATTCTTCCTATGCGCTCTACTGCTATTGATGTGCTGATGTCTGCATGTCGATACCTCCGTTCTCTTTGCTTTGAATCAGTTAGAGTCTGGCTTTTTAGCTTCAATCTTTTCTGGGTACCATAAGTATTTGAAAATTATTGATTCTAAAGTTTTGGTCTGTTTTTTTGTTAATTTTATTCCTTTTGATAGTTAGGTTATCATGAGTATAATTGTGGCTTTTAACGCCAGTATTTTGCGAATCCATGATAAATGTCGTCCTCCGTACGTAACCTTCGTTTGGATTGTGGTGTTAGTTAAAGAGTATTTTCGTATGCGGTGACTGCAATATGCCACCATCAGCCGTCTGGTCGTCATTATACGGACTAAATGTTCCGGCGTACATTTACTAACGTTTACGATGAATGTAATACACTATTCGCGGAAAGTTGGTTGCTGGCGTTGTTCATTGTTTTGTTGATTAACAACAAATGCATTAATTTCCGAAATACTACAGCCCTGTACACTATAATTAGGCTTGACTTTCGTTTTATGAACATCTTGATTAACATGCTAGTTTTATGAAACCAGTCTTAACATCACTATATATATACTTTGCCTTGTCAGTCTGGTGTACAGTGAAAAACTATTAGTAGGATATCCCATAGAAACAGATTGTAACCTGGTTGTTCAAAGTTGTGTGTGAAGTCGCGATCAACCAACGTACACGACACTTTATTTTTCTTTCCACAGTTTCCACATTTGTCTCGTAATTTCGTCGAATTGATTTTACCATCGCATCCAATGAACTAAAAATGTAAATCAACATAACTTGCGGCTGAATAAGGTGAACGATGCTTATCTTTATGTTGAAACGGATGCTGGGTAATGACGCATAAAGCTATAAACACGATGCGCTATAAAGCATTGCGGTTGAGACAAGAATAATAACCCAGTCATGGCCAGGACCCACTCTAAAACTTATTTTCATCATGTTTCGATGACTACATTGGATTCGCTGTGGGCGAGTCCATGCAGGTAATAATTTTGGTGTTAGAGCAATCGCCGCTGATGCTCAGCTTAGAAGCCTGGAGCGCGAATGTGAATGAATGTCCCGCGAACGCTTAGCCTATGGTCTATTTATATCGCCAAGCATTAACTACTATAGGATAATACTGACTTGACACTTTCCCTCGACGCAGCGACCGTGGTTCCAACCTTTTCGACATTCTGTACCATCCAACGCTTTTTTGGAACTTTGCACTTCGCTCATAAGTGATACGCACACTAACTGACATGGCTCACTCGATACAATTTCATCATCTGAAAAGAACTCATCGGGATGATGAAATTCACACGACTACAAAGTACAAATGCGGCACATTAGGGTTAATTGGGCGTGGTTGACGTTATTACTATATCACGCCAGGAAGTCCGCAACGAGATTGGAGGACAAACTTCAAACGTGCCATTTTAAATGTATACACGTGACACAAACTGCCGTATCTAGGACTCTGGAATAGCCAAAAAATTGCCCGATAGTATTATCAATTAGAGAGTTATAGCCAAATGAGATGGAATGTGTAATTGACCTAACGGGTAGCAAAATACAGGCACCTGCTGTTCCGATCGTAGAACAACAGTACCGTTACCGACCGCAAAATCTTCCCTCACGGGAAGTCTAAACTGACGAGGCTGTATGTTAAATTTGTGGTGACACATACATGTACTTGTGTCTATACTGTAACTGATCGTATCGGGTCTATTATTTGTTTAATCTATAAATTGAACTTTAAGCACGACGAAACCATTAAAATCTCACCAGGATGTCCATACGGTTTCCATGAGTAAAAATGGCCTCGGACTGGTTTTGATGCTAGCTGAGAACATTGCAATTTCCTGAAAGATTGTGCTGACAGCGGGCAAGGTTCAGTTGAACATATGCGATATTTTCGATGTGATCCGGAGCAAAGGATTTTCCCTCGCTTGGAAGTTGCTACGTTTCTGCGCAAATGAACAGCGCTGGGTTAACATTTCTAACGTGACACATGCAACTAACAAAATCAGTAAACAGAAAAGCGTAGAACTCAATGATTCTTGTGACAGCGTAGCCCAAGATGACTTGAAGTTG
Organism: Botrylloides violaceus; assembly: GCA_030412335.1. Taxonomy (NCBI): domain Eukaryota; kingdom Metazoa; phylum Chordata; class Ascidiacea; order Stolidobranchia; family Styelidae; genus Botrylloides; species Botrylloides violaceus. Next base: position 539,806 of record JASFYC010000424.1, read on the forward strand.
TGTTGTTGCCGGTGTATTATGTCTTATGTCTATGTGCCGTATGAACGAAAATCCACTCGAAGTGAAGCAGAGGCCCAAGTGTTTACTCGACTGGTCGAAATTCACAGAACTTCCACGGGAGAGCATGGGTAGGGATTTTCAGGGATATCTAACGAAATTGATGGTGTATGGTGCATGATACCAAAGCTTATCGTTGACTTCGATTCGCGCAGTGCAAGGCTGTCTATAATGGCGTCATGCCTACAGCTCGGTCTCTACTTTCAAAAGCGGGTTACTAGATTTAGACTTGTCACATTTCCTCAAGGAAGAGTGTTAGCGAGGGTGTTATATGCTATCATGACTGGTGCATAAATATACAAACAAACATATAAATCTGATATTCAATGCTTTTTAGCCTCTGAATACCACTGCTTTTGACCACGATTTCGTTGTATAGGCCTATCCAGAAAGAATTCAGCATTCAACTGTTACCGGTGACTATAATCTCCGTCTGAAAATTTACTGTAGTTGATCGGGAACGGACTCTGGACGGTTAGATAGAGCATGTGGCGATGTGAATAGGGTAGGTATTTGTAAATAGCAGGCCTATGCTGGGCTATGTAATGTATGGTTTGTAAAAGCCGTAGTGCAGTAGGAACACTGCTATAGACTCATAAGATCCGATAATGAACAATAATGTTGGTCTCGGATGGCCTGTGATCATGGGTATGGCGCCGAGTGGTAATTAACTACAACCACGGCAATTTGTCAAGCATAATTCCACTTTTGTACCTGGAGCCAAGACAGTGGCGCTGTTGAAATTGCACACCACTACCGCATGTCCTTCCGCACGCACTCCATGAGCTCCATTGTCCCCACCATGGCTTTCCATTACCATCACCAATAATTTGTAACACTCTGAGGCGTTGAGCCTGCATTAATCGCATGTGCGCGTCATACCCTTCCTCTCGTGCTAAATATCTTTTCATGATGTCTTTGTACGTTGATTGCTTTGAATCAAAAGGGATTAATTGACCCAAGATATATTGCTCAAGTCATAAAATCTGACTGATACAACTTTTTTTTCTTGTATACCAGATGGCACTGGTGGTAATGGTAGGCCTATGTTGTTGAAGGCAGCCACACAAGACGGATGTGCAATTCAAAAACAACAAACTAATCTAATATATAGGATTAAGTTAGCTCAGCTTTAACTCCACATATACTGTTCAGTTGGCCGAGTGGTTTAGACTGTCCGCCTTCTGATCGGGAGGTTACGGGTTCGTTTCCCGACCGAGTCAAATCGAAGATTTTAAAATTGGTATCCGTTCCTTATCTACTTGGCAGTCGGTATAAGAGAAGTGCGGAGAGCCGTGATTGAAATAGTGTAATATCCAGCCAAAATTCGCAAGCTTTCGGAGTTCCGCTTCTTCGTCAGGATCGTCCGCCTTCGACTTCAATATCCCAACTAATCTAGCATTTTATGCCAAACAGTAGTGACGGACGATCAAGTATCAGACAATAGGAAGGAGCCAGTCCCAGTTTCTCGAGAAATAGCATCACAAGCTTTTGGGAACCCTCATCCGACTGATATATCCATTGCACTCGATAAAGGACCACGGGGCGACGAATTTCTACTAATATACCGCATATATACTGAGGCTGTGTTGTATGTTCGTGGCCACTGGCGTAATATGGCGCATATTCAAGAACTCAACTGGACTCGAGCGTATCTGAATTCAGGCCTTTTGTCCCACTTTTATGATTATAGTACAGCAAGGGGGTATATGCTGTAAAGTACAATCTCACGCTCGCTGCGTAATCAATCAGAGTCTGAGCGTTCAATTAGTAGCCGCGCTAATTTTACGTGATCTAGCACGCAACAGGGGGCTGTGGCTGTACGGCTCGCGTTGGAACAGTAGGACATGATTATTCACTTCACACAGATTGATCTTCGATTGGACTTTGATGAATAGGCTTATGTTAGTAATAGCAGGATTAAAAGCTAATCACTGACCTGATGTCTCGCAAATCGCCGAAGCACTGCTGAATTTCGGTATCTTCTTGAAGTTGCCGTCAACGGTTCCGATCGACGGTATATCCTTCTGCTAGGCGATCGACCTGCGACTACCGTCCACGCGAAGGCAAGGGTCAGTAAGACCCACAGGCATTTGTTACGCTTTGGTAAAGCCATTCTGCTTAACATGATATACATTTAGGCACCCAATAACGCAATGATAGCCCACGACTTTGGTTTCGCAATGAAATGCTGACGGCTAACTATTTTTAATACACAACCTATTCCGATGTCTGCGTCTAAATCAGCAATGTGCTGTTCTATGCGGTGAAAGTTTATACTCAATGCAAGGCTTTGCATGAGATATTTACAATTTCACCACAAATAGGCCTACGACTAAGCGAACAATAATTTCATGTAGTTACTGTTACGGAACGGCAACGCGCTGCAAAGTGACGCTCGTGAAAAACAGTAGTGAGCATCATCTTTTCGGTCCAGTTGTGCAGAGGAATCTGTAAAACAACAAAAATAATCTATGAAATACTTTAATTCGCTTAGTCTGCGGTTGATACAATCTTGTGGAAATGTAGTGCGTCTCTCGAAAGGGAAAGAAAAACATATGTCAGTAATGACGTAATGAGCGCTTCACAAAAATGAACCAATTCCAATCTTTCCGCATATCTTGACTGAGTAGACGATGAATCAGGTTTTTAGAAGTTCTGACGCCATCGACGTACCGAAAACGTACATCGAATATCCGATAACGCGCTGAAAACACTACTACGAAACAAAAAAATGAAGTTCAGTAGTCGGAATTTTGGTCAGAAGTGACACATGAAATTGGACAAAGCAGTGACAAACATATATATATATAGGGCAGTCCGGCAAAGGATGAGGGGTGCGACTACTGAAACAGCATCCGGCGTAAAGATCAATGCCGAATCATGATGGCGGTAGGCCTGTGGCCATCCTCAAATGCAACAGGGCAGTTTGCGACTTGCCCGACGAGCGCGTAAATCTATCTGAATCACTCCGGCTCACCGGCGCGATAGGTCTCGATTTTTAGATTTTCCAGTCGCGTTCGGCAATACATTAAAAACTAGACATGCCAGGTTTTACAAATTGATGGTAACATATATTGTATAGTAGGCATATATATGATATATGTTCAAAAGCGTTTTGGGTCAGCATCGATATCGTAAAGGTCAACCGAGATCATTGGTCAGCCTAATGCAGACTACAGTCACGTAAATTCGAAATCAACTCATGAATCAATTTAAAGCAGTATTTTTCCGCCGCCTAGGAAGACAATGAGGGTATCGATAATAATGATATGACGGCCTTTAATATTTCACAAACGAAAATACAGTATGGCATGCATGAAAAGTACCCACGATATGAATCTAGAGAACATATTGCGTGTTGCCATCCACGCAAACACACAGAGGACCATCTCTGCATAAGAAATGTAAATGAAAGAGGGTCTAATGAAACCAAATAAAAATGCCATGCAAGTACTTAAGAAGCAGAAGCTGTGGGGCCTAATGAAATCAAATAGCAGTAACGGACTTACTGTAAGTGCCAAAAAGCAGAAGATAAAGCTTAGTGATATCAAATACCAAATGCATAGAAGCATCGAAACAAGCAGAAGTTGAAATCTAATGTCTAAATAGATATCAAGCAGTCTGAGGAATAACGAGAGACGATTGCAGGTCTAACCAATGGTTAATCCACGAGAGCAACAGTTGTGGCATGCAGGTTGCACTCAGGACGTTGTTGTTTTCAATGTTGGCAATAACAACAATGTGATACCAGGAATGCATCTGTGTTATCTTTAGCATTATTGTCTTGCGATGCGGAAATACTGCCCTTATTGGCATATTATATATCAGGTCAATTGTTTCTACGAGCAGTCATACTGGTTCATTATCGTCGTTTCCACGATCTGCCTGTTTTGTTTAAAAACCTCACTGTCCTTTGACTCTAAATTGCACAGTACTTTCAGAATTTAGAATCGCACACGGCCTTGGCGTGCACGCTCTGGTTGGGGATTCCAACCCGTTGGGTGGAGACTATTTTAGGCCAGATGATATCCAAAACTGCAAAACGTATCGGTTTTTTACTAAAATCATAAAAATTAGTTATGTATCGTTTTACACGTCATGTTTGTTCTTGTTGATTAGTTTTTTGTCTATGTAGCGATCAAATATAGGTGCGTAAAACTCAGCGACTGAAAAGATCGTGCGGTAGATAACATGTAGGTGCGAATGTGCGAAGATGCGAAGGTGCGAAGGTCCGCATGGCTTTGATTGACTGAGGGCATATGTGTATCTACGACATTATGAGGGTGTCATCGGGTCCATGTACAGCCTCTAGCAAAATGTCACTCAAAAACTTGTCTAAGAAATTCCACGGTCCATCCCCAAAACATCACCACTGTCGGTAGAAACCCCATTAATACATACATTACATTCTGCTGTGTAATTGTTGTCTAATTTACCACGTCTTGGCTCGGAGCAAAGTATAATTCATCAAGCCTGGTCAAGCAAGTGCGTAAATGCGCTGCATCAAGAAGTCTTAAGGTCAACACGCCCTCATATAGTCCAACAGAATCACCTTGACAGATGTTTGGAAGATACCGAAGTATCGTAAATTCGTAGGTATTTCCATCAAGGGTACATTTCAATCACCCTCAGGATTTCTCTACAATCGATACGGGAACTGAAATATTAGGTAACGGCTGATGTTGCTGCACTATTCCTATACATAACATAATGAAAAGGCCGGCAGCCAAGTGCTTCCTATGCATCTGAACCCGAGCAATCAATCTATAGGAAATCGTCCAGATGAATTAGAATGATTTTCTGCAAAACATATGTGCAAAACGTGCTTGTCAAAATGCAATCCCTTCTACTCGGTTTCTTCGCCCTTGATATAAAACCAATCGTCGGATGGCTACTGGCATTTTATCCGCTGGGTGAGCGCAGGATCATCAATGATTCGAAGTCAAAACAAGGACTGCAATTACGTCAAGCTGTAGCAACCGGTGTCGTTGAACCATTACGATCCCTTTGGATTCGCGAATTTGGGTGAGTTGGCGAGGTAAATCATCAGAGGTAAAAGTTATGTGATCACTAACTCCCAAATGATCCATTCCATTCACAAATTGTCACCTCTTCCTTGCATTTCTGAACAGCGGATATCCCCGCATATCAATCAGCTGGAACATTTACAACGGATAGACCGCGCGGTTCCTTCGGCATCTCCCTCCGTATATGCGCGCAAGTAGCTATATGAATATACAGATCGTGGCAAAACTTTTCCCGTTGCAGTTGACGTCTAGCGAGGATGCAACTGCATTTTAATTTTAAGCACATTTTGCTATGTCGTGATGGATTCGAACCAGATCCATGATACGATCAGGCCGTAGGGCCTATGCGTCTTGTCGAGGCCGACGACTTGACACCCCGAAGCGAGTAACGAATGTACAGACGAGGCCTGCAAATGGTTATATTATAAATCTTGCGATTTCGGCTGTCCCAATGAAAGAGCTTATCATAATGGCAAAGTGTGTGGTAACGCATCGGATTAAAACTACAACGCATTCAAACAGGTTATCTCGAATGAAAATGGAAAAGCTTCGTAAAAGCATACACTGTCTGCTTGGACTGATTGCCGTGATGGTCACTGTTGAGGAAGGTAAGAATAAACAATGAACTGACTTTATTTATGCCCTAATCAGGCCCGCAATTGTCACCTCGACCTCGGCCCGACCCCCTGTGAATATATGAGCCCAGCTGTCAAGTTGCTTTTCTTATTGATAAGATGTGTTGTTGCTATGAGGCTTCGCTTCGAGTCGCTTCCCTGTTCGTGTCTGCCTTGAAACTGAACCCAAATAAAATATTTTTAACCGATATGAAATCACTTGTTGCTCATTCTATTAATTTTCCATTTCCAGGTGGCGCCTTGTGAGTACAAACTATGTTTTGTTTTGCTGCCTGTAGGGATTGAAAAAGTTTCTTATACATATAGACAGACGATTTGAAATTTAATCGAACCCGATCAATGACCGACAATCATTCGCTAAATGAAATCCTACCATCAAACGAATGGTAAAAAGCATTCGTTTGTCTATAAAGATATACGTTTAAGAAGTTTCATGAGGCCTTTATAGGCCGCACTGTCCACCTGTCCACGAGCAATGCCTCTCAGGTCTTACATAGTTATTTAAAGGTAGGTCTAGACTGAATTTCGTTTACCTATAATACGGTACCGATATGCGTTTTAGAATAGCTGGGGCAAATTATTGTCCTCGAGCTAGATCGCCAACCGTACTGAGTGAACCTTAATAGTAATTCATGATCAAAATCCAATTCCCTACTAAACGTGGTTTTCTCATAGGAAAATGAAAATGAGTCTAATTTTACATGCAATGTTCAAGTTCTGTACCACTAAGAATCTTTTCTCATAGGAGTACCGAAAGGTTTTAATATTTTAGTTACAGTCAGTGCAGATGACGGTAAAGATCCTTGATATATGCAAACCGCAATGACGTACGTAGATCACTTGTACAAACCTGGTGTGGTACCTAAATTAATTGTAACTCTGCCCACATTACTGTATTGGTAATTTGAATGGTGAGGCGTGTGGTACCAAGGGGTGTGGTTGACGACTATGGGCTACTCTTATCGCATAACAAAATAATGTGATATGAGTTACTAATCCTTTCCACTTCGGAAAAATTGGAAACTGTTGGGCGTAGGGTATGTTTTGCCGCTGACACCCAGTGAAACGTTTTTATCCTATTTCTGAAACGATATGCAGTATGGGGTCTGCGTGAAAAATGGTTTGGCCGTTTCAATAACCAATACTGCCAATCAACAGACGCAACACAGATGATCTAATTTGGTTGGTGGCCTTGTACGACCGTACCAATTAAGACTAATCTCGGCTGAACTAAATGACTTGACGTACAGTACTTCTATATGGAAAATGGCTCGAATCTACAGTATTTGAACATGAATTTTGGAGATTTTGAAAGACATGACTTGGACGTGACGGTCTTGGATTCTTGATTAACTGGGACTCGAATGTGTTTCTGATCTATGGCCATTACACTGCCCCGCCATACGTCTACATCTAAAAATGAAATTTTATTTCAGGACACCACCAGCTTGTGGAGGACAAGAAACGAATATGAAGGGTAGTTTGCTTTCCCCGCTAATGCCCGGCTCAAAATATTATTATCCAAAACAAACATGCAAATGGGACATACCCCGAAAGTACGGATACCGAATTGTAGCGGAAGTTGTCGACTTCCGACTAGAATCAATCAGTTACACAGGAAAATGGTAGGCACTGATATTGTTGTTGTTACCGATATGTAAGTTTATAAGCTTTCATTATCTTAGTGTAACCACATACTTTGCAGCAACGACTATGTAAGCTTCAATTATGAACGAGTATGCGGGGCATTGCCAAAAGGTACGAAATATGGACCTTACGAGCAAGGCCTGGAGGTTGAGTTCGTCAGCGATGCAGGTCGAGTCAGGACAGGGTTTAATATCACTTATTGGCAGGAAAAAATACGTAAGTATCTTCAATGGAACTTATGCTCTACGCCGTACGTTGCTCACTGGAGCAGAACGTCGTGGCAAGCTGTTAATGATCTCATTTAGCGTACTGCAAAACAGTTCGTTCTGTACCGAGATTTCTAAAGAGAAAAATTGTTTGTTTATAGTGTATTTAAAGAATTGAGAATTTAATTCATATCTTCAGTAGCTTCAATAATTTTTGCAAGCATCCTGACGGACAAAAACATGCTTAAACATGCTTAAACTACAAAACTTGAATATAGACCTTCTCAAAGGAATATTGGAAACTGCATATATCCAGTAAGCCGTCCCTACGCGAATCAGCGACCCCATTCTCCGGCAGCGATCGCTTAACCGCGACGCAACTGGGTCTTAAAGCGACGGACTCTTGGCTCCAGAATGCAAAAAGACATCAGGATGCGTGCAAAATTTATTGGAACTCAATTTACAACATTTCGAAATACAAATTAATTTTTTAATACTTCAACCGCATTACATAATTTTTTTCACCCCAAAATCGCGGTACAAAACGACCTGTTCTGCTTTACGGCAAATGGGACTACAAACAGCTTGCCACCACGTCCCGCTCCAGTGAGCGGCTGAAGGCTTAGCACAAAAAGCCTACTAAACATTCGCGATTCAGAATTTCACCTTTTGCGTCTTTTCCAGCTATATGTAAGCCTCCATGCGATAACGATGGAACTTGTATCAAGGACAACGTGTGTGGTTGTAAAGCAGGATTCGCTGGATATAGATGCAAATACAGTGAGTTGTGTGTTAATGCATAGGCCTACCGGGTTTTGAAGTATTCTGCTACATCGATTTAATCATTTCAGTTAGCATCCAAGAAAGTAGCATTATAAAAAATGAAGCAATCGGTGACGTACAGCCTCGAGACAGCTGCGCAGTTTATGGACAGAAAAATGTGCGCACTTTCGATGGCAAGATGTTCAGCATAACTACATCTTGTGAATATGCGCTGTTGGAGTTGCGTGATGCTAAGGTAGGCTTGAAGTATCCTATGGACTCTGTTGACTTACTACTTCATATGGCATTACTCTTTTAGGTGACGGTGACAATGAAGGATCCGGAAGATCGGGGGTTAACAGCCATCAAGAAAATTGCAATATCTCGTGGTGTAATATCTGTGATATTTTCGCCCGACGAGTCTGGAAAGCTTCAACCAAGGGATTTGAAAGGAAGGTAAAGTATCCATTGTTGCTGTAAAGGGTATATGGTAATAGCGTAATTATTCGTTGATAAAAACTGGCACACTCTTCTTCTCCCTGCGAGTATTTGTAAATTTGTTGTCGCGTGGCCGCGGCAGATTCAACCGCATATTGATTTTCTGGCAATATAACGTATACTGTAGGATTTAGATAAAGTATTAGCTGCTGCCATATATTGTGGATAGAGAATCTAATGCGCTCCGCCCTGTCTCATTTTCAACTCGCCTTTACCTGGCCTTAATAAGGGAAACATCGATGCAACGTAATACTATTTATGACTGCATAGGGTTGGTTATGGTCAACAATTTACAGATCAATTTGGTCTCGTTCCTTGGTGATAAACAATGTGACATTTGTGACATGTTAACCGCTTCATTTGGTCTGGCTAATCTAAACCTAGAAAATTTTGACATTGCTTCCAGATTGCTGAACGTCCCAAACTTTTTTGGGACTTTCGAAATGATGAAACAATACGAGAAGATCAGAATAAAAGATGAAGATTTCATTGTTGACGTGGACGAGGACGGTAGCGCTCTCCAAATCAGCGCAGCAAAATCATTGCAGGAAGGATCGATTCGAGGATTGTGTGGAAACTACAACGGAAATATTTCCGACGACATGATGTCTGCCAGTGGTAAGCAAATAACTTTGTGTATTATCCCAGTCAGAAAAATGGGAGCGTCCCTAAGTGTCCCGGGTTTGGGGTTGCCAAGGCTTGCGCATGGAACGTCACTCGTTATGAGGCCCACAAATGGCCGTGTTAGGGAAATACCTGGGCCATGTACATCTTTGCCACAGATGGCTCGTGGCGTATCGCATTCACGTCGGCCAGTTATAGCCTGGCTAGGGAAGTAAATGGCCCGAACACGGCCACGTGTACACAGGCTGGTGTTGCGTTTGCATGCCCTTAACCACACACGGGCCACTAATGGCCATGCGATACTGCAACCTCGCGCCAAACGTGAGCCGTACTTAGATTTCTGATTGGGAGGTTGGATACAGCAGTAACGGTACTGTATGCAATTAGCGTTCAGTTTCCTGTGATATATATATGCCTTTTCCATAGTCCCCGAGTGGGCATAGAAAATTTCCATTCTCTGCATCAAGGCATATAAACGCTAGTGTAGTGTAGGCCTATAGACCTACAGCTACAGTATATTACTTATATGTGTGCTAATTTCATCAAAGGTAACATGGCTCAAGACGTCGAAATGTTAGCCATAGTTTGGAATCAGGATAAATCGTGCCTCGCCACAACAGGAGACATTTCTCTTGGCGAACGACAGCCTGACGTAAGTAACATGACGTCTGACCTTTCAAATCACCCATGTAGAAAAGATTGTGTAGTATATGACACCCGCACCCATTTGGTTTTCGATCCGATTTGTGGATTGGTTGCCCGTACACTCGTCCAGTAACACCTCCAGAAACAGGTGTTGCTACTATCTTAGTTATAGCTATCTGCAGAGTGCAGACCCAATCAAAACGGTTTCATTTGTATTACCAATTATCGTGTACAGTGATTCGAAAAAATGGCTGCGTGATGCGACGTGCTGCGACCGCAAAATGCTGGTGTGATAAGACACGCCGAGCTAAACCTAATGATTACTACTTATGTACTGCTGCATATACCACATCGTTTTTCTCGAGATAATGCCCGGCAGTGTACGCTCCCGTTTATGATGGAATTGGGATGCGGTCTCATAATACTGTCCTGGTGTATCCGAATTTTCTACCCATAAAACACACATTGGTCTTGGTGTGGATAATGCCAATGCATCTGGCAAGGTAATATAGACTGATTGTCGCTATTTATTTGGATGCAGGCTGAAGGTATCTGCAATCACTTACGGACGCCACCTTTTGCGGCATGCTTGGCAGCGTTGCCTGTTGATAGTTACTACGCGGCATGTATGAACGACATGGCACTATGCGGATTCGGATCTCGTCCCGGATGTAATTGTGCATCAACTACTCAGTACGCTCGTGATTGCGCAAGAGCAAAACTTTCCCGTGAGCTGATATGGAGAGAAGGACTTTGCGGTAAGTTTCCTGAAAATCCTAGAATCTACAGGCCTGTTTATAATTTATGTCCACTTCTATTCGGTAGAAAAACTGTGTCCGGCCAATCAAATATTCAGTGAGTGCGCTCCATCCTGTGCCAAGACGTGCAGGAGCTTAGAAACTATTGCAGTATGCAGTGACGAATGTGCTGATGGCTGCACCTGCCCCGGAGGTAAGTGAAACATAATAATAATTAGCCATGTGCCTAAATGCTAGTGAATCGCTAATCATGAATTTCCAGACCGCTCTGATTATATTGTTGAAAATGTGTAAACAGCGTATGCTTGGGAATATGACAGACAGTTATGGGCATAAAACGTTCGTCTGCTACTCCGTTACATAACGAAGTTATACCGATCGGTAACGTGTAGCAAACGACGTTACAATTCAAAAATCACACGTAACGCTGTAACGTTTTACGAAATACAGTTAAATCCGTTCTTCCGTTATTACTCCCGCTTAGGCCTGACTATTCAGCGATCCGTACGTTGTATACAATGCTCATGATGTGCAGGAAATCTGTAGGCCTATACCAAATAGTAAATTTGAAATTACCTATTGATGTAGATACTTATTGGGACGGAAGTAGTTGCGTGGAGAAAGAAGATTGCCCATGCCATGTCGGTGAAGTGCAATACGCAAAAAACGCAAAGTTCGAAGAAAAATGCAGGAAGTGGTAGGAAAATTAAAATTGAAATGATACTATTCTCGTTATTGGGTATGAATTTCGCAGAAATCTAGGTGTAAATCATATAGGCTAATATAGGAAACGCGATCTTCATCCGATGAAGGAACAAAACTTCGTGATGATGTTGCGGAACCCTTTTATCTACTGTAACTCAAATCTCGGTTACATTGGTCTGTGTTCTTTCTGGGAAATTTCACATCTACTTATAGTAGGCATCAGCCTATCTTGGCATTTCGGCTGAGTTTGCATCGTTGGTGTAACGAAGATGAGTCGTACCCAAGGCGAACATAGTCAAGATTAAGAAGTCAGATCGCCGTGGTCGTACTCGTACCCTATAGGCCTACAATCCCTACATACTGCAACTTATTCCACCAATCTTTTCTAGCGAATGCATCAACGGAACTCTTGAATGTGAATCGAAACCATGTGACGGTAAGTTCACCGATATTCAAATATATAGGCTTACTGCTAGCTTTGAACTGATTTTACTATTAGGTACGGCATTGGTATTCGGCAATCCCTACTTTCTCACGTTTGACGGTCTGTGGTATACATTCGACGGGACCTGTTCATATACCTTGATGCGAGGACCAGCGCCGGAATATGTCAGAATGATCATCAACCCAAAGAAGTGTGGAGCTGAATCCGCGTCGACATGCATCGAGTAAGCATCTGCTGTTGTCATGAACTATTAGCCTAAACATACTATTGCTTGGTTTTAAATAGTTTTCTACTGTGTGTCTGAGTATTATGGTGACCTAATAATGCATAGTGACGGTTATATTGTGAATATAGGGATTTTAGATTTAGCTAGCCGAGGAGGACTACGCAGCCTGCGAACTAGGTAGCGTATAGATTGATGGAGATTTAGCTCGAGCCTACTCAGCGTACCATCGCTTGTGGTGTATCGGGCCATCTCGACACGCCCGGCTAATTTACATTACCGATTATCAAAAAGTCGTTAATGCCTACCTCGATTACTCGAGCGGGGTAATAATCGGTAGATCTCTAATTGTATATTAAGTGAGCTACTTGCGCTAACGCGAGTTACGCGACTCGTGAAGTCCAGTAAAATCGTGCTGCGCACGACATTTAGCGGTGACAAAATCCGACCACGACAAAACTATGGCTCCGCGGTAAAATTATAAAGCGCTATCTAGCGAGTTCATGCGTCACGCTCACGTTGTTGTCGCTATCTGCGGATCGCGCTTTATACGTATAACTTCCGTACGGTACACCATGGCCTACTTTACCTAGAGTAGGCCATGGGTAGGCCTACACGTATTTTCAAACTTACGGCCTACGGTATTTTGTTGCAGCAACATCATTATCTCGTCAGAAGTTACACCTACCGTTAAACTAGTCGCTCATGGTTCTGTTAGTGTGAATGATCAGAACATTGATTTGCCGTACATCAAAAGTGAGTACGGGCTACTCTACCTTTGAGAAGCTGCAAATTTTAACGAATTCTATGATCGCTTGCAGAGGATAGGCTTGAGATATCTGCACTGACGTCGTCTTACATCGTTGTAAACCTTCCGTCGGTCAATGTCAGAGTCACATGGAGCGACGGCGGGATTGCGGCTATTTATGTTCCACAGTCATACCAAGGTATCTAGAATGACGCGGTCAACGTTGACAAGAGTGGGTTATCATAATGTGAGCTTTTAGGGAAACTTGGCGGTCTGCTGGGCAACTTCAATGGAAAAACGACGGATGAATATCTGTCATCAAGTGGAATAGTCGAGAGCACACCTACCCTATTCGCTCAAACCTGGGAGGCGCGAACACAATGTGATCAACCGGAAATTCTAAGTCAAGGCTCTTGCAAGCTGTTGGATGAAGACCGTAAGTTTCTTGCTCATGATAAATAAGCAAAGTGTCAAAGTGTTTGTTTATGTGCCAGTGGTTTGTTGCGTTTGACTTAAATCCAATTATGATTTTTTCAAGTGATAGAGGAACGAAGCTGGAGGCCACGCGCCTGCTTTAAAACTGTAGTGGCACTGTGGCTTGTCATCCATGCAACTTTTCCATAATGTCATGTTTCCAGATGCCGTTGAATAGGAATATACTGTAGATCAAATGAACCTCTGCCTTCGTGGCATCGGTTTTGTGGCTAGGGGCGTGCTTTTGGCAGCCGTGCGGCACACCATGCAATCCGAACAAATCGTCACGATCGAGGCGCATTGTTGTGTTTATACTTCGTCCTCTCACGAGTTAAAGTTTGAATTCTGAATGTGTGGGGATCAGCGACCAGTGCAACTTTGCCAAATGACGCGCGTGACATTAATATTTTGCAAGATGACCCGTTTCCTGTTTACGGCTTAACGCAGTAGAAGAACAAAGGGCAAGGCTTCGACCTTTCCGTTATCTAACCATTTATGGGAACCGGCGTTCACTTCAACTTCGCTCCTTGCTAGAATACCATTCGACTTTGAACTTCCTGTTGATGGCATCATCTGCGGGAATGCTGTGCGACCCGGATCAAATAAGGGCTAAGCTGAGAGGTTAGCGCAATCACATCAGAAGAAAAAAAATCCTCGTTTTGTTGTTCGCGAATTAATGTGCTCGCAAAATCGCATTTTTGAAATATGTAAGTCGTATAAAAACAATGAAATGGGAAGTTTTATCGGCGAGGCGCCGCGCAGAACCAGATCGCGAGGTAGGCCTACGTCAGGTCAGTTTTGTAATTGCCGCTGTCGCTGGTGGTACTGAAGGCTGCGTTTCATCGGGTATGTTGAATCTAAATTCTGGTTGGGCGCATTTCACACCTAATATCCGCAGTCCAACAAGCCCAAAGTCACATCTTGCTACTGAGCGTCTGCTAATAGTGCTCCGTTTAACCAAACGAACCCAAAAACGCAGCCATTGCCAGTCTAATCGAGCGCACAGCGCGAAAATGAGACCGATACTTTAGTATCGGAATATACACTTGCGGGAACCGGACGGTGACGTCACTCGCTTGTCGCGCCAGAAGAAAACCGATATATCGAATAATCGACGCATATACCTTGTGACTATAGAAGGCCTAATATTGTAACTAGGAAAATATCTTCTACAGTAACTAAGTATATGTATACCTGTACAGACTTTCCCACTTATTGCCACTTAATCTAATTGCGAATCGACTCTTTTTGTTATATATATATAGGGAGATTGTGCCATCAAGGTATCTACTATCAACCAGCCTTTCAAAACTGCCTAGCAGTATCGAGTGATGAAGAGCCAATAAAAGGCATGTGTCAAGAAAAAGCATGCACAGCTTTGGGAAAAGACAAGCAAGACGAAATCTGTAAAACCATCTCTGTATTTGCATTGCTATGCGCCTCAAAAGGTCATGTTGCAAATTGGCGAAATGACACATACTGCAGTAAGTACTGTCATGAATTAAGTAGGCCGATACTATATTCCGCAAGAGCCAGAACTGGTCACAGTACCGGTAATAGAGATGTCAATAACATAGTACAGGATCCCAGCAAATTCATGAAGCGTGTGGTCCGGCTCACCGAGCTGGGCATTGTGATTGGCAACGGAAATATGCCACTGCAAGTTGGCTTGATTTCCCACAAGATAGTGCTGCTGTCCATGCCAAAATCACAGACCACCGAAGTATGTAAGTAATATGTCCAATAGATTGCTGGTCAATCATCGGAAAATTGGCCTGACCTATATTTATGTAAGTAACCCCTTCTACGTCAAGCATATCTATTACCCTGAGTGATATGCACAATGTTGCTTTACAAGTTTACATGTCTCTAGACATCAGGGATAGTAGACTATCCCAGTAAGAGTTCAGTAATGTGGGTAGCATTTTATATAGAGATACATAGCCTACACATTTTTTGTAAATAAGTGAAGACGTCATCTATCAACTGTACCGTACTTGTTTGTCACTCTATTTCAGGTGTTTCATGTGCAAATGGCAAAGTTTATGAGCCTTGGGGGACGTCTTGTGGCAGAACATGCCGTGGTCTGACTAGTAATGAGACATGTAAGGGTGTTTCGTTGAAAGCGGAGGGATGTCTTTGTCCACGAGGTAGGCATACATGATTTGGGTACTCGGGTGAAAATTAGTTGTTGCTAGAACGGGTTAGCAATTAATAATACAGTAAATCGATAGAAAATTTAATCTGAATTGAATTTCAACAATGCTCTAATAATAATAATGGGCGGCAAGTGATTGACTATGCTTCAGTCCAACAATAATATATCGTGAAGTCTTTCGATGTAGGAAGTGTTCCAGTAGTGGACCGGTCTCACATACTGTAGAACAGTAGCACATACCATTTCCTTGACTCTTTCGTCGGTATGATATGATAAAGGGTTGAGGCCTAATAAAGCCGTAATAGTAGACCGGTAAACAATAATGTAATATATGGTATATTTGGTACTGGCCCAAAACAAGAGATCTCCAAATTTTGAAGTCTAGTATGCGTTATAGGTAGGATTCATTTTCTCTTGTGTTATTATATCACATATTGAATATTTCTGCAAGTCATGTTTGTGCCATGTTTCTACAGGCAAGTATGAAAACAAAGACGGAACATGTGTTGATAAAAGAAATTGTGATTGTTATTATGGTGATGAATGGAGAACAAATGGAGCATTATTCATACATGAACAACGAGATTGGTGAGTAATTATCCTGTGAAGAAGAGGGAGAGAGAATTTTATTTGTTAGAAAGCAGAAAATAACTTTCACCAGAGAGGGGGGCAGCTGGGATGACCCCCCTAACCCTGAAATCTCAAATAAATTAACCAAGCTTTGCTCAAATTTGCAATCCGAGCCTTTTCTATGGCACCGGAATTAGTCCTAGTCCCTGGTCTTGGGACTTGAAACGATTGTAACTTTTCACCTACAAATGCCAGCTAGTTCTCAGTTTGCCGACCCCTGCTCTTGATAAACTCAATCTTGATGGTAATTATGTGTAATACCTTTCAGTGACTGCGTCAGAGGAGTTGTTTCCTGTTCTGCTGAAAAGAGTGAGACCATTTATTTTCTGTTAGACAAGTAGCTATCATGCTTTCTGTCAATTCCAGATGTTGAATGTGGAACTGAGTTGCAGTACAAAGATTGTGCACAAGGGATTTCTGGATCTAATTGTCAACCAACTTGTGGTAACAAAAAACCTGTCTGTGCTGGCAAGTGTGTCTCAGGTACGAGAAAGACCTTTTGTTTTCATAGCTATACTGCCAAGTAGTTGCTGCTCCTGCTATGTAGCGACCCTGACGTCTAGCCCGTAGAAAGTCTTAACGAAAGAAGAAGAAGCTATACTATGGTATACGTGACTTGGCATAGAGATTGTTCAAATGAGATAGGGTGTATGACTCAGGATCATGGCTTAGCAAAGGTGTAGACTGTAGACGATGGATCCTCACTTAACACACTAGAATTTTCTAACAGCTGAAGCATGTGTACCAAACTGTTTGGTGCAGACCTGTATTATCTGCTGGCAAATTGTTTTCCATGATTTTATCAATTTGTTTGAGCCAACACCATTTTGTCATTCTCCTTTTTATGCGTCTCCCCTCCTTGTTCATATGTTTTCATCCTTGACTTTGTTACAGGTTGTGGGTGTCCTGAAGGTCAATATCTACATGGTGGAAAATGTTTTCGTGAGAAAGACTGCCCATGTACATTTGAAGGAAAGGATTATTTCCATAATGACAGAGTGATCGATGATTGTGATCAATGGTCAGTACTTGTGTGCTTACTAGACATTTAAAGTGTGGATGTATATAATGGAAATTCCTTGTCAAAATATTCTGCACAATACTCGCCTTATACAAACAGACGAGTTGGCATGATGTCACTCGTCGTGGAAACTGCCACTCGCCTCAGATGTTGGTGCCTCAAATCTCAAACCAAGGGAAATGTAAGGTGTGAAAATAGACATCATGTGCTTCTCTGCCAGATATGTTGCTTTATGCATAATGTTGGTATGGAGTGGGATCTAGCACTAGGGCTATGATCGCTCACTCAGATTTTCAGTTTGTCACAGACACCACGGATTTAACACCACATCCATTTTCATCTGATGACGAAGGGGATATATGAGAGCTTCTGAATTAAGTTTTTCAATAAATGCATTGGGTTGTCGAATCGACGGTGTCAATTTCTTAGGCCCAGTACAACATATTCATTCTACATTTCTGTCATTTTGTATTCAAATTTTGTAAAGTATCTTTCGCACCAGTATCAATGTTTTCCCAATTTTCTCTAGCACATGCAATCGAGGACAATGGACTTGTGAAAAAACTAACTTGTGTACGGGAGCTTGCTCACTGACAAGTGGCTCTTACTACAAGACGTTTGATGACAGTAGATTCCACTCTAGAGGCACCTGCAAATATCTTCTCATGAGTGACAAATGCCCAGATTCTCCAGATGACATAAATTATTTTGAGATTTATGCTCAAGGCCATCCTTGTGAGGATTCGGCGTTTAAAATGTGCAATCTCACCATTCATGCACGGTTTGGGGTAAGGTCTTATTCCTATTGAACAATTTAATAGGCCTACTAGTGAACAGGTCTGTTGTATAAAACATGCATTTGTTGCCTTCAATGAATAGTACACTTGATCACAAATCACTCAGTTGTATATATATATTCATATATATATACATATATATATACATATAGTATGAAAAATAGTGGAGCCAATGGCGAACGATTCAAATAGTAATAGATATAATAAGTCACCACAGATTTAACGTCCAGTCCAGTTTACTGGAACATAATTCACAATCTTTCGGAGCTTCGCTCCTTCATCAGGTGAAGATGGAATAAAGGGCAAATTTAAATTTGAATTATAAAGAATCACATGACATTGTATGACGTCATTAGGCAGAAATATTGAAAGTGCAAACCATGAAAATGGGTGATGTTAATGCACCAAAATTCAGATAAAGGTCGAAACAGGAAAATCTGTGCTTAAATAGCCTAATGAGGTGAAGCAATTTCACTAGATAGGCAGGCTGCTCATTTTGAATCTTCTGGACTGCAGTAGTTCAGTTAGGTACCTGGCGAATTCGGCCTCGATGTAGTCGACTCGATAAATCATATAAGATTTTATGGAGATCGACAGAGTTATTACCTTGCCATTTTCTTGTTACTTCACCGGCTTGCATGAAGCACATCCTACCGATCTGTTGACTTGGGACTGTCTGTCGTGAACTCTTTTCGTACACAAGTTACTGATAAGGTTAAAAGACTGAAGGTGTAGTTCATGTGATAATTAGATGATATAGATCCTGTACGAATTGAGCGACAAAGCAGTGACTGAAACTTTCCTGGTGGCCATAGATTATTGTTTACCAGTCCTGACTTCAACTAGTTCAACATGTCTCCTTTCTACAGAATGATGCATTTATATTATCAAGAGGTCATGAAATCAGGGAAGAGTTCTCCGGTATCAATAGCAGATATTTCTATGATGTATCGTCAAGAAGATTGAAACTTGGCTTTTATCAAGTTATAGAAGCGGAATTTTTATCGTACTACATACAGCTGAGATATGACATGAAAACAAGTTTGTCGATTGAAGTCTCTAAGAATATTTCGGTGAGCTCTGTACTTTTTCTATAGACTACTAGTTTATCGCGGGGGTTGTTGGTGGTGAAGAGAATATTGTAATGTAGTTGAACTCCCCGCTGATCTGACTCCAAACTGCGTGTTCGAAACACCCCACGATAAACGCCACGTCAGTGACGTACGCTTCTATAGAGCTCTTCGTACAGCGGTCTGTCTATATTAATACTGTTCTTGCACGAGTCTTAGCTGAGACAGAATTGATGCCGAATTGTTGATTATATTGAACAAATATTCCAAGTCGCTTCGATAACACGTTCGTACGATGAAATAATATTAGTAATGCCGAATAGACAAGTCGAATGGTGTATTTTCTATGACTACATGTCTACAGCGCATGTGTGCTCCGTTGCGGCAGACAAACAGATACTGAATGTCGGAATAAAAGAATCCCGATTTCGAATTCAAAACGTGGCGCCAAATGTCATCACCTGGTTCGACCACGGGAAAAACAATCCCAAATTATGTCAGCGAATTATCTTCGCATGGCTTGAAACCTTCTTTATAATAATAACAGCGGGAGGTTAGCGGTACTGTTATGATCGGAACAGCAGGAGTGTATTTTGTTACTACTAAGTCAATTATCGATTCCAAGTGCTATATGAGCTAGTTAATTATATGTCTTGTTTGGTATAACCCACTAATGGATAATACTCTCAGAGAATTTAGGGCATGTCCGAGTATCCTAGATACGAAAGTTAATGTCGCGTATATATACATTCAGAAATGTATATGCGACACAGCTCTTCTGCCGCGCCCTCGTGTTTGAGGTCCAGTCAACAGTTTAGTGACATGGAGCTGCGAAATCTATATAAATAAAAGAGCCTGTTTGTCTGTACTTGAATAAAAGCGAACTCTGCACACCAGCGACATCAATAAATTGATCAAGTTCACGGTAAATGCACGGCGCCACAGCAATCGAGATGTTGCCACGGCCTTCATCCGGGTCATCGTCGTCATCTGAATCCTTTGACTGGACCTCAAACACGAGGGCGCGGCAGAAGATTAATCTCTGCCAGATGTGCATGCAACACATACGAAAACGTTCCCACACTACCATCATGCAGTTGTCAATTCCCAACGGGATGCTGTAGCGTTACGAAAAGGTCGTGAATCTGGCTATTCATGTGGTGCCGCTAGGAAGTCGCCTACAAGTGAAAGATAGGGGCCTAAATAATTTAGTATAGGCTTGTAGTATTGTGGTAGTTATTGCATTTGCCTGCTGTCACTGTAAACGTTGGTAATGTAGGCAGAAAAACAGACACTCGTCCACCCGGTGGCCCTACGAAACAGTTCATGTTTTATATATCTAGTGATATCAGGAAAGAATATGTTAAATAACAATTTCATATCTTTCTAATACTTTTGTAGGTGCTTGACATATAGACATGTAGACCGGGTCTAGGTCCCAAATTAGGCTACTGAGAAAATGAAATATATCCCTGACGGCTGATTTTCAGCCATTGATTAATGATGTTTGGGCAGAGAATCCCGTAGCCATGGTCGAGTGTTCCGACAGGATGAAGATTTGAACTGTGATCTGTTTCATTCAATGCTGTAGGTGCATTATGCCGTTGTCATCATTTGCAGAAAATGATGAAATAACCGCTTCTGAGGTGTATGACTTTAGTTCTTGGTGACCCCCTGATTGCGGGCCTAGTGTGCACCAGACTGTTGTTGTGTATGGAGCTTAAATCTGAGCTGAAAAACACTATGTGGCAATATAGATCACCATTCAAAATTGATTATCACTAAATAGATTCAAATAGTTTGTGTTATACTGTATTCATACTCAGCAGTCAGTACCTGAAAAAACATAAGTCGTATTGGTGATTCGGTTTGATTCCAATTATTCAATTCTATATTTCCAACCCTAAACCTCAGCTTGGCTGTATTCTTTAGATTCAGAACTCCAGATATGGGCGAAAACTTTGCGGTTTATGTGGTGACATGGATGGATCATCTTCGAATGACTTCATGACTAAGAATGGTCACAGTGATCCCATCTCCTTCATCAATGAGTGGAGGGTGGATGAATGCGCAGATATTCCTAGGGAAGAAATTAGCTCTTGCATGGGGAAACCAGTGCAGGAAGATAATGCTAAACATCAATGCATGATCATCACTGGGCCATTATTCAAAGCATGTCATAATAAGGTAAATGATCTGCGGTACTGTATGTATTTTATTCCTTTGTGTTTGATTATGGATAATGACCGCTCAGTTGGTTGAGTGGTTTGACTATACGCCTTCTGACTGGGAGATCCCAACTCCCAAGTCTGATTCTCGATCGCGTCAAACAAAAGACTCTAAATTTGGTATCCGTTTCTCCTCACTTCTCCTTGACAGTCAGTATCGGGGAGCACGGAAGTTTGTGGTTGTGACAGTCATTCGCGCTCTAAACCCGGAACTATCGTCGCATGTAATAAGCAATCACCGTAACAGTTGAAAACGCCATTATACCCCTCCCCTCCCAAAAAAAAACTGCAAAAACAATATCTATAGATATAGATATGTCTTTATGACTAACAAAAGGATTTGATTTGTTGTGGCTAGCTCATTGAGTCACCGGCGACTTTTGTTTTAGCTAAAATCTTGAATTCAGAACCAATTAGTGTGGAAGTAATGCTGCCACACGATATATCATCAACATGTCATTATATTGAGCAGAGCCACCATTGTATTTCGGGTCTAGTTTCCCTTTGAGTAATTTCTGTTGAATCTACGATCTCAGATAAATCCGAAACCATTTTACTACACCTGCATTGAAGAAACTTGTACCTGTGACACCGGTGGTCAATGTGAATGCTTCTGCTCATCAGTTTCGGCTTATGCTGAAGCATGTGGCCGACGAGGAGCAAAAGTAAACTGGCGGCTTGCCACTGGATGTCGTAAGTGCTAATGAATCGTGCTTCGCAGGGTAGATGTGAATAGATTTGAAGTTGCCATACTGTTGTTTGTTGATCCCGATGCTTGTTATGTATGATATCGATAAATCGTTTGACCAAATCTCTGCTGACTGGATCTCTGTAATTCAAGTAACAACCTGAGCAACCTCATCCAACCCATTCCACGTCAGGGCTTTGGAGCAAACAAAATTGAGGATAGTGCGGAGGTGTGTCGCTTGACTTTGATAGCCTACTGGCTTCTTTGGTGCCCCCTTGTCCATGTCCAGCCAGTGCACATCATGCTTACATGATTATCATGCATTGCATATGCACCATTAGTTTGTGAGTATATCATGTGAGTTTATGCAAATGCAGAAAAAAGAACTAAGGACAAGAATAAAACTATGCCCTTGTCCTTTGCGATATTAGCCTGTTGATGTAATCAAGCATGGCATAGAGCCATGATCTTTCTGAAACATGGCATTCCAACTCCAGCTCTGTATCCTGTTTTCACAACTCCGCTCTTACTCTGGCTTCAACTGAATATATTCATCACGTCCACTCTGAGTTTGCGCTCCACTTTGAACGGTATCGTAATTTCAAGCTCAATTAAAAAATCATTTGCTTTGCAGCTGTCGAATGTCGGGAGTTTACGAGTCCTGATGCAGATCTGTGTGATATTAGGTACGATCCTTGTAAGCCATGTGTGAAAACGTGCTGTAGCAGATGTGCTCAAGGTTGCTTTGAAGGTTGCTTTCCAAGGTAAGGATATCTTTTCTCTTCATTTGCTATTGTTGTTGCCGCCTTTAGCCCACTATTTGTATGATCACTTGTCCAGTAGTTGATCATGGGCAATTGTACACTGCCTAGTGACGGTCAGGTACAAGCCCCGGAAAATTTAGTGGGTGGCATCGAGATCAAATCATATTTACTGCTGTTACCCAGTAAAGATCATTGCCTGATCATTACATATTCATCCAATTTATTAATATTTTACACATTGAAAATGTGGCATGCATAGAATCAATATGTGAGGAAAGTACCCGAGATAGGAATCTAGAATTCATGTTGCGTGTTGCCACACGAACGAAATCAAATAATTTGGCATGCAACGACCAATCAAGCAGTAGCTACGGCCTAATGAAATGATATAGCAATAACGGACTCGAGTACCAAAGCTGTATTTAGGAAGTGGCATAAAAGCATTAAACAGTTAGAAATTCGACCAGTATGTCCAAATGTGTATGGAATGAACTGGTAACGATGACGTTTTATAATTATGAAATTTCAGCTGCAAAGATGGGTTGGTTTTCAATCCTGTCAACCAAACTTGTATCCCGGAAGAAAATTGTATTTGCCCAAAGGCACCAACATATATTGGTAAGTTTTAATTTCTACTCCCCATTATCTATATAAAAATAACAGTTCATAAAATTCTGCTCCCAATCTTCTATATCTTTCGGCATTTCTAATTGGGTTGCCTCATCTCCTCTGGATCACTGTGTCAGAAACGGCATAAAAACAACGACCAAGTCATATACATGGTTAGTGGTTCAATACAGAATGGCCACCCAATATTACCATGACTGAAGGGAGATTATGCCAAACATTTCTGTACATATTTATCATGTGCCCTTACTGAATACCAGTATACTTGTCTGTTTTTCACAGTTCCTACTACACGACTGCCAACAAGTTCCGGTACGTATACCATTCGCTATGACAAACGATCCAAATAGTAATAAAATATGACTGGCCACCCCAGATTTAACATCCAGCATAGTCCATCATCATGCATCGCGGAATGTATATAGCTCCGAAACTTGTAAATTAGCAAATTTGATAATTATAAGAAACAAAACAAAAACAATATTTGTTACCAAAACAACAGTATCATCTCAAACTCAATTTATTTCCTTCTTCACCTGATGAAGGAGCGGAGCTCCGAAAGTTAGTGAATGTTCAAATTCTCAATAAACTAAGGCTGGAGCTAAATCTGTGGTGATGTTCTTTACAATATCTATTATTCGTCCACCATCGGCTCCACTACACTCTTCAGTTTATACAGTAATAATCTGACCCTACGTATTTATCCTCACATGATGAAGGAGTTGATCTCCAAAAGCTTGTGAACTAAGCTCTGCAATAAGTTATACAGGATCGCAAATTCAAGGTTTCAATTTCTTACTCAATATTAGCTGGTCCAAAATTCCGTACGGTGTCTACTGTACCAGGGGGCCAACCAATCCGAGACTGAGAGCTACATTTCCTAGTGTGTTACCGCAAAGAGCCATATCCTACGCTTGCTAGTTGGTGGTTCCCAAACTTTTTTCTCCGTGACCCTAATTTTTGTGAAATTCAAGTCTACAAAGGCTCCCGACCCCGCAAAGGCCAATTCATTGTAGCCTTCTTGTATATTTCTAGAAGAAATAGGGCCTGCGGAAACTAGCCGCACTGAACCCGCCGCGAGTTGGTCAGCCCTGTACTGTACAGTACATAAGTCGTGTTGAATAGTATTAGAACTTGTTTCTTGTCTTGTTATGAGATTGCCCATCTGGTAACTGTTTTTAAGTCTTGTGGTTGTTTGAAACTATATATTACTTTGGTAAAGAATTATGAGCCTACAGGTCCTGTCAAGGTATTTTCCTGTCCCATTTGTCAAATTTGCATTTCAACATTTTCTTTTGATTAAAATAACCTCAATTTTATGTACATATATACTTTGATCTTCAGCCCAGGTTTCGACACTATCTGGTGAGTAGCATTCACGTATTATCAGATATTTATCTATCGAGTAATAGTAATAGTGGGATCCAGCCCACAAGATAGACAAAGTAACAGAAACGTATTCACCTACAAAACGTGTATGTCACTGGATTGAATCTCGTGTTATCACTTACCAGAGGTATTATAGTGGTGTCTGCAGTCCATACTCCTTGGCGCCTCTGTCAGATAGACAACAAAATGGATATTGTAGTCCATGCCACTTCTGCATTCTTATCTTATGCATATTCACTACTATATATAATATTCACACATGCAAATGTTATTCCATCGCCGGTTCTGCGCACTGTCTAATTGAGAAGGGTTGGTGCCTTACGAGAAGTCTTGCTTCAATATAGGATAGAATATTATAAAAAAAATGATTTTAATGAAATTGTGATGTTGTCAGTGTTTTGAAAAGGTTACAAATGGTTGTGTGATGATTTTTGAAAATTGCTTTTGAAATATTACAAGCTGTAGGCCTAGATCATGATTACGGTAGCTTACCATACCTGAGATTGTGTCCTCAATTTTATTGTTTAGCATTATTCAGCATTGATTATAAGATAATTGAGTTGAGCAATTTCTCCAATTCTAGGCCCATTTCTGCCCAGCCACATACGACGTTAAATAATGACAACTGTAAGTTAGGGTCGGCAACCCAAAGTTTTCAAACCTCCATGCTGATGTATGCACCCGTGAGACCTGTACCTAACCCTAGACTTGCGATTTGTCTCGAACAGCAGAGTAGCAGCAGAGTATTGAGTCTGATTGATAAAGCACACACTCTATTCCTTACGAAAGGGGACAACACCGGTTATCACATGGATTACATGAATAGCTACACCAACACCAACGAGTACAACATGCCGACATGCCGAGAGACGGCATAAATCCCAAGATCCTAAATTATATCAATCAAGCAGAACATTTTAACATACACCCAGAAATGTCAGAATCGACGTAAAAGTCAAATAATATATTTTAACGCATATTGGACCAAATAAATCTGTACGCAGTGAGCTGCAAATGTTACAAGTCTTATTTTTATAAGCAGGTATCTATATAGCCATTAGCCTACTACCAAAAGACTACGTTGGACTGCAAATACATGTAATGAGCTGAAATCATATTTCCCTCCCTTATCTTTTTCCATTTCCAAACATTTTTTAAAAACTACAGGGAGCCACCGGTATAGCACCAAAGAGATATGTGCGGCTTGATAGCCATGTCCTGCCGACTCCTATCATAAGTTAATGAAAATGTTGAATTGTTTAGAAATTTTCACGACAACACCCGCTAAAGAAACCACTCATAAAGTTGCAGGTATTGGGAGGCATTTTATTTATGTTGTTGTTGAGTATTCAATATATTGTTTATAAGTTTATGGTTGATAAGGTATGGTTTTGCCTACTTCAATTTTCATTTTCATAGGCAGACGTGGTACTCTGTGTGTATGTGTGGCAGCATGTAGCATGCTCAAGATTCCTACCATGGCTACTTTCTCTCACATATGGATTCTGTGCATGCCACAATTTCAAAGTGTAAAATATTACTGATTTGATTGGTTGATCCTCCTCTCCAACAAGATTTCGAATTGTCGACGTCTTGTCCACCATAGATGGTGCAGAATGCTACTTCACGCCTTATTGTTCCTTTTGACCCAACCGGAAATTTGACTGTAGTGCGAAATGAAATCTTCAAAATTTAATTTCGGTTCAACAATGTGTTACAGGAGTATCGGGTTGTTTGAGTTTCTGCAGGACAAATGTGGGAAAGCCCAAGGTAAAGAGTTTCTTGCAACCTAAAATTCATAATGCATACACCATTATCGCTGTGTGCCCGGTGCCACTGAACGGTGGACTGCAGACTGAGTAGGCTTTGCAATACTGAACAGTGGTCGAGCAGACCCGCAGACTACTAAATTGTCGCAGAATCGACCAAACATTTAGTCAGGGATCTGCACTGTTGTCTGACAACAAACCATTGGGACACTTTTCTAAAAAAGCGGTCAGTGACTGACCCACTACTGCAAAAAAGGACGCATGCTCTTATCGACTTTACATTGAAATTTAGCCGTCTCTACAGAGCATGGAAAAGATAATATCCCGTCTTCAACTAATCATTTCATCCAGTGTTCTTTCGTCTTGAGTCATACTTCATTGGCTAGCTACCAAGCTCAGCAGTGTGGGTTAGAACCCCACTCACGTTACACAAAATTGGAATCCACAGCTACCCTGTTAGGCGCCAGCAGTATGCCGTTGGTGTTGTGGTTTGAAATTGGCTTAGAAGAGCTCTACAGCTCATATCGACCTCATCTTGTACAAAATATGAAGCACAAAAATGGAGTCTCCTCATTCGCAACATTTTGCAAATATCACTCTGGGATCCAAGCAAAAGTCTGTTGCTCTAAATCCCGATTCATTTAAAATCATTTTCCTTCAATCGATATCTCTTATATAAGAGATATGTCCTGGCAAATTGTTCATCAAGAAATTCACCCTTTTGAGTATTTATGCAGCATATTGGAGAAAGCTGGCTGGAGGGATGCTTGAACTTGACCTGTGTCAGTGGTGATGGAGACTGTCTAAATACTACAAAGGAGGTGATAGAATGTGAAGATCCACCAGTATGTCAAGGATATGAGGCCCGAATCTTGGTAGTAAGTATCACTCTAATGAGCAATTTAGATATAGTAAGTCACCCCAGATTTAACGTCCAGTCTAATATAGTTATACTTACAATCCAATAAAGTGGACTGGACATTAAATATGTGGTGATTTATTATATCTATTACTATTTGGATCGTCTGCCATCGGCTCTATTAATTTCGTATAATGAGTAGTTTTTCTTTTGAGTTATTTTCCAATTAGTGGATGAGTATGTTCTATTTGCATGACCTTGCATATCCTAATGAGGGGTTTACAACATTTTTGTCAGTGATCCATGTCACCATCTTAAGTCATTTAGTTGGGCCTCATGAAGAGTTTAGTTTTTCATTTTGGTTCTCAACCACTGGTTCACAAAATGTTTTTATCGGTCCGCGAGGCTTCTTGGCTAAACAGAACAGAAGGGTGGGTGTACAGCTGGGCCAATTCGCTCTGGCTTTGTAATGTAACAGCATGACCAAAGTAGCACGTCATTTTGCCGTAGCAGATTTTATTTTAGAGGATTGAGAGAGAGGAGGAGGAGGAATGTCATGGTAGACTGGGATATACCGTATGCTAAAATTGGGGCATACAGAAATAATGTCCTCCATGCCAGTCCGAGAGAACATGTATATGAATCTGCCGGTCCGCGGAAGAAAAAAGGCTAAGAACTGTTTCACTGTTCTAATCACCAGATAGTTACAAAATGTAAGACTTTGCAGATTGCAGCCCCTTGCTGTCACCGTTCCCATGCTGAAATTTCTCATTTCCTGGCCAGTTGTAATTAACTTGTTTGTCGTTTTAAGAAAAAGGACGACTGCGATTGTGACCATTTCAAATGTGAATGTAACCAGTGCACTCATGAAGGGAAGACGTATAATCTCATGGAAAAATGGCAAGAAGGAGATTGTGTTACCATGGTAATTTTCTACATATTTAGATCAGTATGGTCGGAATTTTGCACTTAGCAATGAAGATGTTGTATCAATCACTGTGTGACGAGGGGTTAACCCTCAACCGCGGACTAGTATTACCTTTTTTGTCTAGTATTGAATAATAAGGCGCAATTATTAGTATTATTACTGTTGTGCAACCTCTTACTTTGAGGAGATGGTCAGCTCGAAGAACTCCAGTACACAGGTCATGTCACTATCTCGTGTGCACACTGTTTGCGAATCCACGTCTGTCTGTCCATCAGGGGCTGGTTGGGTTTGCCTCGGAGGCGTCACTCCATTGATCTACTTTTGTTGTTTTTCAATTTATTTTAAATAAAAATTGGGATTTTTTAGGTATGTGACAGAATGTCATGTCCAAATGGTGTTGAAGAGATAGATAAACGAAAATTCTGTCCTCAAACAGCAGCTAACATCTCATGCCCGAAGTATTACAAGGAAACACAAGATAACAGCGATCCCTGCTGTCCGAGCAATAAGTAAATAAGAAATTTTATTGCTATTCAGTTAAGTCCAATATATGTATTACGTTAGCGGTGATCGCCTATGAAGGCCATGATGACGTATGCAATAATACATACAAGGTCGAATGTGGTAAGAAAATTCCGCACTTCCTCTTCCTTCATGGGACTTCTCTTTTCTTCACACTGACGTCACGGCTGCAACACAGCAGCCACTGCTTGGTGGCCTTGTCCAGATTCTTCAGATGTCCGCACTAAGCGCGACTGGTTAAGGGCAACATCATCAGTCTACAAAATTACTTTTTTTCAGATGCGTATGCGACACAACTTCCTGTCCTGAGGCACCTTCTTGTGTAGCTGGAGTTGAAATTGATCATGATAGATCCAATGAATGCTGTACTGTGCATAAATGCCAACCAACGTGCGTGTATAATGGAGCGCATTTCAAGGTAATGTTGCATAGTTAAATATGGAAATCTGGTTTGTGTTAAATGAACGTTTTGCGACTACAGACCGAGGTGTGCTTGATATTAGAGCTGTACAACGGATGCTTTATTTTTGATTTTCTTATGCAGAGATTGTGATACTCTGTGTGTCTGCATGGCAACACACAACATGCTCTAGATTCATGTCATGGGTACTTTCCTCATAGATGGATTCTGTGCACGGTTTTCGATGTGTATAAGAGTAATGAACCTTGAATATAGTCCTATAAACTATTGTGGACTGGACCGCATAATCAGATGGGGCTAGAACTTCTGAAACCCCAATCACAGAATTGCCCCAGGAAGAAGTTTTTACAGAGTTCCTAAGAAGGGCATATTCAACAATTTTACAATCATTTCTGAAATTTTGTAGAATGGATCGAGAGTATCTCGGAGCCAATGTTTCGAACAATTTTGTCGATGTAACGATGAAAAATGCAGCGTAAACAAAGAAAATGAAATCACATGTTCTGACCTATCTTCAAAACCGTGCATGAATGATGACACGGACCATTTTGGATCATTTTCAGTCCGAAGAGGATGTTGCACCATGTATCGATGCAACTGTAAGAGATAGATGTTTCTCCTTTCAGTCCATCTCTGTCCATGGCCTTTGCCCATGGCTTTTGTAACGGGGGCTCCTCCTATCGTAAGGCTACCCATTTTAATGACTTGGGATCGACTAAGGCTCCAGTTTTTCGTAAGGCATAAGTCAGTGCATCTCAACGAACAGTCTGGGGAAACGACGCCTCTAGATTCAACAGAAAAGTTGGGTATATCAGCCGGGCCAATTCGCTTTGGCTTTGCAATGTAGCTACCGTACCAAAGTAACACAATATTCACGATCATTTGCCATAGCATATGCCATTTAGAGGATTGCAAACGTTGCAATAGGCTAGACTATATTTCTAATTTGGGGCATTCAGGAACACTGCCTTTCAACGCCGGTCCAGGGCAGCATGTATAAGAATTTGCCGTTTCGCTGTAGCAAAAAGTTTGGGAACCCTTGCAATGAAGGAAGGGATCTATAAGAGATAAACTTCAACTTAGGGAAATCCTTCTATGAGTGAGAAAGAGAGATATCTTTCTGAGTAACAGCTTTGCTTTTGTAAGGTGAATGCCGAGTATATGGAGACCCACATTATCATACCTTCGATGGATCGTATTATACATTCCCTGGGGTTTGCCCATACACCTTAGTGAAGTACAGAGATTCAGATGATCTGCATATTATTGGGTAAGTGGTTAAGTGAGCTAAATCATTGCTCCAGTCGAGTGCGTATCATGTTATTCGCTAGGTGTTAGGAGTCATTTGATTTATCAGCCCTAGCAATTTATCAAGGCCGATATTTGCATTTTTTCCCGTTATCAATATCAGTCGTCAGCCAAAGAGGCCGATCTTTTTGACTTCAGTATCAGCGACCTGTAGGGCAGGGAAGCTGATCGGCCTTGAAAATTCAATATTAGCTGATCTCTACTTGGAAATATTAGATTAAACCCGCTTTCCGATCCACACAGTGTAAGGTATAATAAATCAAGCTAGCTTTGGCTTCATTCTCATAGAAAAAGTGCCACATGTCATTTCTAGATATATTCAAAAATCAATTAAAATGTTTGAAAAAATCCATATGCAATGTTACTGTAATGGATTCCTCCACCACATTTGACCACCACCACCATTTGATAAAATTAGTTAAGTTGTGCATTTTCTGCCAAAATGACTCGACTTGCAGCTCGGCTTTTTAAATATTGGAAGACTCAAGACTCGACTAGACATGGTGACTTAACTTGACTTGTGACTTCAGACTAAAATTTTGTTCGGATTTGAAGGTCACAGTCAACTGGACTTGTGATGCGGACTTTTTAAAATGTTGTAAAACTCAAAACTTGATGTGCAATCAGTGACAAGGATCATGCGAATAGGCTGAAACTCCTGGTTGTTTCATGCATCTTAATTTCAGTGATAACGAAGCTTGTGGACAAGGAGACAAACCGGGAAGTTGTCTCAAAAGATTGATTATTCATTGGAAGACCATCAAAATTGTTTTGAGTGCTGATGGAAATGTAATGAAATCTTTTAAGACAGTGGTCGGCAACCTTTTTTGACCGGCAGGCCGGTTTAAATCGGTGTAACCTTATATGGACCAACTTTACTGATACTGCTAAATGAACATCGTCTTTCAGATAAGCAGCACTGCGCCAATAGTGCGTGTCAGCACCATCGTCCAGCGCAAATCGATGACAGCATAAAGGCCATTTCCCTAGGCTGCATATTGCTGATAACGATAAAGTTTGCCGCAAACCCCAGTCAGTTCTAAACAACCGTCGCCTGAACACAGGCGTACAAGTCAACGTGACACTCTCTCCCTGCCGGGACCCGATAGCTGCCATAGGATCTGACTCTCTAATGTTTTGAAGCGATTACCTGGGAAAAGTGCACGGTTCGGTAACAAAATCGTCACGGACTGGCACTGAGCCACGGCCTACCGGTTGCCGACCACTGTTTTGCGACCGTCTAAATGCTTCATTGAATGTCGTTTCTTTGCATTAGATTGAGATTAACGGTGAAAACCTTCCCAAGTCAAGTCTGTCGAAAAGGATAAAGCGAGATGTTCGAATATCAGAAAGGAGATCTGGTGAAATTTTTGTACGGATACGGCCTGTGGCTTTGAGTTTGTTTTTCCAAGCGAACAATGGAGTTGCCAGTGTTGATATTAAAGTTCCTATGAGCAAATTGTACAACAAGACGGTCGGACTCTGTGGTGAGATGATAACATTTCATAATTATACTGGTCGAATCGATCCTTGTGAAATTGCGATACTTAGAACGTAAAGAACTTGCCGATTCAGAGTGGGTTGAAAAAATCTTGTGGTTCAAGTGGTTAGTTGGGTATATATTGGCAAAATTGAGAATGAAATTCCGTAACTCGATGATAACTTTGTTTTAAGAAATTTTAGGAGAAAAACCACAGTTGTCATAGTGGTTTGACTGTCTGCCTTCTGATCGGAAGGTTCTGGGTTGAAATCCCAACCGAGTCAACCCCAGTGTAGTGAGTGTACCCGTTCTTTCTCTGCTTGGCAGTCAGTATCAGGGGAATGCCGAATGTTGTGATAGTGATCCGGGCTATTAACCAAACGTATCGACAGTTCGACACATGTACTAAGCATTGACCTGGCGTATTTGTCCTTAGTAGTGGAAAACGGCTTAAATCCGAACAAGAACAACAATAGGGGCACCTCACATCATAACTTATTATCCTTGTTTCTAGGAACGTGCTCTAACGACCGTAAAGATGACTTTGAGACAAGTTATGGAAATCAAACTAATGACACGGAAGACTTTGGTCACAGTTGGCAATACAATAAGACTCAAAAGTCATGTCAACCTTGTCGCAACTCAACGGATATCAAGTGTTTGACATGTCATGAGATTCAGAAAACAACGTTAGTCATAATTCCTTTATACTAGCTGGACCTGCGAAGAATTTGCAAATCGAGCATGCCCACTTATCGACACCACTGATCCATGTCACTTTTTTCCACAACTGCCATCATCCCTAAATTATATCAAGGTTCCGCCACTATGTTGTACAACGGCACCAGTACTCTCTTTCTCTCTCTCTGTCGTCCAGCATAGCATCTGCAGTATCACTAAATAGTATGAAATAAAACCCGCAATAACCAAATTCAGAGTTTAACCAAAAGTAAAGTATGACATCACTGAGCGCCACGCCTTGAAAGTAGCACACTGTACACCATAGCGTATTAATATACAGATAACAACACATTTATCGTAATATTTGGGGTACGATGCTATTGGTTGTTCCAATTTGGAATACATGAAACTGGGATGCATTACATCACCCAACAAATGTTACACAGGCACTGCACCTGTGGGCCGCAGATTTGGTGGTACTTGTCAATTCAGCCTCTGCGAAGTCGGCTTTGTTAAATCCTACGAGATTTTAATCGGGATCGACAGCGCTATTTCCTGCCATTTTTGTTCTACTTTGTCGGCATGAGTAAAACGAATATCTCCTCATTTTGGTGTACCGGTAGTGGATGACACTTACCACATATGAGTTACTAATAAGGTTATGGCTGAAAAGTAGTTCATCTGGTAACCCGATGATCCATATGCATATTCAGAAGACCCCAGCACTTTTGATGCCTCGATTATTATTTCACTCATGTCAAATCGACGACTTCTTGTCGTGTCTTGTTATACGCATCAATATGCTTGCACATGCATTGCACTGATAGTGTGTGTGCATCATGTAAGTGTGTGTAAATTCAACCAACAGTCAAATAAAGACAAAAATATGCAACACCCTTCTTCGCCACTATGTTGCTTGTATTAACACACATTTCACCAAAGATATTAAGAAATTGTGATACTTGCCTACTCAGCTTTTGCACATCTCAGTTATTTATCTCCAGCAAGCAGCACCTTCAACAAAAATTTTCATCACGGTTGAAATAAACTGAATTTCCTTTCACATACTGTATAGGAAAGAAGCTGATTGGCCAAAAAGATGTTCACGATGCCCTGAGAGCGATCCATGCGCACAGCTACGACACGACATCTTTAACAAATCATGTACTATAAAGACAGAACAATTTGAAAAAAGCTGTTATTTGGATCAGGACAATGAACATCAGGTTACCATATGAAATATTACATGCTCATTACTGTGTACAAGTTATGAATTATCATCATTAGTCTTCAGAACTGTTCATCAACGTGTCAATAGGGTAAACATAAGCAATAAGTCAACTGACTAATATTTTGCACATTGAAAATCAAATGGAAGGAACGTACCCATGATAGTATCTAAAGCATGCTTCCCCGCAGACACGTTGAGTACCACCCCAGCCTAATAAAATGAAAAATGGTTAGTGCCTAACGACATCAATTAAAATTGGCATGCAAGTAACAAAAAAGAAGAAATTAGGGCCTAATGAAATCAGATAACAGCAATGTACTAATGTGCTAAAAAGCAGAATTTAGCGTCTAGTAAAATCAAATAACAATGACATAAAAAGCACCATATTGAAGAGTGTGATGGAGCCAATGGCGGACGATCAATAGATATTGTAAAGAAGGCCACCACAGATTTAGCGTCCAGCCTTAGTTTATTGAGAATTAAAACATTCACTAGCTTTCGGAGCTCCGCTCCTTCATCAGGTGAAGATGGAATCGATTCCATACGATATAAAAAGCATCAAAATAAGCAGAAGTTGGGGCTAATATGTCCAAATGTTCAGTAGGCCTAAACAGTCAGGGGAATACTGAGATAACGTATGCACTTGTCGTAGTTCAATGTCATCAACTGACCTTCGACAAACAGCTGTAGCTGTGGGAAATAGGAACAAAGATTCCTACAATGGCCTAACCGAGGTCTTCTTGTCGGTCCACCTATGTTGTGGTCTCTAGTGATTAAACAAGTTTCTCACAACAATACTTAATTGTTCATCAAGATGTACATAAAAAAGATAAGGCCTATAATTATATATATATATATAATACTACTAATTATAATCTACTCTAACTCATGATTGATGGTATTTTAGTGTTCTGTCTGCAATTCATCTTCCTTCATCCAATATGCCGACAACTGTGGGAAATGTATCAAGTGGAGAACTATGTTCAATTGTAGTAAGTTTTGTTCTGCAACTCTAACCGCCCATCCAACCTTTGGAGTAAATTATCTAAACTCACGGGCGTCGACGAAAAGTCAACTCAGACGCACCATGATTGATATAGGGAGAATTTTCAGTAACTTCTTTCTTACGACATCTGAGGAAGTGGAAGCGCCTGATGAAAACTTGGTTCTCCAATAGGAAATTTTAATGATGATGATGAAGTATTCAATATGTATGAATTATTATTGGATGTCAAGAAAGAGTCAAGACGTCTCGAGTCGTATCTCTTTATTCGACTTACAAGTGTGCTGTAGTCTGGTGATCATTCAACCATACCACGGTCACACGGCAGATCACAGGTCACACGGCAGATGAAGCACCTACTAAATTCTTTCTTCTCTGCTATTATTTCAGGACGTTTACAAATACATTGTTGCCGCCAAAATAGTTCATGTCATTCTAACTTTCATTTACTCTGTATTTGTATTTAGAGTGTAGTTCCCCTTTAAAATTCAATTCCGCATTGCCATGTGCAACACAGTGGCAATATTTAAAAGCATGCTGGTAATTTGCATGCATCTCAACAAATTCTTTGTAACATGCCCTGTTCAGGTCATTTACATCTACATGAGATGGTGACTTCTTTTTATTATAGCTCCGGAGTGTCCTGTCGGTCAGGTGTATAAAGATTGTGTCTCAGAATGTGACATACAACGATCTTGCGAAAATCAAAATGCTCCTGGTGAATGTGAGAAGGAAGAATCGAGCGGTTGTGGATGCCCAGATGGCATGGTGTTCTTGAACGCTAATAAGGACAAATGTGTGGAAGAGAAGTGTAAGTGTTTAGTAAATATGGTTTCTAAACCAGGGGTTACCAACATTTTTCAGCCATCGGGCCATTATATAGCAGTGAAAATTTTATAAACTGGCCTGAAACTGCTGGTATGACTTTGCTGTTTACCGAAACGTAGAGAGTGGTAGATATGCATTAGACAGGTAAACAAGCTCGTAAGAAAGCTAAGTGAGCACGTCTCATGTGTATGAACAAGGCGGTAGTCTCCAGCCATGGTCGGTATCAAGTTTGGAATAACAGAGGAACTGTCATGGGCAAAACTCCCAGCCAATTCATTTGCGGGTTTAACCCATGGGTATTGGGTATGCGTAATCGCTTATAGGGATGACACCCTAGGTATGGGTCTTCCTCTGGTCACCTGAAAAAGAATGGGTGCATGAATGAAGATTGTGTTACCATTAGCATGTATGGATGTACAACTGATACCATCCGATAGCCAAAGATACAAGTGTATT
Source organism: Botrylloides violaceus (assembly GCA_030412335.1). Taxonomy (NCBI): domain Eukaryota; kingdom Metazoa; phylum Chordata; class Ascidiacea; order Stolidobranchia; family Styelidae; genus Botrylloides; species Botrylloides violaceus. Next base: position 576,121 of record JASFYC010000424.1, read on the forward strand.
AATCCCACGTGAGAGGAAAATTATGAGGGCACTTCATTGAGATTTTCAGGGTTAAACTTATAATGGAATTTTAAAATATCCTGAATCACAGGTTGTGAATGTCCAGAGCCCACATGCAAGGACTATGAAGTGTCCGTGCCATTGCCTAATCAAAACCCAGACAACTGTTGTGCTGAGAAAAGTTGTCAATGCAAAGAAATGAATGACAATATTTCTTGTACTGCTCCGAAGAAACCGCATATCACAGAAAAGAATACGCCAGGCTGTAACCAAACGGTGTGTGACTGTCCGGCAGTGCCAGAGTGCCCGGTAGTTGAAAAAAATTGTAGCTCACTGGGATGCATTCCAGCAGGTGAGGGCCAATATGTGCTAGGCAACAAAATGATTAGAAAGTTTGCAACATTGGAATACCCATCTTCGGAATATATTTACATGTGAGCTTGTTTGGGGATGTCAACGCGGTTATTTTACAATTGCTTCTGCTTCCACGTCTACTGCTACCACTTTTATCACTTCCACCAGGTGAATAACACGATCGCGGCCCCTCTTGGGTTAGGCACCTAAATACCGTAGGGCTCAAATGGCAGTTTAACATTTTGACTGATTGCATCGACAAGGATTAGACTACCTGCACTTCTGTGTTCGGTTAAATAGATAAAAGGGAGAATCATATGGCCGCCAGCCTTATTTCTAAGCATTAAATGAGAATCGATGGGTGTGTTTGTCGACGTGGAACCGGTTGAATTTTGGCGCTGCCGTTTCCACAGAAAATGTACTTGAATTTTGAAATATTGATATATTCAGACTGTTGATCTGTCTTGTAACTCGGACTCATCATAGACTTATTCGCAAAACAGTATCGAACCATCCGTGTAAATTCATGTTCAAATGTAGCTGATCGATATCTCACAGACATTAGCGACTTTTTATTTTCTCTGCAAGGTGCCTGCCATCCACCCCATATCATCTAACCATCCGCAAATCCAACAATTTCATTCAGAGGAAATTGGGGATTGTGGTTGCACAACTAAAATTGAATGCAAATGCAATACGGCGATGTGTCCACCCATGCCAAAATGTGACAAATGCCACAAACTGGACACGTCACATCTTGACAAAGATACAAGTCTGCCTTGCGGGGGAAATTGTTGTCCAATTGGAAAATGCTTACCAGTACAATGTCCGGCAAAATTTCCACAACCAAAGAACTACACGGATTGTCCATTTTTACAGGTTAGATTTACTATTAAAGTCATTTTTGTTATTCTCCGCAACCCCATGAAAATTCAACTTGAAACACTTGAAACGTAGTAGGAGTTGATGACGCGGTAATCAATGAGCTGGGATTATTATGCTGTGTGTTGCTCAGGCGCATTGCTAATTTAAGCCAAATAATAATTGATTTCATTGGTCACAGCACTACCCCCCCTATTAATCCTGAGAGAGAACTTGGGTTTAGTCTTTAATCTTAGCTGGGGAATGTCGGTAAGCGTTGGTTGATGTGCCATGGTATGTTATCATTCAATAAACCAAGGCTGAATGTTAAATTTGTTGTGAATCTTCTTCACAATATCTATTGATCGTTGGCCACCTGCTTCATTACATTCTTTGATATTATTTCAGTTTAACGCTTGCCATCTCACTAAGTACTCTTCGATAAAGAATTAAAATAACGTTGTTGTGAAGGAGTTTGTAGGCGCGTATAAAAACTTTCGACAAACCTACGTACTGAAGCAAAACAGACTTTGCTATGCAGCTACACAGCTTTGCACACAGTACAGTATTGAAAGGATTGAGTACTGAATTTAGAAGTGATAACTTGGGAGTTGCACGAGACTGATGAGGAAAGGGGAGGAAAAGTATACTACTAACATATGTGCCGAGTCATCATTTCAGAAACCCTTTTTACAGTAATGCCAACAACATCATATTTATTATAATCGATAATTATTATCAATGCCAGACATATATTTCCACTGGCTAGTTTCATTGTCGGGTGGCCACGCTAACAAAGTATTCCCTCTGCCTAAGAAAATGTAAATGAAGCAAGTCCTAATGAAATCAAATAAAATGACATAACAAGAAAAAATAAGTGTCCAAGTCCAAATATGTAATGAGCAATTTAAGGTGGAGGGAATACTGAGAGATGATGGTAGGCCTATATGCAATTGCTAATACTATGGTTATATCAGCTCTGTGAGTCGGTTGGAGCATTAATTGTTGTAAAACCACCAACCGTTCAGTGTGAGTAACGGGTGAATTTTTCTCAGGATCAAGGTTCCTCCTTTGAACTCAACGACAAGAACAAATGCTGTCCGAAATCATTTGAGCCAATTTGCGTCAAAGAAAAGTGTGATGTATTAAAACAAGTCGATACTTGTCCAGAGGGCTACATGCTTCAAGATAAGAAAATTGCTGAAGCAGCCAATCCTGATGTAACGAAATACAGCACTTGCCCAGGCGCCGATAAATGTTGCCATTATAAAGAATGTGTTTGCACATCTTGTACGGATGGTGACGGAAAACTTTTGTTGGGCCAGGAACGTTTTGAGGATGATGGGTAAGGGTCAAATCATTTCTGTTAATTTGTTAACAACGTGGTAGTGTTTAGAATGATTAGAATATTTCGGTTTGACGATTTTCGATAACTGGCATGGTGATCGCGATGTCCATATAAGCATAAATAGGCCTGATTAGCGTACATCAACTTTTTTACATGCCTGAAATATTGCAGTCATTAATGCACTTGTCTACAGTAGATCAACAAGGTGAAGAACAGCTATCACGCAATAGTGTTGGCATATTTCAGTCACCATAACCAGTGTTTCCCAACCTTTTTTGCTACATTCCTCCTTTGCTGAATTTAAAATAGGTCAACCAGCTAGTCAGTCGACCCACTGCGCTATGCTATCAACACGTTTTCAACAAGAACAAATGCGAATCCATGCCGGCCAATATTGTTGGAGTAAACACCCGCAACACCCTGTTCAAAAGCCCATAGTTATCTTGAAATCAAAGTTTTGACATTCCTCCTTTAAATTCCTCCCCGGTTGGGAACCACTGCCATAAGCGTTAATAAATACATGCAAGCAGACACACACCCATTCGTTAGTGATGATCAACCGAACCTGGCGGTACACTCTATTTCCAGTTGCAAGAGAATTAGCTGCAATGTCGGAAAGCAAGACGATGAAGGCTGCTATAATGTCACCGTACAAATGCCAACTTGTCCAAAACCTCCAGTATGCGATTGTTACCAACATCTGCAAACAACCCCACCGTCTCGCGGTGCAAAGAATATGGGTGAATGGCTGTCACATTGTTGTCCAAACTACACGTATGTTCTATTTTGTTATCGTTGTTTTCTTGTCTATATTTATCGTAAAGAAGATTCACTACAGATTTAACGTTCAACCTTGATTTATGGAAAATTAGAACATTCGAAATCTTTTGGAGTTCCGTTCTTTCATTAGGTGAAGATGTCAACTCAACAATCATGGAGCAGTGGCGCTCTGAAAACTAATAGCTTAAGTTTTACCATAAGCGAGACAAGGCGTTAAATCTTTAGTGACAATTTCTTAGTGTATATATTTTTATTGTCACCGTCAGCTTCGACTTGCGTTGAAATCTGGTGGTAGATATATAAAGAATGGCCAAGGATTCAATTCCCAAACTTAGCTTGGTAGATACAGAAATAGTGAAGACCTGCCTTGGAGATCAATTGTAATCGGGGCATAGTGGAAGCCTGCAGGGCAAATCGATTGATCATAGGTTGAAAAATAGTGGAGACCTGCTTTAGAAATAGATTGTAGCTTGCGAAATAGTGGAGACCCTGCCAAATATCACGGACTCCACTTTAATTCTTTGCAGTCATAAGTAAAACTGGTATGCTACAGTATCATGTCACAATCCTGTCATACCAAACATGTTACAAATTCTATCCGTAGCTTAACTGCTAGTTGTGCACTTACTGCTGGCTTGTCCGGCAACTACTACTTCTTGCCTGCTTTTACAAATCGTGCTTGCCTAAGACGTACGATAATTTACATATTTGCACAAGTATTTGTACTGTACATAGAGTCTGGTATTTGCACTATTACCGGTACTTGCAACATTTTCTTTATTTAATCTTTGTCGCATTTTTAGATGTGAAGATTCGCCTTGCACTTCTGATCATGCATCTGGTCCAGACTCGTGTGTTTTCCCGTGGAAGAGAACATTTGATTATCTGGTATTGTCATTGTGTCTATCCCGTTGTGACTCAATTTTGAATTTGAATACGATTCTTTCTTAGAAAATTGACAAGTGTCTGTTTCCACATTGTCAAAAAGCATCGTGTGAATGCGACCTATGCCTGGACAGCGAAAATAGAACACATATCATTGGGGCTGTCCTGACGGGAACGGATAAATGTGAAAATCGCACTTGCATCAAAGGTTTGTTACTATTGCTGTCTTGTCTTTTCTAGTGTAAATGGGAGTAAATACCGGAACTCGTTTTACGACGTTACAATGACCAGCATGTGCTCTAATAATTATGCATGCTTACCAACATTTATTGAATAAAGATGAGGGCATAGTTTGTGCTGGTCGTTTGTTCATTTTGCCATATATACACAAACTCAATGTAAAATTGTACACACACACTCATGGTGCATATGCATATCATGCAAACGTGGTGCTTATGCGCATGCAGGCTGGAAAGGAGCTGGTAAAATGTAGGCCTACTGAAGTCAGACGTCACTCTTCGTACTATCCTCAATGTGCTGGCTGTTTATAGAGGAAGCTGCAAATACCATTTTCAACATCTTTTGCACGATGTGGTGCCATAATATGAAGCCATGAGCTACCGGTCTCGTGGCTGATGACTTACCATTACACCACAAAGCCAGTGGATAAGATTGACATTTCAATTTGTGTAATATGAATATGAATTTCAACATCCAGTGGCCCCTATTCACAAGCTTTCACCACTACCGTCGCCTACTCTCCCGCTCTGTCTCCTGATCTCGCCTTAGCTGTGATATAATTGGCTAATTCATCCACCCACTCTATGACATCACAATATCTATGATTATGTTGTTAATTCAAATTGTGCTATTACGATTCACTCCATCTTCACCTGATGAAGGAGCAGAGCTCCGGAAGCCTGTGAAAGTTCTAATTCTCAATAAACTAAGACTGGACGTTAAATCTGTAGTGATCTTTACAATGTGGATATAGATGGGACTTATAAATATAAAACATTGCAGATGAGGAATCTGAATGCCCCGCGTTCAAAATTAGTCGCGAAGAATGTGTACCACTCAATTGCAATGATGATTATGAAGATTTAAAATCTGAGCTGAGTCCATCCGCGTGCTGCCCAGAACAGGAATGCATTTGCAAGGTATTTGACCTTGGTTTACATTTGAATCATTGGTTCATCATTTTTATAACCCCGATATTATTTCATTCTATTATGATATTCACTTTCATGGCCCATGACTAGGGATGGGCATTAGAATCGAATATTCGGAGCAATCGAGATATTGCCTGATTCGATCTGATCCTAATCTCTTAATATCCGATATCCGGTGATTCAAATCACCCCGTCAGAAGAGAGACTCGTTGATTTGACTCAGATACAAATTTATTCTGAATCAAATGTTTGCGAAAACCTCACTTTACATTTTTTTTAAAATATGGCTGAACTTTTGCTGTATAGACATCAATAGTACGACACAAGAGGTCAATTTCCACCAGCCAATGGCTAAATCCCATGCAGTAAGGCGGTGAGCTGAAGCAGCAGTCTTTCGTAGGTATTGTGACGTCAATCCAAGACATAAATTTTTCGTTGGTTATTTTAATCAAGTACTCAATTTACCCCAAATTATCGGGATACGCCATTATTTGATGCGAATATGTAAAATTAGTTTTGATTCGACCCAAAAACATGATCCGTATTCGAACGTGAAAATATTTGAAAATGGCCATTCTTACCCATAACCTAAAGCATATTCTAGACTTTAATCGTCATGCATAATATCATATTTAGCCTGAAAGCATGCTGCAGGAGATATGTGAAGACTATAAGAATGACACATCGACATGCAGTGATCCGCAGAATATGGTGTTACAAGAATCTAACAAATACTACGGACACAAGTGTTGCCCAGAGAAAGAGTGTGTGTGCAAACCGGAGAACCAGCTACAATGTGACAGCAAGTAATGGCATCTTGAAAGTTTTTTGACTTCATGCATGCTTGTGTAATGTTTGAAGAGATTCTTCGTGGTACAGAACTTGAACATACTAAGCAGCACAACATTCATGGCTACAAAATTTATTTAATCGAAGACTTTTCGTCCACCTCTCATCAGGATTAACGGTGGAATGAAGGGTGAAATAGCAGAGCATGAAAGTTGAATGTTTGATAATTGTGACGTCACATAAGAAATGTAAACAATCAAGTAACTATAGAAATAAGCAATAGGCCTAGACAGTACGTTCAAACAGGGTAAAGTGAATAAGAGTAATATAAACGGATATGGACAAGGATACACAGAGGGTGGGTGGCGGATGGGGGTCGGGACAAAGGCAATTAATGGGAAATTTGCAGGGTGTAGACGAAATCCTTTTGTCGACATAGGTTAGGGTTGGACAATTTGATAAATGTTTATTCTAAAACTTTGAGGTGGAAAAGTGATCTACCATGTGTGATGACCTGGAACATGTCATCCCTATAGTGCCTGGCGCATATTCGTTATTCAGTTATGGATTAGGTGTTGGCCAATGGCTGATGCATGAGCATCAGAATCATCAAAGGGGTTGGTGGAAGGGACGGAGTTATTATTGGACGGGGTGAAATTGCAGATGGATTTAGGGACATGTTGTTTGATGCGGTTAGTCAAAGGTTGTGACGTCCTGCCCACGTAGCTACTGTCGCAGTAGAACAAAAATTTGCCTATTGCTTATTTCTATAGTTACTTGATTGTTAACATTTCTTATGTGACGTCACAATTATCAAACATTCAACTTTCATGCTCTGCTATTTCTCCCTTCATTCCGCCGTTAATCCTGATGAGAGGTGGACGAAAAGTCTTCGATTAAATAAATTTTGTAGCCATGAATGTTGTGCTGCTTAGTACAAGTCACACAGTATATAACACTATAATTATTTGAAACGCACTGTTTCAGCACTGCAAGGATAAAATTCAGCAACCATCAGAGCAGACAATATTTCAGTTCTATTTCCAGGCTTCAAAACCTTTGTGTCCTTGCTCCTACTCCTGCTTCGCAACCAATGGCATTTTCTATCCGTACTCTTACTCGAGAGCGGTTGACATTTCTTGTTCCTACTATTGTAGAGCTGTTGACATTTCTCACTCTAGTTCGTACTCCAACTCCAAACCGGTTGACTATGGCTCCAACTCTGTTTAATCAAGTGCATAATTTGCATTATGATATTATCAAAATGAACAAACTCCATACCATACCAAGCTCCGTGCTCAATCGCTCTTCCATTTTCTCAGCTCCTGCTCCAGCTCTCACTCGTGCTCAAACTAAAGTGTACCCTCTCTGACTCTGAGCTTCAGGTCCAGCTCCAAAGCCATGTTTTGAGATGCATAAGATGTGACTGTAAATATTTAATCTGAATGTCGTTGCTGCTGAAGCCCTAATTTCTCAGCCTTGGAACCATCTCTACCTAATTAGGCATTGATTGTAGCAACTAACAAGGAACCTTTTCAATATTGCCTTTGATCATGTGATCATACGTTGTTGTGTAAATACTATTTGTTTCTAAGTCTTCAATGAAATCTTTGCATAGATCTTGTGACCTCTGTGCGTTATCATCTCTACTCCAACAGTAACATAGCACTTATTACTGCCTTGAGCAACCAGCGATGGACTTGGACATGCCTCAAGCTTACATAATATCGCCGTCATGCCATTTTCAATACAAAATTTTTGATATTTTTCATAGAACCTGCGGTGAGAATTATGATCGCGTGAAAACAAGCAACGCAAGTCAAACAAACTGCTGCCCGGAGTATGAATGTGTGTGCAACTGTGAGAAGCAAACCTGCCCATATGAAACCTGGGTTGTTTCAAAGTAAATGAGAAATATTTCTCCTTGCTGACGATTTTATCATGATAATTAACTCATCACTTGCATGCCTGCTGATGACTTTTGTTCACTTTTAATTGCTTCTTTACAGTGTTGTGACCAAGTGAATGATTCTAGGTCGCTCAAGTCATTGAGACTAAAATTCCAAGTCAAATTCGCGCCGTTCGACATTTGAAAATTCAAGTCGCTAAGGTGTTCAAGTCCAAGTCAAGTCCCGAGTCTAACAAAACTTCGAGTCTAATATCGAGTCATTGTGGAAAAATACCAATGACGGCCGCTGCCAAATACTGTGATTTGTGATTGATTGAGAAACAGATAGAAATAATAATGAATGAATTAGCTGACAAAAATCACCAAATTGCTGAGATAGTGACTTTATTTATGACTCACAAAAATATAGTCTCAAATCGAGTCATTGACTCCAGTCCTCACAACACTGCTTCTTTTATAAATGACTTTGCTAAAGATCGTTCACCATCCAGAATTACTTGTTAATTGTTCCCATATTGATAGGGACCAGTGTCGGTGGTATCTGAATAACGGTCTTTCTTTTGAGTATCGGTATCGACCGAAATTTGGCCGATGGTTCCAATGAAACAAGGTTTTTCCACCATCACCTGACGAAGGAGCAGAGCTCCAAAAGCTTGTGAATTATATTCCAGTAAACTGGACTGGTCGTGGTCTGTGGTGAATTATTATATATCAGGGATAACTAGATGTGCCATCACCTCCACTATTTTTTGTGTCATGGTATTTCTGAAGATTTGTTGGAGAAAGCCAGTAATTAGCTATATATACATTGTATAGTCACTGAAAGCACAAAACTATCGTCCTTAGCAAGTGATTTGCAGATAGAATTTCATGTTTCACAAGTATCTGTTATTTATATAGATTCACAAGCTTTCGTTGCTCTGTCATCAGGTTAAGATGGACGACAGTCTTTGTTTTTTCTGAAATATCCTTCATTCATTCTTCATTAATTGTTTTATTGCAATTCGTTCCATCTTCACCTGATGAAGGAGCGGAGCTCCGAATGCTTGTGGATGTTGTAATTCTAAATAATCGAAGGTCGGGTGTTAAATCTGGTGAATATTCCTCATGTTATCAACATGTAACTGAATTTGAGATAATGTAAAATTTATTTATGCTGTAATTCCAGTGGCCATGAAGAATGTAAATGTGAATGCAAATGCGAGGAATCCCTTTGCAACTCTCGCAAACCGAATTGCCTAGTGGGAGAGCATCTTACAATTACGGGACGCAGTGATGGTGGATGCTGCCCAGTGTATAAATGCGAGTGTAATACTTCAGTCTGCACTCCTTTACCATCCGCTAATTGTACTCGCTATCAAATTGAGGTACAGTATACAAATGCTAATAATAGATGTGATATCTGTGATTAATTAGCTTTGATTGGGGTTGCTTGCCTTATATATTAAGCACGCTGCATGGCGCGATCACTCATTTGCATTTCCACGCCTTGCAATAAAGACTCTCACTACTAGTGAATTTTAATTGCTAAGTTGGACGTTAAAGAGGAGACTTTTCAATGTTCACTTCTTAGGTGATGGCTTGACTGGATGGCCACTTTTTTCCATACCGGTTTACCCCACATTCTCACTCGCTGTAAATATTGCTTGGATAACCGCTGTGTGTAGCTACTGTGAATAACGTTCTCTATTTTGCTTGTTGACGAAAAATAAATGTCTCTCTCTCTCTCTCTCTCACAAACACACACACGCTCACACACTACTGCTGTATAATCATTGTCCGAGTACTTGTACCGTCACGATCTAGGATTCGGAATTCGGTAATGAACTCGTTCCAAAAGTTCATGTTTGTCCGAACACAAACCTAATCCTGGTTCGTTCCATACCTAGCTAGTAGCTGATGGCTTACTAATTTGTCTATAGTACCCATGGAAAGAATCCAAGGATGACTGTTGCCCGACCAAGAACAAGTGTAAATGTGATACAAATTCTGAGCAACTACAACGAGAGTGCAATGAAACGCTCGGACGAATGCCTAGCAACTGCACCGAGGGATGGGAGCCGTATGTCGCCAGTGTCATGGCGTCTGAAGATGATACGATGTGTTGTGACACACAGTGTCGGTGCGTTAGCTGCCACTTAGCAAATGGCACAGTTGTTGAGGTAATGTACATGACATTTTTAAATTCAAATTGCATTTTTGACAATCGTCAGATCTCTACGAAATGTTGTTTACCGTATATTTGGAAAATAACTTGGCTAGAATACCACCTCGGATGTAGGGGTGTCCGTTTTGAATCAAATATCCAGTTTGATCTGGATATTAGCACATTTGACATGATCTGAATCTCTACATATATCCAGTGTCTGGTGATTCGAATTATCTTGCCAAAAGAGAGAGATTAGCTATTGCCTAAGCCTACAATCGTCTCCCACTATCCCCTAGACTAGTTACTACATATTTGGACATTCGACCCCAACTTCTGCTAGTTTTGATGTTTTTATGCAATTATTATTTGATTTCAGTAAGCCCTAGCAACGCTTTTTTGGTACTTCCATGTCATTTTTATTTGATTTCGTTAGGCGATTAGGCCCTACTTGATTTTCATTTTCTTAGGCTGAGGTGTTGCATCACCCAACATGCCCTAGATTCCTACCGTAGGTACAACCCTAACCCTAACCCTTTGATATTCCTTGCATTTTTGATTTGTGAAATATTTATAAATTGACAAAATAATAAAAATTTAGATTGGTAAAGTCTGGGAAGAGACAAGGAACTGCAAAATTGTTCACAATGTTTGTTCCGACAAGAAATTGACCAACGGTTGCCATAAAATTATTTCGAGTGAACGGGATGTGTTGTGTGAACACAAATCGTTGGGTGATTTCGAAGAACAAAATTGCGAGTCAAACACATATGCTGTACAAGTGACACCACAGGAGGGTTGCTGTCCGAGCTATCAATGCGGTAAGAATATTTTGATCAAATATTGCAGGGCATCATATGTGGCAAGTTAATGCTATTGGGTTGTTGGTTGGTTCTCCCGGTTCACACTGACCCAGTCAAGTGTAATGTTTGAAGATAAGGAAAGGATGTTGTTTTTTTTGTTCTTTTTTGATTTTTGCGGCATTTACACAGACTCTAACGATATACACACACATTCCTTTTGCATATACTGGACTGGACTGGACCGGAAGGCACTGAAGGAGCCGGTAGGCTATCGAAGTCAAGTGCTACTCCTCTGCAGTATCCTCAATGCGCTGGGCGTCAAGTGAGGAAGCTAAGGATACCATTTTTAACATCTTTAATATGATGCAGCATCGGGATTTGAACCCACGCCTACCAACCTACCATTGCACCATGAAATCGGCAAAATTGGTGATCCTAGTGAAGCTTTTATTTAATTTATGATTCATTCCGTTGTTTTCAGCTAACTGCACGATATCACAATGGTCTTGTGATTCGTATACCAAAGTACGGACCACAAACGGTAGTACCAATCATCGGTGCCCTGGTGAATGCATCTGTGCCAGGCCAATGACAAAAGAACAAAATGACTGGTGCTTCAAAAAAGCAAAATGTGCAGAATTTGAAGTAGCGATCTCGCCTAACGCTCATGAATCACGGATCAATCATGAAGATGAATGCTGTCCTCCATACAAATGTGTTTGTGCAAAATGTCCGTCATCAGTGGTGACAAAGGAGAGTTTAAACCCACGTCCTGAGTATTGTGAGATCGCAGTGGTGCGACCATCGGACAATGACATGAAATGTTGCAAAAACTATGAAATACAGTGTAGTCAAAATTGTTCTTGTACGGATATGGACTTGAACTGCACCAGTGAGGAGAGTGCCTGCATTCAAAGGACAAGTATGTAATACATGTTTGCAACTACTATATGATAGATATGTATTCAGGTTAGCCAAAATTTACTTTTATTTTAAATCCTTGCTATCAGTTTTTAAAAATGTCAGTATGGCAACGTTGCATAGACAAAGTGTCAGCTCATTTCGTTCAGCATTCCTATTGGCCGTGCAAAGTGCACAGTAGGGGCGCATACTTTTTCACTATTTTAAAATTGACATCAGCTACCAATATGGGAGGTACAAATTGACATAGAGGCACAACGAAAGAAATTCAAAAACATTGAGATCCCTCCTTATCGGCCCCTCTCCCATTTTCAGGGGTATCAAGAGGTAATGGTTTTGATTCCTGACCGAATCAAAACGCTCCCTCTCTGCTTAGTAGTCAGTATCGGGGAGTGCGAAGACTTGCGGTTATGATAGTTATCTGAGCTATAAACCCAAGTATGGACACATACTGTACTAAGCATTGATGTGGCATTTTATGACCTTAATATTTGAAAACAACGGTAATCCAAAACAAAGAAAAACACCCAAATGCATACAATGTGCATTGCACATATATAACATTTCTGTCTTTGCCATGATTTTGACGACGATTGTGCTGTCCCCTTGTATGTATGTGTATTAGCTGCACATACAGTAAAATTCTACCGTTCGGAAATGAGGTTTGGTGACTTCATCAGCAAACCTATTTTCTAGAAGTATCTCTCTGTTATTTAATTTTTGAGGAGTCGAGTGGCTGAGGATTTGGATATTTCTCCCAAGATGAGACATTCTCTTGGGCCGTGTTTATCACATATCCCGCTTGCCTTGCTGGACTATGCATTTCTGCAGTTCATTCACAATGTTTGCCAACTGCTCAGTCGCCGTGAATGAAGCACGGCTATCTGTTATTTTCTCCGTTTTGTTTTCAGCAACTACCAATATCTGCAAATGTCCGCTACAAGTTGACTGTGTGTGCCATAACGAACTTTGTCCCGCTGTGCAGTGTGATGATTGCGAAGTTCTGAGCTCGGATGATGTCGAGCCAGATGCTACTCTTCCTTGTAATGGAAACTGTTGTCCTAAGCAAAAATGCACAAAGAAGCCGTGTCCAGAAATCAATGATCCAGTCATCGCACCGGAATGCACGTTCCTTGAAAAGATAAGTACCTACTGTGAACTATGCTACATTTTTGTTAGAAATGGTACGAACTGTGATAAGGTTCATATTCAGATGAACGTAAACTTTAGGCACAACTTCGTTACTGAACCTCGAGTCTGAACCGATGATGTCATAAAACACCACATTGTTTATCTAAATATGTATTATCAGAGTCACATACTGTATCCAGAACCCTAATGATTTATCATTCTCAATCTTCATTTTGGTATCACCAAATGTGATCTCATAAAGAAGATTCATCTCAGATTTAATATCCATCATTGGTTTATTGAAAATTATAACATTCACAAGTTTTCGGAGCTCCGCTCGCTCCTTCATCAGGTGACAAATATGTGGTGAATCTTCTTCGCGATATCTATTGAATCGGCTCCACTATGTTATTTAAATATGATCGAGTGCCAGAGAATATTGATAGCACAGAGTGTTTGTCATTAGCTAATAACATTTCTTCATACTGAAGCGAAATTTTCTGGAGCGAGCATGCTGAGAGCTCTATCCAAACAGGAATCAAGCAAATGTAGCAAAGTTTTTTTACCAAGTCAAACTCAAACACTGAGTTTGCACCGTCACTATTTTTTGCACAACTTCTACCAGTTCCATAATGAGAGTTGAAGTCAACATGGTTGAAATCTCATTTATATATTACAAAAATAAATAAAATAAAATATAATAAATATAATAAGTCACCACAGATTTAATATCCAGTCCAATTTATTGGAATATAGTGGACAAGCTTTCGGAGGTTTGCTCCTTCATCAGGTGAAGGTGAAGAATATAAAAAATAAAATGGAGCCGATGTCGGACGATAATGTCGCCTACAGATGGACACTGTCGCTCTGTTTTAGGCTTATAAACCTCATTACCTTGACCGCAATGCCGCTTCCCAACTCATTTGTTTCAGGTTGCAGTTGGCATCAGCTGAGGATTTGGTATGCCGTCTGCACAACCGGGCGTTGACTGCTATTTTATAGCATCGAATAGGAGAAAAGGTTTCCATCCAGTTTCAAGATTTTAATTAATTGGCACATTGCCACGCCCACCCTGACTTATGTTGGTTAATTGGTCGTTGAAATGTATATTGATGATATTGTTTCAGCACGTTGACACTTTCTTATCTGACAAGTGCTGTCCTGTGTCGCAAGACATTCATTGCTCAAGAAACAGATCAACGTGTCCGTACACTATTCCGGAAGCATGTGACCCAGGATTCGAACTTGAAATTGTCCATGCGAGTGATTCAAATGATACCTCAGTACAAGCGGTGAAGCATTGTCCTATGGTGGATCAATGTTGCCCGCATAAAGTATGCGTCTGCAAATCTTGTGTCTATAATGGAGTTAGACTCAACCTGGGTGGTCATCCGGTGCTTTCAGCAGATGGGTAAGTTTTCTTTTCCTTTGTAATTAAAAGATTTGAGATTCGCTGTTCACTGGCAAAATGGTACACTCACTGTGTCTTCGCTGATAGACTTTGCTAAGTTGTGAAAGTACCAGTGATAGGTATTTATAACATGCTGCGTTGTCACGTAGACACACAAGAGCACCACCTCGGTCGCAGAAAATAGAAACGAAGGAGGGCCTAAAGAAATCAAATAACAATGTACCATAAAAGTACCAAAAAGCAGAAGTTAAGGCCAAATCTCCAAATATACACTAAGTAGTCCGTAAGGCCTACGCAATACCAAAAGACGATTGTAGGGCCTAGGCAATAGCTAATGGTTAAATTATTAAATTTTGTCAGTCTGTGGCAGCACCAGGTGCTGTGGCATTAACATTTCTTAAGTAGATGCTTCTTTCGGTCCTGTTTCAATTTCGAAACGGTAAAGTGTGTGCGATGCGAGTAGCAGAAATGCTGTGTTGCGAATCTCCACATTCATCTAATGGGTTCTCGACACAGGCTGCCATGCCCACCGCGGGTTGTTCTCTTACATGAGCTCCTCCATTACTCATATCCACTATCGTGCTGTTACCGTATTTATTTCATCCTCTGAAAATGGTACCGGTTTATTATAATGTCAAAAATACTTAAATTCAAGCATATTTCAGCAGGAAATTTTCTCGCTCCAGGTGACCTTGGTCTCGTATTAAAGGCAATTCTGTTTTCTACAGATGCGCAAAGTACACATGCAACCAACAATTTCAACGTGAAGACGGTTGTTATGAGATGAATATTGAACGCCCAGAATGTCCGCCACGGCCATTAAAAGAGTGCTATCAAGTAATTAACATGATGAATCCTGCTCGTGGTGCAAAATCTGAAGATGAGTGGAGTGAACTGTGTTGTGCAAAGTTCTTGTAAGTTACACTATAGCAAAGTAGAGATAGTACGAACATGGTTCACGTCTGTATTCGGGCAAACACGAACTTCTGGAACCAGTTTTCCACAGAATCCCGAACCTGACATATGACATCAAAAGACGCAGCATTGTTTATATACACGAGTCACATTCTAATGCCAGGAACTTTTTAATGCTTTATAATAAACGCCTTTCATTTCGGTATTGCCAACTATGATCTGGCCCTCAAGTGATCAAAAATAGCTTGCCTGAGAACAATATCCGTACGGCACATTTGTCATAAGCTTATAACGTTTCTTCATGCTAGAACAGAACTTCCAGAGGCATAGTGAGGGTTAAATCTGAACATGAACTGAACAAATTAGGTAAAGTTCGTACCCCAGTTAAACTTCATCACTGAGTTCGTCCCATCCTGTAGCGTCGGCATTGCTTTAGTTTGTTTCTATTGATTGACTTTTAACAGCCTCACGAATAAGACATGCAGCAGCAACTACGACGCTGGACCAGATGAATGTCCGTACCCAGCCGTCCGTGAGATCACGTATGAGGTAAATCTTACCATGATACGGCATAATTCTGATTTAAAATGGAGATCCTGTTAGCGATGGGTACATCAAATTGAAAATTTGGATTCGATTCGGGGCAATTTCTATAGCGCCATCCAGTATTTGATAATTTTCCTTTATTGACAGCTAAGCGGATTTTGAAAATTATTTGTGGTGTGTGACAAAAACAGTTCAGATGAACAGATTTTGTTAAAATGAAAAAAAATTGTTTAAGTGTTTTTCATGCACGCTTCTGGGAAATGCTAAGAATTTCCCTGGAAATCTACATTTTCCCAGGTGCTTCACATGATTTTTGTTTGAACAGACAATTAACGGATGTAAAAAAATGAACTGTCCAGTTGCTAAATGCGAATGCACGGAATGTGTCGATTGGAATAACATGACTCATCCTCTTGGCTCGGAATACCACGGCGAAAATCCATGTGACACTTTTACATGCATGCAAGGTATGAATGTGTGGATAAACTGTACAACTGTACTTGTGAATATACTGTGTCGATGGCTGTAAGGACTGATTACGCTGTGCGTATACTCTGCTAGTGGAACGAGGTGATAGGATCTCAAGCCGTTGATTCCCGGTACAGATTGCGCTGTCCTTATTTGATTTTTTGCTGCATTTACACAGGCTGACATGATATACGCACACAGTTACCAGTGCATATGCATATCATGCGAGCATGACGTTTGAAATTCCTATTTACACTTTGAGTGACCATAGTTTTAACCGTTAAAAGTTCAGTTATCCTGAAATCCAACATTTAGTACAAACTTTATGTTCCACGTCCACTCGTTCTACTAGTGTCCTTATAGCCTGTCCTTTCCTACCCATTATCATATATTTCTTCACGTCATACTTAAGGTGCATTGCTGGTAATGTGATTTTCATATTCACACTCGTATCACAGTAAACTGTTGTGTTTGATTGGATGACAATGCATCGTCATATCTCCACCAACCTGATATTTGCACTGTGAATTTTTCTCTTGAAATAAAAGCCAATCTGAGTGTATGTCTGTCAACCAATGGCAGGCGATCCAAATAGTAATAGATAGAGTAACAGCCTAGATTTTTCGTCCAATCAAGTTTATTGGGTAGGTCATATTCCAAAAAACTTGAATGGACATTAATTCTGAAAGAAATATAAGCGAAAAGAATGAAGAAGAATTTTGTGGTGACTTATTCCATCGATTATAACATGAAGTACAGTAATCTGGGCATGGATTAAATTTATTCTTTCCTGTTTTGTTTTGTCTCTTGCTAGTAACTTTTTCTGTGATGAATGTTGGTGTTTTAGAAATTGGAAGTGCATGTCCGAAACCAGTGAAGAAGGAATTGAATTGTCCTACCCCTCAGTGTAATAGTACTTATGAAATGGAGAAGCGAACTGATGTGGACGGTAAATGTTGCCCAGATCGTACTTGTGAATGCAAGGTAAATGATTAGTGAGAAACTTACTCGTCAAACTCCAGCTTTTTCATTTTTTGCAGTGTATTGGGCAATGTGTCTATTATACTAAATTGATATCGTAAAGAAGATATACCAAATATTTAACTTGCAGCCTTGCTTTATTGAGAATTATATCACTCATTAAATTGAAGAATATAGTGGACCCAGTGGCAGATGATCAATAGATATTGTAAAGGAAAGCCACCTGACGAAGGAGCAGAGTTCCGAATGCTTGTGAATGATATAACTCTCAAAACTGTCAATAAATCAGAATGGACGTTGAATCCGTAGATACTAAATTTAAGGATTTATTTTATACCCTCAACTTGTTATTAAAGTGACGTTTATTTGGAACGGTATCTCACTCAAATATTTTGTTCTCTTATGGCTAGCTCTTTTTAAACATCTGGCTTTAGTAACACAGCGGCTAAAAACATTCCTGCACGAATACCATGTCAATGTCAATGTCAATAGCCATCTACTGTTACTAAAATTTTGCGATGTCCTCTCAGATAATTCGAAGAAATTTTGGAGCCTTTTATCGTGCATACGACAGCACGACTCCTGTGCCTTCCCTAAGGTCCGCAGCAATAGACGATGTATCCTTTCCTTTTATATTCACTCAGATAATAGTAGCTTTCAGTCGGCATCAAATACGTAGACGGTGTAAAAGCAGATAAAACCTAGGCCTAACACAAATAACAAGAAGCGGTGCGATCGAGAAGACGAGGTGGCTCTCAGCGAACCTCTCGGCACGCTAAAAAGGGACCCAGCGCATTTCATATGGCCTACTTCAGACGCTTGCCGCACATAATCAGTGCTTGATTGCAGCATTGTCACTGAATCGTTAACCACCATACTTTTCGAAGCCCTTCGGGTGCACTCAACAGCAGCGACCCGAGGGTGGGTAGACACTATTTTTTATAGCGTTCATAATGACTAGACGAACTTGTGTATGGGTGAACATCATCACCTCATTCACAGAACCAACTGCATCTGGGTCTCTGAGCATATGACGCTATGCTCTACTCGGTACCTCTTATCAATGATACATTTAAGCTGATGTTTTTTTAGACGGTATCTGTTCCGGTATAGCTCTCCCTTTGACCATGAGGTTTTCTGTTTCACAGCCTTTCCATAAGGATGGGTATTGGCCAATGTGGATAGAAACATGCAGTCCTACCAGTAACTTAGACCTTGAACTTTTGAAATTTCTCAGAGTGCTGAAATGCTCAAGAAAGTGTGTGACGGTTATCGTGATGATACCAGCACTTGCGCTGATCCAGGCAACATGGAGTTGAGACACAGTGGCAAATTTATTGATCATCAATGCTGCCCTCATATGGATTGTGTATGTAAAGAGAGAAGTCAACTAACATGCCCGAACAAGTATGATAGCACTCATAAAATACTACTAATTTTCGGTCTGGGATATTGATGGTACTAATTTACTAACTATTCCCTTCAGCCTTTTATTATTCGATGGCCACCGTGCTGGATCCCATTCCCATCTCAGTCCTCTAAGTTACCTGGGACTATATATAAATATGATATGTGCATGTCATGCTGTACCTAGCTGATAAGCGTATTGAATATGTATGGCACCACACATAATATACAGATATAGAATAGACAAGGGTAGAGCAGCCTGCTGGGTGTCGAAGTTAGGCATCCCCTCTATCCGCTTTGCACTGTCTGTCCGAACCCATACTGTATAGTAGGGGAGCTACAGATATAAATTTCATGCTTTTGGTGTGACAAGTTTGACTCTCGATCCGTGAACTGTAGACGCCATTGCTGACGATTTTGCTGGTACGCCAAAAAGGCTTGAAAACCCCTGCTGTAGGTTGTGAGTTTGTAGCGGAGCCTCGTGTACAAGATTATTATTTGATCAATTTATTTATTTATGATTATTTTACGCATTGAAAATGTGGCATACACAGAATCAATATGTGACAGAAATACCCGCGATAGGAATCTGGAGAACGTTATGTGTTGCTATGCAGACACACAGAGTAGGCCTACCACCTATGTCCAAGAAAATGAAAAAGGAATTAGGGCCTAGCAAATCAAATGAAATTGGCATACAAGTACCAAAAAACCATTTGAAAAGAAGCAGAAATACTGGACTTAAAGTCATTTCTTTCGTTCCCTTATTGCCTTGTTCTCATGTAATAGTAGCTGCACTGGCAAATTCAACAAACTTGTGAAAATAAGCAATGCCACTGAGACACAATGTTGTAATGAATATGCATGTGAATGCGATTGCTCTGAGCAAAAATGCCAATACGAATCATGGACACCAAAAAGGTATGTATACTCATAATATATTTTCCTTATTATGAGTTTAACAATTGTGTATTCATATTCAGTGATTCGCTATGCTCTTGCACTTGCGAATGCGATAAAGCAAAGTGTTTGGATAAGAAACCAACCTGTCGAGAATTTGAAGATATCGTGAAAATAGGCACTAAGGACGGTGGTTGCTGTCCAGTGCATGCATGCAATTGCAATGAGACGAAATGTCCTACTTTGGCATCTGCCAACTGCAACATATATCAAATAGAAGTGAGATATAAAATTTTGTTGCTATGACAACTTGACAGTATTCCTTCCATATCATTTTTTCAATTCTTGAAGAAGTTTTAATGACACTAGTTGTGTTCTTAGATATAGGTTAAAAAGGGAAGGGGGCTGAATCATCAATGCACCGTCACTGACAGGTCTACCCTCTCCACTATCTATATTGAATTGACGGAATAGGAAGGAAACTACACATACCGTACCATTTTTCAAGAATTTGGTGGAACGCAGTCAGGGCTAGAACTCGTGGCCTACGGAATTTGTGACCATAGACTAAAGTTTTACAACCACTGTCCCTGTGCCTGTATGAATTATCAATTTGTGCGTCTGCATGGTCAACGCATGTCTGAGCAATCATGCTAGGGCCTACTCTTCCATACCAGCATGCGGTAGTTGCAGGTAGCTCACTACCTTTTGTTTCGAAACATGCATATTAATGATGCATGGATGTATTGGTAGGTGAAGAATTGATGTTGTTTGGATTTATAATGGTCGATAAAAGATACTATTGTGGACTATACAAATTCACCATAAACGAAATCAGTAGAGATGTGGAAACTCGTTGATTATATTTTAGTATGATTGGAAAAATGACGTTGCTAGTTGCTGTCCTGTGGAAAAACGATGTAAATGCAACCCCAACTCTGAGGAATTGAAGCAATTTTGTAACAGTAGTGGCAACAGTCTTTCTGAAGGTTGCAAACCTGGATATGAACCATACATCGCTGAAGTTACAGCAGACGGCGCTGCTGCACAGTGTTGTAAAGCTCAATGCAGATGCATGAGTTGCATAACTGAAGATGGGGAGATTAAGGAGGTATGTGTTTTTGCAAGTTTTGTTCAACAATGGGAATCATCCTGCCCATTTTGACAAAACCGTGAAGTACATTCTTATAATATAGGGGCTTCATTATTGAACAATTTCACCACAAATTGGCATCACCTCAAATGGTCCAAAACTACACAATACAACAACGGGAATCACCTTGCCCATTTTGACAACTAATTGCACAGATACCACGAATTGCATTGATGTAATACACAAGGGCTTAATCATCGATAATATTCCAGAAACTGCAGTCACCTCCAATGGTCCAAATCCAAATCTATCCTTTCCCGTGAACCAGAGATCTGAAAAAAAATTTTCTAAATTAAATGATATTGTAAAGAAGATCACCACAGATTTAACGTCCAGCCTAGGTTTATTGTGAATTAAACATTCACTAAACCAAGGATGAACGTTAAATCTGTGGTGATGTTCTTTACGATATTTATTGATCGTCGTCTTTCATTGGCTCCACTATATATACTCTTAAATTAAATGATTGACATATAATTTCAGGTCGGTTCTGAATGGACTGAAGAAAAAGACTGTGAAATATTATCCCATCGATGCTCGAATATATTGCTTGAGAACACTTGCCATGGAATAGACACAAAAACTGAAAAGGTCCGATGTCCACATTCATCATTGGAAATTTTTGAGAGCGTCACTTGCAAAATGTACCAATATGCAGTGGAAAATGAAACTGAAGCCTGTTGCCCAGAATATTCTTGTGGTATGTTCAACAGTTTTACTCACAAAATAATATAATTTCCTTGCTGTCACTATATTCTACTCCATTGGTTCCCGGATTTTAGCTAGTTGCCACTAGGGATTGGCATTTCGAATCGAATATTCACATCTATTAAATTTTGACAAGTTCGATGTGATCCAAATCACTTAACATCTGATCTCCCGGTGATACGAATCACCCCACCGGGGAGACTCCTACTTGATTCGATTCGGATACGAATTTGAAAAAAAGTCGGGCTTTGGCTAACCTTAACGTACATGCTTCAAGTCGTCAGATTCCAAACAACTGTAATCAAGTGTGTAGAATCGATAGGCATCCCTAAGACCCTTCTGACATACTGTATATTGCTACTTGCAGTGCCATGCGAGACTCAAACTTGGGATTGTGAATCGCCGAATCAAGTTAGACAACCAAACAGTAGCAATTCTCGTTGCCCTGGAAACTGCACATGTGTTGAACCAATGGTAGAGATGAACATAAAAGCATGTCATAATACTGCCGGTTGTGGACCGTATGAAAAACCTATCCTTCTCAGCGTTGGAGAGTCTGGAATAAAACATCCGGATCATTGCTGCCCAGATTATAAATGTGTTTGTGATACTTGTCCGAATGGTACAGTGACGAAGAATCAAGTTCAAGTTCAGCCACGCTTTTGTGAGATTGTTTCTGTTCGTGCGTCGGACGCTGGTAGAAATTGCTGCCAGAATTTTGAAGTATCCTGCAACACTTCATGTTTGTGTCAGGATGATGGTTTAAATTGCAATACAACAATTGGATGCTGGAAGAAATCTGGTAAGATGTGTATGATCTTCATTGTGCCTAGTGTGTAGGCACTTCTGACTGAGCAAGATATATTACACAGCAGTTGTATTGTTGTATACCATATCGTTTATTTATCGAATGTTCGAAGCCAGTGCTTTGCGGTATTGCGTATGTAACTTCATGTTTTACCAATGTTGAAAGTATCATTATTGGCCTTCTTCGTTCGTATGGCTTTCTTCAGGCTAGACGTCAGGGTAGTCGAACAGCAGCCACTGAATGGTGCCGTCATCCAGTTAATCGACGTCGGGCAAAATGTTTGTGAGTGTACCAGTGGATACATACTGGCAGAGTATGCAGGGCACATTGCTTCACAATTGACACTTTCTGCGACGTTTTGAACTTTGTCAATATGCATTCCCTAACTACCAACAATAATTAAGAACTTTGATTTCGCAGTCTCGAACAACAAGTGTAGCTGTCCTGAGACGGCAATGTGTCTGTGCAACAAGGAAACGTGTCCAAAACTTTCATGTGCTCTGTGTGAAGAGCTCGTTACGACAGATCTTCCTTTCGACACATCATTGTCATGCGGTGGTAATTGTTGTCCGGAGTTAAGATGCGTTCCTAAACCATGCCCGACGCAGGAAGACACGTCATTTGCACCGAAATGCACTCATCTGAAAGAGATAAGTATCTAGCTACGTTGTTTTTATCATTCCTATTGTCGGGTAGCCTAGCCATAGTTGATGAATGACTTTAAATCATATGAGCTGGCTGTATTTATGCCAGATGCCTCATTGAATATCACAAGTGGCTTTTTCCAGTTTTAGCTACACCATGTGCTAGGTATTACAATGGAGCATGGGAATTAAGGAAATGTGGTGCGTGCGTGAGCCATGCCGCAACAACCCTTCAGTCAATATCATGAATTTGTATAATGTCAAAACCCCCATGGTACCTGCAGATACCTTTTCATGCACTCACACCTAAGGTGGCTGCTTGTCTCAATGGTCACTTGTGGTTGTATCACTTTCCCTGTCTATACCGGTCAATACATGCCGGCTTCGTGGTGTAGTGGTAAGTTGTTGGCCACAAAACCAGTAGGTCTCGAGATCGAATCCCGAGACTACATCATACCATTAAAGATATTAAAATGGTTTCCGTAGCTTCCTTGCTAGACGGTCAGCGTGTTGTTGATAGTGTGCTCGGCTTCTATAGCCTTGCGGCTGCCTTTGCCATCTCCTTGTCCGGCCTGCATATGCACATATGCACCAGTAGTGTGTGTATATACCATTAGAGTCTGTAAATGCAGCAAAAATCCAATATGGACAAAAATAAACAGTGTCATTTCCTTCAATAAACCGTATGTTCCATCGTCACATTGGTTGGCTGACTAACTGTGTGCATCAATGTAATGTGATTAAAGTTTTCTGTTACTCTTCTGGTTTGAAATCGCTCAAATTTGAATAGCCAAGCTACATTTCTGAATGTTCATACGCGACATCAACTGTTGTATCTAA